>CM042156.1:34898144-35003144 GCA_023376005.1 Doryteuthis pealeii
TAATTTATTTCAAAATGCCTAATGGATTTGTCATTGTACATGTACTCGGTTCGGGGTAGGAATATACCCGAGGATATTCCATTGTGGTCCAGGGATAATAACTTTAGTTTTACCTTTTCGATCCTCTGAGTTTTAAAAGTTTCATTTTCCCTTTATTTCACCAGAAATCCTTTCCCTTTCTTCTTTTTTTTTTTTTTTTTTTTTTTTTTTGTTAATTAATGTATTTATCTTTATTTATTTCACTTCATGTTTGTCTGGTTTGAGTCTTGTTTCAATTATTTATCGAATGTTGATATAACACAAAATTCGATTTTAATTTTTTAAAAACCTTATTCAATTATCATCTTATTATTTATTTATTTATTTTTGAATATGCATATTCGTTTTAAATCAAATGAAGAATTATTTTACTGACCATTTAATTATTATTACGAAAAAAAGAATTCGTTCGCGTTATCTTGTTTTTATTTTGCTTATTTATTAAATATACCGGGGGGGGGATACCGAAAGCAGTTTAAAAAAATTAAAATTTAAAACATTTTTAAAGAAAAACAAAACAAATCTGTGCTCAACAATTTTGGTTGTAGGGCATCGTTTATTCGAAAAATAAATAATCCGTGATTTATTGGGATAGTTAATAAAAAGGAAAGAAGAAGAAGGAAAAAAAAGTATTAACTACCACTGTGGAAAATAGCAGCAATGTCACTAACGAAGCTTCATCAGATGATTGACCCTAAGTCAAGAGGGTTTCGGTGCTGAAGCATCATTACGTTGCACTAACCCCACAAACTCACGATACCACCGATTTGTAGATTCTCCGTCAGGAGTGTTGTAATGTAGGAATACATATCAATCGGCTTCAGTCGATTCTTAGGCTTATTATTATTTTATAAAAAAAAAATTTTTTATGCATCCGTTTTTTTGTTTGGGGGGGGGCGCGGGGGTTAGTCCCGTATATAAAAGTGAAGATTTAACTTCTAACATCCGACTCGATAGGATAATAATAATTATTATATCGATCGTCTATTAATGTCTCATTGCTCTCACATTATACGTAAAAGTGTAAGTCGGGCTGTGTGAGTTTTGTTTTTGTTTTTTTTTGTTTGTTTATTTCGGAGGGGGGGTTACATTTTGGACGGACACCACTATATGATATAAGTATACAACACAACACCAAACGAGACTAGACCAGAAGTTATTAGATATTAAAATAGTCCGTTTATTTCGTATGAGAGATTATCATTGAATTATAGAACAGTAGATATATAACAGCTTTAAATATCTATTTATCCCTTGTTAAAGAATATAGACTCGGGAACATTCACAAAAATAGGAGAGAAAAAAAAGCTTATTGTTGTATACAGAGAGTGTACACACACACACATACAGTTTACGTCGAGTAAGAGATTGGCGTGAAAAGCACTGACTAAAGCACTTAAAACCGAAAGAGGCAAAGAGAGTCCGAGTCTTTTTTTTTTCTTTGTTCGTCCCTCCTCCTTTTACATTTATTGTAGTAAGGGTTTATTATTTCTTTTAACAGTTCGCCTCTTTCTTTGTTTATTGCTTCTTAATACGAGAGTTAGTTAAGTAACTTTAGTTCTAATTAGTTCTAGTTGAGTGTATATTTTTTATGTGTATGTGTACGTGGTATGCTATTTCTTTTCTCCCCTCTCATCTGTCTCTCTTCTTCCCCTCTCTCGTTTTCCTCCCTCTTCATTATTAGAAGTAGCAGCCCAAAGCTGCTACTGACCTCTGACCTGTTCCTGTATATCTTCTGCCTACGCGGCATCTGTGTATAGATTATCCTACGTCTATTCGCACAGGGCCAAAGCAACGACTCCCTTTATATGGCACTTGCACCCCGTCACGTCCGATATATTCACATCGTAACAGAGGCGGACCTGTGCTCCATCATTCTTAATATGCGACTTAAATACTAAAACGGTGTATTTCACGTCGCCAGCAGGGCCGATCAGTCGGCTCCCACTGTGAAGGTATTAGCACTATTTTTCGCCGGCGTCGGTAATCAGCTTTATATAGTGTTGTTCTGACCGTAGCCATAATTTTCGTGAAACTTTCAGTGTCCTCCCATCAAACTGATTTTCTATGGAAAACCTTCGGCGATTTACGTGTTTGTTTCGGCTTGTGACGGATACAGAGCAGTAAGAAGAGGCCTGTAAGGGCTGGTTGTCGTTTCGTTGATCTCTTTACTTTCGTCATCTACCTGCTTTGACCAAAATGTCTCCTCATAGTGCATATACCAGACATGAACAAAAAGGTAGCCAAAGTGTCGCTTCATATCAGAGGAGACAAGCGACCTCTGATCTGGATCGCTCTGTGTTAAGATTGCGATGAATCCTTACAGAGAGCCCCACCCCAGCGTTCCACTACGATAGGAACCTTGCCTGCCTCTTTTTAAACCTCCGGCACGCCTCGACTCTGCAACAAAAGCCCACAGCGGGTAGTCGTTGAAGGCAGCACAGAGCTCCACGCATGCGACGGCTGCTCCGTGTGGTACTGGTGGTACCAGTGGGTTGACGTTGCCCATCCGCGCGCCATTCCATCTCCGGCAGAGTCTCACCCAGACTCTCAGCGCCGGCCCCTCCTCGTCGTCCCAGCATGTTAGACAACATTAGTTATGATCTCACAGACGAACAGCCCTACCCCCGGATGGAAATTGGCCAAAACACTCAAGGACATCGTTATTAACCTCAAAGTAAGTTTGTATTATTATTATTATTACTTATTATTATTTATAAATGTCTATCTTGGGGAAAGAGGGATCGATGAATATGCAGTTAGATCGATTAATAGGATAAACATTCGCTTGAAAAAAAAATAATAATAATAATCTGAATATTTTTAATAACTTATTTACTTTCTACAAAAGTTCGAAAAAATCTCTCCCTCTAAACATAACCTTCATTTACTTCTTTTTCATCTAGTTGTGTCAAAGTTTTCCTAAGGGTTCGTTTCCCCACCCTTCTTTCCCCTCTTCACTACACTTTCTGGTCCCCTAAAAACTAATTTAGATAAATATCGTCATATCTTAATATTGTGGAAACTTTTTGTAAGTGAAAAGAAAATATTGTGCGTCCTATTTTTCAATTTTTTTTTTTTCTTTATGCCTCTTCTTCAATTGTCTACTTATTTTGTCCTCATTTCAAGCTTAGAGGTGTAAAAAGTGTCTGAGAAGGGACGCTATATTATCCTCCCCTCCCCCGCTAATCTCGCGCCACTGGTTGTTTCAAATGAGCCATGTGAAAATATCGGAGGCTTCCATACTTCACAAAAACTCGTCGGTCTCTTGTCGTAACTTCCCTTCTCTAATCGCTGACTTTCTCCTCGAAAACTATTCGGAAAAAACAGCTCTGTGCTGATCAAACTATTTCCAAATTTTCATCTCGGACAAAATTTCTTATCAGCTTTTTCTTAATATATCTCCACTTTGTTTATAAAAAACACGTGCACTGTGCGTTCGTACTTCTTGAAAAAAAAAGTACAGCCCCCTCTTGCATTGAAAAAAAAAAAAAAAGTGGTCTTTTTGATCGCTAACTAAATTGCACTTTTAATTTCTCTAATATACTGATTTCCAGAATATTTTCTTTTCTTATTAATTTAAAGGCCAATGTCGGTAGTTTTCTCCTTCTCGCTTACTTTTCTCCTCCTTCTAATCAATATTATCTAGCAGCCGCAATAGATGCGCTATTTCTCCACCTTCGTCCAAACTCTTCTTAAACATTATAGACTTGAAAAAAAAGTCTGTAACGTTGCCAGTTATTACTTTTTATTTATTGTTCGATTATGTCTAATGATTAAGATCGTATTTTACAACTTTTTCTCATCTAAATTGTGTTGATTTTTCTTTTCACGTCATCGTTTTTAATATTGTTTTAATTTCTTTCCACTTTTCCAGCCACTCCTCCTTTACTGTCATAAAACGTAAACAATCCTCCTCCTCCCCCACCTCTCTTCTTTCTCTGTTCAAAACAATAATAGAATTTAACTATTTATCACATTCCAATTTTTTCTCTCCTTTTTCCTAACCATTTAAATAATCTGAAGTGCATATTTTTATCTTAAATTAAATGAATAAATTATTATAGATCCTGTATGGTTTGTCACACTTTTAAGAAATATGGTATTTCGCGTTATTATTTGGTTAGTTTTAGGGAATCGTAAATCATCAAACCCTTATGAAAATAGTCTTTCCTCTACAAAATAATACAAACGCATTTTTTGTTTATATATATATATATATATATAATAATATATATATATGTATATTAATATCATATATATATATATATTGATATGCATTTCGTATTGAAGATGTGAATATATTTGGTTTACAACTGTATTTTAGTCTAAATTTAGTAAAGTTTTTTATAACTAAAAGCTATAAGCCATTTCGATCGGCCCTTATAATTTTAAATCTTTTCTCACGATCATATTGTAATGTGTATCTAATTTTATTTATATCTTTGCTTCGTGTCGAAGATTACAAAGATGAAAAAAAAGATAAAATATTGAGACTTTTTTTCTTTTTTTTTTTAAAGTACGCTGTTTGAAGAAAACATGAATTAACACGCGCAATCATGAGGAAAATCTTAATTTTCGTGCCAGCAATTTTTTTTTTTTAATCTTAGATTCTCATAACACATTTTGTAGCTCTGATTCAAATCCTCCCCTCAAAGAAAGGGGTATCGCTCAATATAGCCATCTCCAATTCCACTTCTGGCCTTCTTCTTCTGTCAAACTTTAACATTTTAACAATCATTCACTTTCTCTCTATTTTTTTTTTTTTTTCAATGTGGGTAGTAAGTATTTGGGATAGGAAACTTTGACCATATCGATGCATTAGAATCTCTACCTGCCCTCTCCCTTATTCCTATTTTTTACCTTCGCATTTTCAATGAGGGCCTCCTACACATTGGTCGATTTCCTCATTAAAAATAGAAACAACAACAAAAAAACCCCTTTTTGTGTTTTGACGATCTGCGTTTGGGGCTTTTCAACACCGCTTTGCAATTCTTTAATCAACGAAAAATTTAAGAACTCTTCACAGATTGTTGCCAATTTATGTGTCACTTGAATTTCTATTTTCATTGGATATGCTTTAATTTATTATTGCTACTTTGCTTATTGTCTTCATTTACACCAGTATTTTTTCTCTCTATTAGCTGAATTCTTAGGCCGAGAAAAGAAAAAAACGAGGAGTTCCGATGGTTAGTTCATGGAGGAGTGTCTTACAAACTCCCATCAGTTTCTTGTCTGTTATTAAGATTTATTTTAATAAGATTTTAAAATCTACCAAATCTTTCCAAATAATTCTTACTTCATAAATCTCAGTTACGTATATTTTACGCTATTCAATTAAAAAAAAAGATTTTGTGCCCAGAAAGGAGAAGCAAAAAAACGTTGATATTGGCAGGACAATTTATGTAATACATCTTTAAAGTGTTGTTTGTTTTTGATATTTTTACGCATTTTTCTTTTTCTTTTAAAAAAAGAATCGAATATTTCAAAACAACAAATTCTGGACACTCGCTTTTGAACGACAAGTCTTACTTATTCTTATTCTAGATTTTTTTTTTTTTAATTTTTCTTTTCATTCTATATCTTTTCTATACATAGTTGTTTTTTTGTTTGTTTTTAGGGCGGGGGTTTTGGTAACTTCCTCTTTGTCTGTTGGAGAGAGAAAAAAAACTTTAGAATTATTACAAGAAGCACAGACAAGATCGAATTTTAATTTTTTTTTTCTGCTAAATTAGCCAAAAAATATCCTGGAATTAAGGATCAGCTTCTATTTATTCTCAAACAAGGACTCCATTTTTTTTAACGGGATTAAGTATTTTCTGTGTGGATCTATTTAGATAAAAAAAATAAATTCTTGAATCAAAATGGAAAGAATGACAAATTCAAAGGGCAAACAATTCTAATTGTTAAAGGTTCATACATTCCGGGTCTTTAATGACTCATGTTTTTCTAACTTTTCTTTTTACTTCAACATTCCGTCCTCTCAATTCTCTCTCTCTCTCTCTCTCTCTCTCTCTATCCCCCGCTGCTCGTTTCCCACCACCAAAAACTCGCTAACTAATTTCTTATTACTCATTCATTCTCATTTTCTCTGGAAGCGTTTATCTTATCAGGACTAAAATTTTTGAGTGTTTCCTGAGTCTAGATTTTATTGTATTTATTGTGAGATGAGAAGAGAGCTCAGGGACGCTGGGTGTATGTTATAGACAATTTCGCCGCTAACTCCGGTGTTGTTGGGATTCTGAGTGCCAGTGCGTTGGCCAAAGGGAGGCGACGGACAGTCACACCTGGTTAATAATTATTCCGATTGCTAGGTTCTCCTTGTTCTTTCCTTTTTTCCTCTGATGATGCCTGCCTTGAAGAATTGTGTAGTAGAGAGAGAATCATAACTGTTGGTTCTCTACAAATCAACTACCAATCTTTCTCCTCTCTCTCTCTTCGCTCTCTCTCTCTTCTCTTCTCCTCTCTACCATATCTAGACCCTTTTTCTGCTACTGCTGACCCAATAAGATTTCTACTGGAAATTTACTTTTTTCTAAACTATTCTAGGGTGTGTGTGTGGTTTTTTTTTTAAAGTTTTCTTTTAGTTAAGGTCCCTTATCGTATTTTGAGATAAAACTAAAGTTTTTTTTACATCGCCTGATGGACACTGTACTTCTCGCACGCATATGCATAAACTTCGACTATAGATCTGGCATTCTGAGCAGGGTCTTATGGCAGTTAAAGAGTCAATGAATCAGGTTCCGAATATTCCTTAATAAGGTGTTTTAAGGAACAAATGTAAAGGGAGTGAGTGATTGGTTTCTAGATTAGCTATTATTATCATTATTATATTCACTATTGCAAAAGGAAATCTATACAGCAATAATAATAGTAATAATGAAATAACTAATATTTTTTAATAAATATATGTTACCAATATTAATTTCGTAGAGATCCCATTGTATTCCTTTTTTCTGTTTTCCTTTTTTTATTTTAAGGGATTTCCGAAGTACTTTGAAAATGAATTTATTATTTAAGTATTTTTAAAAAGAACCACTCCTCTTTTTCTAATATAGATTTACTTTTAAAATACTTTTTAATTAAAATTAATACGTATTTTCGAATGTTTAAAAGAAGAATATCTCAAGATTTGAATTGGGGGGAAAACTGCTAAGCCATTCTATATTTTGTTTTCTTGAATTTTTCTCTCTCTTCGAAAGCTTGAGTAGAGATAACTTAAATAATAATTCTAATAAACTTTTTTTCCTCTTAATTGTTTAATTAAGCATTTTTAAATTGTTTTAAAGCACAGAAATTTTGTGTAAAAAACTTTTTTTGAAATTGATAATTTTTTACTTTTTTTCTGGTGTACGGAAAAATTGTAGTTAACATTTTGACTGATCATATTTTTCCTTAAGATGAATGAATCGGTAGTTGAAAATTCAATTTGGTAATTTTTATTTATTTATATTATATTTTAGATTAGTAAATTAATTTTTATTATGAATTTCTTACTGTTGATCATTTTCATAACTTTAAAGTAATTTCTTTATATCTTTGATTTTAAGAGTTAGACGTTTTCATATTAGCCAAAAGCTTGTCATATTATTACTACTACTACTATGTAATAATTTGTTGCATGAGCAAATAATGACCCCCCCTCTCCAAAAAAAATCCTGTTTTTTAAACTCTTTACGTTATTTTTATGTTTAACTTCATCGATATATTGTAGAATGGAGATTTGGCAGATTTGTTGTGTGCGTTTGAAAAATAGATTAAAAATATTTTTGCGTAAAATAAAACTGACTTTTTTCTTTTCCTTAATCAGAAAGGGCACTTGCCTTTATAAAACTCCATTGTCCTCTCTCTCTTCTTTCGTTCTGATGTTAATCTCCTTCAGTCACTGTCGACGTCTTCTTCTTCACCGTGAATTCCTCAGAATTATTTGTATACCTACCAAATAATCCTCATCATTGTCTAACTACCAACATTGTTCAATAATTTCCTTTTTTAATCTACTTTTTTATTCCACTTAGCGGATTTCTCTGCTCACCTTTGAGCCTATTAATAATTTATGTTTGTTATTTTTTGGTTTGTTTTTAATATCAGTTTTTGAGCACTTGACATACTTTCGTCGACATCGATTCGTCGTCGTCATCATAGGTCGTCGTACGCAATTAGAATTTTTTTTATACTCTACTAAAAAAGAAATATAATTTTCTTCCTAGTTAAAAGAAGAAAAAACCCTCTTTATTTGATAAATACCTTAATTTTAAAACAAATCCCTCTTATAAATTGCGCCCCTTTTTTTTTCTTTCTACGATTTTTAAAAAGCTGGAAGTTCATATGAACCTTAAAAACCCCAAAAGAGGTGTTGACTCAGTCATTAGACTTCTTGGCTTCTTCATAAATGAATAAAACTTCATTAGATAATGTCGGGCAACAATTATTTTCCCCATTTTTATTCCGTAATTTTGTGAATTGTAACATTAATAAAATTGTACAATTGATGAGGTAAGAATTCCAATTCAAATAAAATAAAATTACTTTAATTAATACATAATAATAATAAAAAGTCCCCTCAGCTAGAACACCTCTATCGTTTATGCGATTTAATCCTTTTTTTTCTTTTATTTAATCATTTTCATTTCCTTACCACAAATCATTTTGGGGAGTTATTTCTATTTTACTTCTCCCCAATATATTGCCTCTAATTGTCGGTTCTGTCTTTTTATTAGAGGAATAAGAAGTCGAACTGAATTTAACCTTTTTGCCCCCAATAATCAACATTATTAAATTTTACTTTCTAAGATGTGCAAAAAATCTTTAAAAAAAGGGTCGATAAAAATACTATGATCGATCAAATAACATTCCAATTTGTTTTAATAGATTCAACTTTTGTAAATTTTATTTTCTCTTTCATTACAAATAGTCTCAAACTTCGAAGCTCGTTTCTTAAAAAACTAAAAAAGAGTTTTCTTATATAATTTTCATACACTAATTATTGGTTAATTTTGATTTTATTAAATTATTTTTTTCTTCGTCGTAAATGTGATGCTATGAAACACCACTAACCAATACTTCTAATTGATTTTGAATTTTAGAAACAAATATCTCTCACTCTAAAAATTGTAAAAAATTTAGGGAAATATATTCTTCCAAATTTTGGTTTTAATATCACCCCCCATTCTTCCCCAGAAAAAGTGAAAAAACTCTTAAACTAAGTGCTTAGATCATTGTGGAAATTTCAATTTTCAGTACGCGTTGGTGAAATTAAAATTACTTTTTACATTTTTTTTTCGGGAAGATGGTGGGGTGATATTAAAACCAATTTGGGAAGATATATATTTCCCTAAATTTTTTTTAACAATTTTTAGAGTGGAGAGATATTTGTTTCTAAAATCTAAAATCAATTTAGAAGTTATTGGTTAGTGGTGTTCATAGCTCACTTCACGAAGAAAAAAATAAATTTAATTAAATCAATAATTAACCAAATAAATCTAGCTGTTATGAAAATTATTATAGGAAAACTCTTTTTAGTTTTTAAAGAAACGACGCTTTGAAGTTTGAGAACTATTTTCATTATGAGAGAAAAATAAGATTATACAAAAGTTTGAATCATTAAACGATTTGAATGCATCTATTGATCGATCATAGTATTTTTTATCGACCCCCTTTTTTTTTAAAGATTTTTGCACCATCTTTAGAAAAAAGTAACAAATATAATAATAATGTTGATTATATGGAGGCAAAAAAGGTTATTTCATGTTTCGACTTCTTATGTTCTAATAAAAGACACAACCAACAATTAGAGGCAAATATATTGTGGAGAATAAAATAAAATAAACTCCCCAAAATGATTTTGTGGTAAGAAATGAAAATGATTAAATTTAAAAGAAAAAAAGGATTTAACGCATAAAATAAGTGATTCTAGTGGGGGATTTTTATTTTATTATTATTAATTAATAGGAATTTATTTTATTGAATTGAATTCTTACCTCATCAATTGTTACAATTATTAATGTTACAATTCACAAAATACGGAATAAAAATGGACAATAATTTTCGCATTATCTAAGAAGTTTTATTATTTATGAAGAAGCAAGAGTCTAATGAATGAGTCAACCCTCTTTTGGGTGGTTTTAAGGTTATATGGAACTTCACTTTTAAAATCGTAGAAAGAAAAAAAAAAGCGGGCGCATTTTATAAGGGGGTTTGTTTTTAAAATTAAGGTATTTATCAAATAAAGAGGGTTTTTCCTTCTTTGTAACTAGGAAGAAAATTAATATTTCTTTTTTTAGTAGAGTATAAAAAAATTCTATTGCGTTACGACGACTATTGATGACGACGACGATCGATTGTCGACGAAAGTATGCTCAGTGCTCAAAAAAGCTGATATAAAAACAAACAAAAAAAAAAAACAAATAATTATTAATAGGCTCAAAGTAATGGAGCAGAAAATCCGCTAAGTGGATTTAAAAGTTAGATTAAAAAGGAAATTATTGAACAATGTTGGTAGTTAGACAAGATGAGGATTATTTGGTAGGTGATTAAATAATTCTGAGGATTCACGGTAGGAAGAAGACGTCGACGTGGATGAAGGGAAAAGATAACAGTCGAACGAAGAAGAGAGAGAAGGAAATGGATGGGTTTTTAAGCAAGTGCCCTTTCTGATTAAGGAAGAAGGAAAAAAGTCAGTTTTATTTACGCCAAATATTTTTATCTATTTTTTCAAACGCTACAAACAAATCTGCCAAAATCATTTACAATATATCGATAAGTTAAACATAAAAAAAATAACGTAAAGAGTTTAAATAACTAGGATTTTTTTGGAGAGGGGGGGTCATTATTGACTCATGCTACAAATTTTACATAGTAGTAGTAGTAGTAATATACAGCTTTTGCATTAATATGAAAACGTTCTAACTTTAAAAATCAAAAGATATAAAGAAATATACTTTAAAGTTATGAAAATAAACAGTAAGAATTCATATAAAAATTAATTTATAAATCTAAAATATATATAAAATAAATAAAATTACCAAATTGAATTTTCAACTACCGATTCATTCATTTAAGGAAAAATATGATCGTCAAAATTGTTAACTACAATTTTTCCGTACACCAGAAAAAAAGTAAAAAATTATCAATTTAAAAAAAAGTTTTTTTACACAAAATTCTGTGCTTAAACAATTAAAAATGCTTAATTAAAAATTAAGGAGGAAAAAAAGTTTATAGAATTAATTATTTAAGTTTCTCTACCTTCAGCTTTCGAAGAGAGAGAAAAATTCAAGAAACAAAATATAGAATGGCTTAGCAGTTTTCCCCCCAATTCAAATCTTGAGATATTCTTCCTTTTAACAATTCGAAAATACGTTCATTAATTTTTAATTAAAAATATTTTAAAGTAAATCTAATTAGAAAAAGAGGAGTGTTCTTTTAAAAATACTTAAAAATAAATTCATTTTCAAATACTTCGAAATCCCTTAAAATAAAAAAGGAAAACAGAAAAAAGGGAATAAAAATGGGATTCTACGAAATTAATATTGGTCATATATTTACTTAAAAAAATATTAGTTATTTATTATTACTAATTATTATTGCCTGTAGTAATTTCCTTTTGCATAGTGAATAATAATAATAATAATAATAATCTAGAAACCAATCACCACTCCCTTTACATTGCCTTAAAACACCTTATTAAGGAATATTCAAGCCCATTCATTGCTTTTAATGCCAAACCTCTCTAAGCAGATTTACTTAATTTAT
This sequence comes from Doryteuthis pealeii, assembly GCA_023376005.1. Taxonomy (NCBI): domain Eukaryota; kingdom Metazoa; phylum Mollusca; class Cephalopoda; order Myopsida; family Loliginidae; genus Doryteuthis; species Doryteuthis pealeii. Next base: position 34,909,935 of record CM042156.1, read on the forward strand.
GCTATGAAAGTTGCAATTAAAAAAAACTTTAGTTTATCTCAAATAGATAGGACCTTAACTAAAAAAAACTTTTAAAAAACCACACACACAAACTAGATAGTTTAGAAAAAAGTATTTCCAGTAGATCTTATTGGGGTCAGCAGTAGCAGAAAAGTCTGATATGGAGAGAGAGAGAGAGAGAGAGAGAGAGAGAGAGAGAGAGAGAGAGAAAGATTGGTGTTGAGTAGAAGAACCAACATTATGATTCTCTCTCTACTACACAATTCTCAGGCAGGCATCATCAGAGGAAAAGGAAAGGAACAAGGAGGAACCTAGCAATGGAATATTATTAACCAGGTGCCTGACTGTCCGTCCGCCTGCCTTTGCCAACCACTGGCACTCAATCCCAACAACACGGAGTGCGGGAATTCTATAACACACACGTCCCTGCTCTCATTCTCATCCTCAACAATAAATAAATAAAAATTAGATAGGAAACATCAAAATTTTGTCCTATAGATAAACGCTTCCAGAGAAAATGGAGAATGAATGAGTAATAAAGAAATTAGTAGGAGTTTTTGGTGGTGGGAACGAGCAGAGAGAGAGAGAGAGAGAGAGAGAGAGAGAGAATTGAGAGGACGGGAAATGTTGAAGTAAAAAGAAAAGTTAGAAAAACATGAGGTATTAAAGACCCGGATGTATGAACCTTTACAATTTAGAATTGTTTGCCTTTGAATTTGTCTCTTTTCATTTTGATTCAAGAATTATTTTTTTTATCTAAATAGATCCACAGAAAATACTTAATCCCTTAAAAAAATGGATCCTTGTTTGAATAAATAGAACATGATCCTTTAATTCCAAGGATATTTTTTTGGCTAATTTTACAGAAAAAAAAAATTAAAATTCGGATCTGTCTGTGCTTCTTGGTAATAATTACTAAAAGTTTTTTTTCTCTCTCCAACAGACAAGACGGAGAGTTACCAACACCCCCCCCTAAAAAAAACAAAAAACAACTAATTAAGAAAAAAAATATAGAATAAAAAAAAAAAATTAAAAAAAAAAAAATAGAATAAGAATAAATAACTTGTCGTTCAAGCGAGTGTCAGAATTTGTTGTTTTGAATATTTCGATTCTTTTTTTAAAAAGAAAAGAGAAAATGCGTAAAAATATCAAAAAACAAACAAAAACAACTTTAAGATGTTTACATAAATTGTCCTGCCAATATCAACTTTTTGCTTTCTCCTTTCTGGGTACAAAATCTTTTTTTTTAATTGGATAGCCGTAAAATATACGTAAACTTGAGATTTATGAAGTAAGATTAATTTGAAAGATTTGTAGATTTTAAAAAATCTTATTAAAATAAATCTTAATAAACAGACAAGAAATGATGGGAGTTTGTAAGACACTCCTCATGACTAACCAATCGGACTACCTCGTTTTTTTCTTTTCTCGGCCTAAAATCTCAGCTAATAGAGAGAAAAAATAACTAGGTGTGAAATGAAGACAATAAGCAAGTAGCAATAAATAAATAACATATCCAATGAATAGAAATTCAAGTGAACAATAAATTGGCAACAATCTGTGAAGAGTTCTTAATTTTTGTTGATAAAGATGCAAGTGGTTTGAAAAGCCCCAACCAGATGTCAAAAACAAAAAGGGGTTTTTTGTTGTTGTTTTTTTTTTAATGAGTGAATGACAATGTGGTGGACCCTATTGAAATCGAAGGAAAATAGGAAAAGGGAGAGGCAGTAGAGATTTTAATGCATCGATATGTCAAAAGTCCTATCCCAATACCTTTACACCACATTGAAAAAAAAAAAAAAAAATAGAGAGAAAAGTGAAATGAATTTTAAAATGTTAAAGTTTGACAAGAAAAGAAGAAGGCAGAAGTGATGGAGATGGCATTTAGCGATACCCCCTTTTTGAGGGAGGATTTAAATCAGAGCTACAAAATTTGTTTATGAATCAAATTAAAAAAAAAAAATCTGCCGAAAATTAAATTTCCCTCATGATTGACGCGTGTTAATTCATTTTTCTTCAAACAGCGTACTTTAAAAAAAAAAAAAAAAAGTTCATATTTTATCATTTTTTTTTCATCTTTGTAAAATCTTCGACACGAAGAAAAGATATAAATAAAATTAGATACACATTACAATATGATCGTGAGAAAGATTTAAAAATATAGGGCCGACAGAAATGGCTATTAGCTTTTAGTTATAAATAAACTTTACTAAATTTAGACTAAAATACAGTTGTAAACCAAAATATCACATCTTTCAATACGAAATGCAATATCATATATATATATATATATATATATATATATATATATATATATATATATATATATATAAACAAAAATGCGTTTTGTATTATTTTTGTAGAGGAAAGACTATTTTCATAAGGGTTGATGATTTACGATTCCCTAAAACTAACCAAATAATAACGCGGAAAATACCATATTTCTTTAAAAGTGTGACAAACATTACAGGATCTATAATAATTTATTCATTTAATTTAGATAAAATATGCCCACTCAGATTATTTAATGGTTAGGAAAAAAGGAGAGAAAAAAATGTGAATGTGATAATAGTTAAATTTATTATTAGTTTTGACACGAGAAAGAGAAGAGGTGGGGAGGAGGAGGATGTTTAACGTTTTATGACAGTAAAGAGAGGAGTGGCTGGAAAAAGTGGAAAGAAATTAAAACAATATTAAAACGATGATCGTGAAAAGAAAAATCACATTTAGATGATGAAAAAGTTTTGTAAAATATCGATCTTAATCATTTAGACATAATCGAACAATAAATAAAGTAATAACTGCAACGTTACAGACTTTTTTTTCAAGTCTATATGTTAAGAAGAGTTTTGGGAGAAGCTGGAGAAATCTAGGCGCATTATGCGGCTGCTAGATAATATTGATTAGAAGGAGGAGAAAGTAAGCGAGAAAGGAGGAAAACACGCATTGCCTTTTTTAAAATTAATAAGAAAAAAAATATTCTGGAAAAGTGATCAAGTTATTAATTAGAGAAATTAAAAGTGCAATTTATTAAGCTGATCAAAAAGACACTTTTTTTTTTTTTTTCAAATGCAAGAGGGGCTGGTACTTTTTTTTTCAGAAGTACGAACGCACAGTGCACGTGTTTTTATAAACAAAGTGGAAGAATATATAAGTAAAAAGCTGATAAGAAATTTGTCCGAGAGATGAAAATTTGGATAGTTTTGATCAGCACAGAGCTGTTTTTTCCGAATAGTTTTCGAGGAGAAAGTCAGCGATTAGAGAAGGGAGTTACGAAAAAGAGACGACCGAGTTTTTTGCTAGTATGGAAGCTCCGATATTTCAACATGGCGTCAATTTGAACAACCAGTGCGCGATTAGCGGGGGGGGGGGGAGGAATAATATATCCCTTCTTCAGACACTTTTTCACTTCTAAGCTTCGAATGAGGAAAAAAATAAGTAGACAATTGAAGAAGAGGCAGAAAAATTAGGACGAAATATTTTCTTTTCACTCTACAAAAAGTTTCCACAATATTTAAGATATGACGATATTTATCTAAATTAGTTTTTAGGGGACCAGAAAGTGTAGTGAAGAGGGGAAGAGGTGGGGAAACGACCCTTAGGAAAACTTTGACACAACTAGAATGAAAAAGAAATAAATGAAGGTTATGTTTAGAGGAGAGATTTTTTCGAACTTTTTAGAAAGTAAATAAGTTATTAAAAATATTTCCAGATTATTATTATTAATTTTTTTTTCACAATTTTCCTATTAATCGATCTTAACTGGCAATATTCATGATCCTCTTTTCCCAAGTAGTACATTTATAAATAATAATAATAGTAATAATAATAATAATAACAAACTTACTTGAGGTAATAACGATGTCCTTGAGTAGTTTTGGCCATTTCCCATCCCGGGGGTAGGGGCTGTTCGTCTGTGAGATCATAACTATGTTGTCTAACATGCTGGGACGACGGAGGAGGGGCCGCGCTGAGAGTCTGGGTGAGACTTGCCGGAGAGGAATGGGCCCGCGGATGGGCAATGGTCAACCCACTGGTACCACCAGTACCACCGGGACCCGTCGTCGTGGACTCTGTGCTGCCTTCACGACTACCGCTGTGGGGCTTTTGTTGCGTCGGGTCCGGAGGTTTAAAAAAAGAGGCAGGCAGGTTCCTCATACGTAGTGGAATCTGGGGTGGGGCTTCTGTAGGATTCATCGCAATCTTAAACAGAGCATCCAGATCAGAGTCGCTGTCTCCTCTGATATGAACGACTTGGCTACCTTTTTGTTCGGTTCTTTGCTGAGACATTTTGGTCAACTAGGTGACAAAAATCACGAACCGAACAACCCTTACACTCTTCTTACTGCTCTGTATCCGTCACAAGCCGAAACAAACACGTAAAATCCCGAAGTTTTCCTGAAAATCAGTTTGATGGGAGGACACTGAAAGTTTCACGAAAAAAGTTATGGCACTACGGTCGAACAACACCTATATAAAAGCCTGATTACCGACGCCGCGAAAAAATAGTGCCTAATACCTTCACAGTGGGAGCCGACTGATCGGCCTGCTGGCGACGTGAAATACACGTTTTAGTTATTTTAAGTCGATATTAAGAATGGACTGGAGCAGGGTCCGCCTCTGTTGACGATGTGAGATATTCGGACGTTGACGGGGGTGCAAGTTCCATATAAGGGAGTCGTTGCTTTGCCCTGTGCTACGTAGGATAATCTTACACAGATGCCGCGTAGCGATATACCGACACAGGTCAGAGGTCAGTAGCAGCTTTGGGCTGCTACTTCTATAATGAAGAGGGAGGAAAACGAGAGAGGGGGGAAGAGAGAGAGACAGAGAAAGAGGGGGAGAAAGAAATACATACACACGTACACATACACATAGAAAATATACACTCAACTAGAACTAATTAAAACTAAAGTTAAACTTAACTAATTCTCGTATTTAAGTAAGCAAATAAACAAAGAAAGAGGGATACTGTTAAAAGAAATAATAAACCCTTACTACAATAAATGTAAAAAGGGAGGAGGGACGAAAAAGAAAAAAAAAAGATCTCGACTCTCTTTGCCTCTTTTTAAGTGCTTTAGTCAGTGCTTTTCACGCCAATCTCTTACTCGACGTAAAACTGTATGTGTGTGTGTGTATCACTCTCTGTATACAACATAAGCTTTTTTTTTCTCTCCTTATTTTTGTGAATGTTCCCGAGTCTATTTTATTCCTTTAAACAAGGGAAATAGATATTTAAAGCTGTTATATATCTACTGTCTATATTCAATGATAAATCTCATACGAAATAAACGGACTATTTTAATATCTAATAACTTCTGGTCTGAGTCTCGTTGGGTGTTGTGTTGTATACTATAATAATATAGTGTGTCGTCCAAAAAATGTAACCTCCCCCTCCGAAATAAACAAAACAAAAAAAAAACAAAACAAACTCAACAACAAGCACCGAACTTACACTTTACGTATAACTGTGAGAGCAATGAGACATAACTAGACGATCGATATATAATTATTATTTATTCCTATCGAAGTCGGATGTTAAATCCCGGGCCCCCCCCCCCAAAAAAAACGGATTGCCATAAAAAATTTTTTTTTTAATAATAATAATAATAAGCCTTAAGATTCGACTGAAGCCGATTTGATATGTCATTCCTACATTACAACACTCTGACGGAGAATCTACAAATCCTGGTGGTATCGTGAGGTATTGCTGGGGTTAGTGCTACTGGTAATGATGCTTCAGCACCGAAACCATGCTTGACCTTAGGGTCATCATCTGATGAAGGCTTCGTTAGTGACATTGCTGCTATTTTCACAGTGGTAGTTAAACTTTTTTTTCCTTCTTCTTTCTTTCTTTTATTTACTTATCACCATAATCACGGATGTATTTATTTTCGATCAACGATGCCCTACAACCAGAAATTGTTGAGCCAGATTTGTTTGTTTTTCTTTAAAAATGTTTTATTTATTTTTTTAACTGCTTTTCGGTATCCCCCCCCCGGTATATTAAATAAATAAAGCAAAATAAAAACAAGATAAACGCGAACGAATTCTTTTTATTTCGTAAATAATAAATTTATCAATGGTCGTAAAATAATTCTTCATTTGATTTAAAACGAAATATGCAATATCAAAAAATAAATAAATAAAATAAATAGATGATAATTGAATAAGGGTTTAAGAAAATTAAAAATCGATTTTTGTGATGTATTATCAACATCGAAATAAAATTGAAAAACAAGACTCAAAACCAACAAATGAGTAAATAAATAAAGATAAATACATTAATTAACAAAAAAAAAAAAAAAAAAAAAAAGAAAGAAAGGAAAGGATTTCTGGTGAAATAAAGGGAAAATGAACTTTTTAAAACTCAGAGGATCGAAAGGTAAAATAATTATTACTCCCTGGACCCACAATGGAAATATCCTCGGGTATATTTCTACCCCAACCGAGTACATGTACATGACAAATCCATTAGCATTTTGAAATAAATTACTGGCGCATTAAACTCATTGAATATATATATATAAGTAAAAAGTAAGTAAAGTCGTCGGGGTGGCCTAGAGTCGCTATCAGCCTATCAGCGAGGGGGTCTATCCCCTTTTCACTAGCACTAGGCCAAGGAGATTGTTTTTGCGTCTGAGGTGGAGCGCCACACCTACCATCAGCTCCTTACTTTACCGCGCACGCACACACACACACACACACACACACACACACACACATACATATATATATATATATATATATATATATATATATATATACCGCATATATATATATAATCCAGATATATAAGTAAAAAAATATAACAAAAGACTTAGAGTTTTTGCATTATAGTCTATTTCAGGAAGCTTAGACAAAGTGTCTAACTCTCCAAATCATCAGATTATATGATGATGATTTGGGAGGGTTAGACACTTTGTCTAAGCTTCCTGAAATAGACTATAATGTAAAAACTCTAAGTCTTTTGTTGAATTTTTACTTATAAATTTGCTCTGTGACTCTAACAATAAGAGCACATATGCAAACTGCGACAGGTTTTTTAAAAAAAACTCCGATGTCGTAAGGAAGATTTCTTCTCTGGACTTTTGGATTATATATATATATTAGGGACTGGCATTTTTGTTGTCTGCTACGAATTTTAAAAGCGAATTAAAAATAATTAAATCTATTATTTAAGGTCAAACTTTGTCTAAATCGATAAGTAGTAACATAATGACCATCATTAAAAAGAAAAATATCATTACATATGCATTTTTTTTTTTTTTTTTTTTAGATTTAAAACTATTTGTTTTGGTCAATTTCGACGAATCCGCCATTCTGTTTATTTTTCAATGGTTTTACGTGCTTGTTTACAATTTTTATGTAACATTCGCAATTGCAAAAAAATTTACCAAAAATCAGGTAATTATCCGATTTTAATGAAATTTTCAGTATTGATTTATCAATTAATGAATTTTATAATGCATCAGTTATTTTATTTCAAAATTTTAATTTAGTATTTTTGCTATGAAAAATTAATATATAAAATTCATTTCAAATGTGAAAAGCCTGATGTTCAGTTTGAAATGTTATATTTTTAGATTCTAGAAATAGATATCTATTTAATGCAAACCTTATTTTAGATGCATAAAGTAATAAATTTTGAAGAAAAACTCTATTGAAAATGTACCCCTCCCCTTTTTAAGCAGAAAAAATATCAATGTATAATTTTTTCTTTTATAAGATAATAGCCAATTAAACAATTATCGAAATGAGTAAAAAAGAAATCTCCAAAAAACTTATTATTTATTATTTTTTTACATTTTATTTTTCAATTTTCGGTACTTATTTTCTCATAGAAAAGCCACCGTAATTTTTTTTTTTTTTATGTTTCTATTCATAAGTTCGGTCTTTTATCTCATTATTTATACTGTAATTAGAAAACTATAAGACCAATTTGAAAAAAAAGTTACGCCCCCAACATAAGTGACCTGAAAAAAATGAGAAGGTTTTGAAATAAAATAAATAATGCATTATAAAGATCATTCATTGATAAATAAACACTGAAAATTTAATTAAAATCCGATAATTCCCTGATTTTTGGTAAATTATTTTCTGTAGGCTAAAGTCATTTTGTCAAAAACGCATTTTAGGCTCAGTTTGCCAGTACCTAATATATATATATATATATATATATATATATATATATATATATATATATATATATATATATATATATATATATATATATATATATATATATATCAAATTTAGAGTTTACTGGTAGTGTCATTCCCCAGTCACCGACGCAATTCAAAGCAGGTCGACGCGGGCCCTCAACACATACAATGCAAACACATAGTAGACACATCTATATAATCTATCAAATCTATCAAACATACGCATGTGCACGCACACACACACACACACACAGACAGACAGACAGACAGACAGACAGACAGACGAAAGTCGAAAGTCCAAATTTTCGATGCTACCCATAGTCATGAGTATGATTTTGGGGGCTCTTCCAATATGTGATCTACCGAATGGTTTCTAATCCAATGTGTGATCTACCGAGTTGTTTACATTCCAATATGTGATCTATCCATTAACTACCCATTATTTTCCCATCAAACTAACCCTAACCCTACCCCTACCCCTAACCCTGTCTTGAAAAAATATTCTGTGCTCTTCCAATATGTGATCTACCGAATGGTTTCTAATCCAATATGTGATCTACCGAGTTGTTTATATCCCAATACGTGATCTACCCATTAACTACCCATTATTTTCCCATCAAACTAACCCTAAACCCTACCCCTAACCCTAACCCTGTCTTGAAAAAATATTCGGTGCTTTTCCAATATGTGATCTACCGAATGGTTTACATTCCAATACGTGATCTACCCATTATTTTCCCATTAAACTAACCCTAAACCCTAACCCTAACCCTAACCCTGTCTTCTTTTTTCCTGGTAGATCGCATGCCATGAATAGTAGATCAATAGTAGATCCCAAACCTTCGGTAGATCACATATTGGAAGAGGACCGATTTTTGTTAAGATCGTTGTATGCATGTCCAACGAACTCCTCTGCGGAGCAACCAGCATCCTCGCATAGCTGGTCAATGTAGGTCCTTGCTGGGCGCCCCACCCTTGCATGTCCATGTGTTGGCTTCCACAGGAGAACGTCGCTTATGAGTTCATCCTTGCTTCTCCAGCAGTGTCCTGCATGTCTTGCCCGTCTCACTCGGATAGTTTGTGAGATGGGGGGGGGGCAGGTGACCGTACAGCTGTTTCCTTGTGGGGTGCTGCTTCCATGACTTGTTCAAGACTGCGCGCAGCATTCTTGTGCAGCTTCCATCTAGCTTATTCTCAAGACGCTTTGTTAGGGTCCAGGTGGTGCAACCATATAGCAGCACCACAGTCTGGAAGAACTGTCACTTTAGCTTATATATATATGTGTGTGTGTGTGTGTGTGTGTGGAGAAAGGTAGACAAACATGGAATGTTGTAGAAAATGGATGTTTTATTGTAGGTAGTGATGTCGACGTTATAACGTTTCGGTCAGTTTGACCTTCTTCAGGATGTTGGATTGAGTTCTTGCTTCAATAGTGAAGATTTCATACTGGTGAATTGGGAGGTCGTGAATAGGGGACGGGTGGTTAGTTGTTGGTCTTAGCAGAGGTTGGTAGTAGGAGTTTTTGGGTTTTGGTTTTTTTTTTTCTTCTCTCTGTGTAGCAGTAAAAAAAAAAAAAAGAATATGAATTTATTTCTGATGGTAAATTTGACATTTAAACGTTTCGATTTATATTAAACCTTCATCAGGACAATATAATATAAGGGAAAAATTGTTGTCTGAATAGTGATGATTTTTAAAATGACGGGAATTGGGAAATGTATATAGAGAAAAGGTTCATAACCGTATATTGGCCAGCAGCATTCTTATTGGATTGTTCTGATGAAGGCATATATATATATATATATATATATATATATATATATATATATATATATATATATATGTCTGTGTGTGTGTGTGTGTGTGTGAAGAGAGGAAGTAAATCCGACGGTATGTAATATATCAAGAAAAATGAAAAAACACAGGTTTAAATGGGTTAAGTGGTGAGTTTATTGGCCGACGCTGCAGTGTTTCGATCTATTATCGTTTATCGCTACAGAAAAAATTTATACACACACACACACACAACCACATACCTAAAAAACGCACAATGTTTCCTTCAATACACACACTAACAGCGCTACATACCCACACCTTAAAATAGAATATTTGATGTCATATTTCAAAACCGTCTCCTTTTTTCAAACTTCAAAAATTTTTAAACAGACTGAATAACAAGGATTACCACTCACTTTTTCTCATCATTCTGTGATATATAATTTCTTATCTTATGCCCTGAAGATGATCTATTTAATAGATCGAAACACTGCAGCGTCGGCCAATAAACTCACCACTTAACCCATTTAAACCTGTGTTTTTTCATTTTTCTTGATATATTACATATATATATATATATATATATATATATATATATATATATATTATTGAACAGGACAGACATCTCCTGTATGATTATTCTCTTTTCAATTCTTTCAATTTGGCGGGACAATCTTTTAACATTGGGGGAATTTGTTGATAAATGTACCATAGTTTTTCCAAGTACTTTTGGCACTACAAGGTGACATGTGCATATAAGTCATTAAGCCATTTCTAGTTCGATAACGGAACTCGCTAACTCGGTGTATGAGTAGCACAGGGATCTGTGCGGTAAAGTAAGGAGTTGATGGTAGGTGTGACGTTCCACCTCAAACGCAAAAAACATCTTCTTTACTAGAGCTAGTGAAAAGGGGATAGACTCCCTCGCTGATTGGCTGATACCGACTTTAGGCCACCCCGACGACGACTTTTATATATATATTATAGGTAGCGTGGACATGGGGTTAACACCAGGTTGCTGTCAGTTACTCGCCTATACGATCTTCAGTCTTTGGTCTGAAGATCGCATAGGTGACTCAAATATAAATGCTCTATAAATGGTATTAAGCACTGTCTACTTAAAAATATAGCACCCATATGATCCACAATATATATATATATATATATAGCTACCGGCAATTATTGCCAAGGGAGGTAATTTTTTTTTTTTTTAATTTCTTAATTTTAAAACAATTACCAAAAATCAGGGAATTGTCCGATTTTAATGAAATTTTCACCAAATTATTTTCCCACGACTTGATTTTATAAGGATTAGTTTATTTTATGGAAGAAAATTGAAAAAATACTTTTTTTATAAATTCAGAATGTGGGGGGGGGGGGGTTGACCTTTGACCATTTGAAGAAAAAAAAATCCCGGTCCCTAATTTTTACATTTCTTGAAAGATCATATCCTGAAGAATATATAGAAAAATAAAAAAATAAAAAATATAAATTCAATAACCTAAAAAAGTGATTTTAAAATTTAAAATTCATTTTCTTAAAACTCAAAAAATAATTAATGTAGCAAGTTTTCTTTTTTCGTAGTATCATAAAATATAGTTGTCTTTAAATTGATGTAAAAAAGAAAATTCTATCTTAAGTTAAACTGGGTTTTGGACTACCTTAAAAATTTCAAGGTCAATTTAATATGTCCAAACGCAGAACGGCTAATTAGCAATTTTAACCAAAGATAGCCCAGAATTTTATCTTTGAAAAAATCTAAGTTAAAAAATGCGGAAACCCTGGAAAGATATTTTAAAAGAATTAAAACGATTTTTTAAAAATCGTCAATTTAAAATATGGAAGCCCAAAAGATCAAAATTATCTCCCCTTGTGACCACGGTCTTTACAGTGTGATTTGTGAACGAATTCAACTCATTTCCCAAGTTATTATGATTCATTCATTAAAGGATCACTTTATTTCCAAAAGTACATTGTTCTTTTATTTATTTATTTATTTATTTATTTTTTACATTCCTTTCAAAAATAGTAAACTTGAAATTAATACTAATCTAATTAAAAGAAAAAAAAAATTATTGAACACTAAAATTAAACTGAATGTTCTTAAAAATATATTTTACACGAGTATTTTTATTGTAGATATTGTTATACTAACACTAAGTAGTAAACATTTTTGTAGTTATATTAATAAAAAAAAAAGCAACCACAAACAAATAACGGTTTTGTTAGACACGTGAAATTTTGGCAGTTTTCATGTAAATTTTAATTCGCATTAACAGGAATTATTGGCAAATGAATTCTCTTTTTGTTTATGAAATTATTCGCTATTGAAATTTTTTAATTAAAATAAGTTTATAGTAAAATTTACACACGATGATGGAATGTAAATTGTTTACAAGTCGCGTGTTTAAGTTTTTATGTTCCCTTCGCGTGGCTGAATATTTTAAAGAGGTTTCTCCTTGCAAATGAAGACATTTATTGTTGGTTAAAATTTATATTTTTATGAAAAATTAAAATTAAAAGAACTTGTGAAAATTGTCAAGTGCTAAAAAGTGCTAAAAAAAATTTCGGCGGACCTGACATCTAAAATTTTTGTTTTTAATTTTTTTTTCCTTTTCTTCGATGGATTATTATCGATTACACACCAATCAATCAGATTGTAAAAAAAAATATTCTAAAACGTTCTTTATTTTTCGAGTTTTTAGGGGTGCTCATTTCCCCGTATAAGTTTATAGTAAATTGATCCCCCATATCGGAACCGCTCTAATTTAACAGTTGGGCTGAATTTGCACGAAGGTGTCAAAATTAAGGTGACACACAAAAAAAAACAGAACTCACAAATTTTGTAATAAAACTGTTAATTTTAACTAAGGGGGTTTAAGAAAAATAAAACATTTATTGCAAAAACACGGACATAAAATGGGGGTTCAGTTTATTTAATGTTAGGAATTTACGAGCAAATTTTATTACCAAAATGTTTATCTAAACAGCGATTTTTTTACATGTTTCGTCATTAAATTCTCTTTCAAGAAATGAAAAATTAATTTTCCTCTACCAAAAAAACAAAAAAAAAAACAAAAACAAAAACGAAACAACACAAAAAAAAAAAAACAAATACGAAGAAACTAAGTTTCTTCGCGTTTGTTTGTTGTTTTAATAAGTTACTTATTATTGTACACTGTGGGGGTAAAATACCCGCACTTTTAATTTAAAGTAAAGATTTATTTAAAATATAAGATCTTACTACTTGATAAACAGAACATTTTATTAAATTCGGATTATTAGTTGTTAATTAATGATTAAAAAGTAAAGGTAAAAGAAAAAAAAGTAAAGAAAAACCAAAACAGATTTTATGTGTTTTTTTTTTTTTCTTAAGACTTAAAAAATTCATAGCGCTTCTTTCTTAAAATAAAAAATAAATCTTTATTAAACTTTGTTTTTTTTTTTTTAATTATTTTTTTATCATAATTGAGGCAATACTTTTAAAATTAACTATTCAACAATCTTTTACTTTAAAAAAGCAGATTTGACATCCGGATATTTCAAACATACGAAATAGTATCACTATAAATAAATAAAGGCCTCCATATTTAATATTTTCTATCGTATTCAAAAATGAAGAGCTACAATGTCTTAAAATAGGAATTTATCTCCCCTTACACCCCAGTTTTTGCGGGATGCTATATATATATATATATATATATATATATATATATATATATATATTAGATTATCCATGTTCAACCATTTTAACCTGTTGGTTACGTCATGTCCTATGTGGCTACGAACCACCAGGAAGGTAATGGTGGTCCATCAGCTCGACATTCGTTGTCGGTTGAGTGATCGCGGGTGTTAAGTTAAGGGTAGGATTCGTAATCGTTTGAATTATTTGACACAAAAGAAGAAAAAAAGAGAAGAAATTACAAGAAATTGAAGATCAGATTTCATTAAAAAAAAAAAAAAGAAAGAAAAAATTCTTTCTATTCTGGTTGCTCATCGAATTTGAACAACGCACACAAACACAAGGAGTGTTCCGAAAGTAATGCCTCTTGTTTTTTTATTTTTATTTTTATTTTTTTTTTTTTTAAACCACAACAGATACACAAAGAGTACAAATAACGCTGTTGAATAAAAAACAAGGTGCTCTTCCAATATGTGATCTACCGAAGGTTTGTGATCTACTATTGATCTACTATTTATGGCATGCGATCTACTTGGAAAAAATAAGACAGGGTTTGGCTTAGGCTTAGCCTTTAGGAAGCGAAATTTGATTAACTCAGTATAATAATAATAATAATAATAATAATAATAATAATAATAATAATAATAATATGCAAGCAAGAAGTATGAAAGGAAAAGTTAAAAAAGAATATCTCAGGAGAACTAGAAAACTTCTAGAAACGAAACTTAACAGCAGAAATCTGATCAAAGGAATTAATACCTGGGCTGTCCCCATTATAAGATACTCAGGACCATTCTTAAAATGGACAAAAGAAGAACTCAGACAGATAGACCAAAGGATGAGAAAATTAATGACCATGCACAAGGCTCTCCACCCTAGAGATGATAGAGATAGATTGTATGTGTCAAGAAAGGAAGGGGGAAGAGGTCTTGCTAACATAGAGGAATGCGTAGAAACCACAATCCAACAACTTGAAGATTACTCAAGGAAGAGCAAAGACAAATTACTTATGGCGACCAACAATAGTAGAAACGGCAGATGGACAAACAGAAAAACGACAAAGACTAGAAAACAAAAATGGGAAGAAAAACAATTATATGGACGCTATGGACGCTTCAAACGACAAATAGATGAGGTTGCAAATGGAAAGACTTGGACATGGTTAAGAAAGGGAAACCTCAAAAGAGAAACAGAATCACTTATAATTGCTGCACAAAATAATGCCATAAGGACAAACTACATCAAAGCGAAAATTGATAAGACCCAACAAAATAGTAAATGTAGACTTTGCGGTAATAGAGATGAGACTGTTAACCATATACTCTGCGAATGTAGCAAACTAGCACAACGAGAATACAAAACCAGACACGACTGGGTTGGGAAGGTGATCCACTGGGAATTATGCAAAAAATTAAATTTTGACCACACAACAAAATGGTATATGCATAAACCAGAATCTGTTCTTGAGAACGAAATGCACAAAATTCTCTGGGACTTTGAAATTAAAACGGATCACCTTATCCCAGCAAGAAGACCAGACCTAGTGTTGATTAACAAAAAAGAAAGAACTTGTCAACTGGTGGATTTTGCAGTGCCAGCGGATCACAGGGTGAAGTTAAAGGAAAATGAAAAAATTGACAAATATCTGGACCTTGCCAGAGAACTGAAAAAGTTATGGAATATGAAAGTGAAAGTTATACCAATTGTAGTTGGTGCACTTGGAACAGTCCCAAAAGGATTAGAAAAGGGTTTGGAAAGTTTGGATATCAGAGGAAGGATTGAAACCATTCAGAACACTGCACTGCTGCAATCTGCCAGAATACTCAGAAGAGTCCTGGAGACCTGAGGAGACTTGCTGTCACTCAGACTCCAGTGAAAGACCATCAGCTAACACTGATGTGAAAACTCAAATAATAATAATAATAACATATATATATATATATATATATATATATATATATATATATCCATTCAATTATATATATAAATATATATTTATCTATTATTATTAATATCGCTCTATTACAGATATTGAGCATTCTCCTAACAATACTGTATATATTAGCTTTCTATTGTCTCATAAGAAGAAAGAGAGAGAGAGAGAGAGAGAGAGAGAGAGAGAGAGAGAGAGAGAGAGAGAGAGAGAGAAGGAAGTCATCTGATAATCAACATAATTGTGTGTGTGTGTGTGTGTGTGTGTGTGTGTGTGTGTGTTTGTGTGTGTGTGTGTGACCGTTTTTATTAGAGTTAATACACTTCAAATGCTCTTACTTAGAGAATAAAGCCATTTCCAGTCCAATATGCAACTGATTCATAATTTTGTGAGGACATTGTTCGCGGTAAATATCATTTCTTGAAATGGACCCAAATTCTTGATTTAATAAAGAAATCAATGAAATGCTAATTAGAACCCTTCACACTTTCCCAAATAGAAACATCAATATCATCATGGACCGTTATTAAAACAGACACCTAAAGTTTAAATATGAAAGAATACTATGAATATTGTAAAATTAAAGTCGTCGGGGTGGCCTAAAGTTGGTATCAGCCAATCCGCGAGGGAGTCTATCCCCTTTTCACTAGCGCTAGACCAAGGAGATGTTTTTTTGCGTCTGAGGTGGAGCGCCATACCTACCATCAGCTCCTTACTCTACTGCACAGATCCCTATGCTACTCATACGCTATATAGTGGTATTTTAACTTACGATTTTTATTCGTTCCGCTCGTTGTAATTACAAGTACAAAATTACAACCCCCCCCCCCGCAGTTAGCAGTAATTAATCAATATCTTGATTAATTCAGTGGATTTAACCCTGAAAATCCTTATGGTGAAACTCGAGTAGGTTATTTCTGTACAGACTATAACAATAAATCCGCTCTATTTACGTATTGAGCACTTTATATTTGTTATAATGCTGACTTATCCCAGTAACACTTATACCAAGCAAATATTGAGACCAACCCAATATTTTTACCGGTAAGTCATTTCTTTTACATATATATATATATATATATATATATATATATATATATATATATAGTCATCCGCACTTTTAAAGAGAATTTTACTGATTTAAACGTATAAAGGCTGATAAGAGTGCTCTATCCATTTTAAGGAGACTATCTAGATAATAGTATTCGTGTTCCTACAAAATACGACCGTTATCATCTTGCAACATCCTCTGGTTAAAAATGAGACCGTCCAAATGAGTGTCGTCATCTCAGCTAAATAATGGACCACCCAATTCTTATTAGAAAGAAAGGAAAGAAAAAGGACATGCTAAACAGAAAATATAATAAGAAAGAAATGAAGAAAGGGGGTAGGGGAAAGATAGGGAGAAGGTGCAAGCGCGCGGAAGCCATAACGCTAATATGTTTCAATTGAACATATCGAAAAAACAGAGTGAGAGAGTTAAATCAAGATTATTATACTTTTTTCCAATTGAATTATTTGCAATAGCTCTTAAGTAATCATATCAAATGTTGTAATAATTAGATTATCCTACTGTTGTATATCCACAGGTCCTGCTAGTAAAACTAAATGTAACATTGTAAAGTCGAATTAGAATCCTGTGAGGTTGAATCGAACTTAAAGAAACTTAATTCCACCATCGTATGTCACACCGCCGAAAGAAAAAAAAATACTAAAAATCAAGGAATTAACCGAATTTAATGAAATTCTCAGTGTTGATATATCGATGAATAAAAGATATAATGCACCAGTTATTTTAAACACTTTTACATTTTTTCAGGTCAGTTAACTTGGGACCACGTATCTTTGAGGCGTAACACAGATTCTCAAAGATACGTGGTCCAAAGTTAATTGACCTGAAAAAATGTAAAAGTTTCTGAATGAAATAACTGGTGCATTATATCTTTCATTCATTAATATATCAACACTGAAAATTTCATTAAATTCGGTTAATTCCCTGATTTTTGGTATTTTTCACCTTCTTTTTGGCGGGGTGACATACGATGGTGGAATTTAGGCCCGTTAAGTTCGATTTAACCTCGTGTGAGTCGACCTGTAAAATTATCTCAGCCGATAAGATAGCGTCGATCTCAAGGGAAGTTCTTAAAATGAATAATTCAACGAGTCTGTGAAAGAAAG
The DNA here is from genome assembly GCA_023376005.1 of Doryteuthis pealeii. Classification (NCBI taxonomy): domain Eukaryota; kingdom Metazoa; phylum Mollusca; class Cephalopoda; order Myopsida; family Loliginidae; genus Doryteuthis; species Doryteuthis pealeii. The sequence continues at coordinate 34,927,669 of CM042156.1, forward strand.
TCCCATCTTTTATGTCATATAAAACGTTATTCTGGGGAAATTGTCACTAAAAATCCATTGAAGGTTGATGAGCTTGAACGGCAAAAACAAAAGGTAAAGTTAAAAAGATCTTTCTCTTTTAATTTTGTATTTTTCATCATAATCTAACGGTTGAACTTTTACAAATTCCACGGTGTAATGAGCCTATACGAATAATATCAGACAATCTATTATTATACAAAAGCTGAGTTAATCAACTTTTGCTTCCTAAATACTTTTTTACTGTTTATTTTAATGACATGAAAATTATACCAAATTATTCCTTATTTTTAGGATTGAATTATGTTTGAAAAAATTCTGTTTTAATTGGTTCTAATTAGTCGTAATTTGCAATTAAGTAAAAAACCGACCAATCTCTTACTTTACTCTCTGTCTATCACTTTCTTTCCCTCTATGTATCTCCTGACTACCTCCTCGTTATATAATGATAGTTTCTCTGGAGAGTAGAAAGAAAGAGAGCCGGGGAAATATGAAATGTATTTCTATGTTAAATTTCACAACCAGCAACCCGTAGCTTAGATGAGGTCAAAAGTTTACAAAATGATTTAAGGCATCGTCCGGCCTTATTTATTAAAAAAAAAATTATTCGCTTTGCTAACTCCCTTTTCCTTAATCTCAATTATCTACCCAGAGCTGAATGGGTGACCCAACGGGTCACGTTTTGTCTAGTATTTACTTAAATGTATACAATACAACAAAATAGAAGTTGGCGGAGTGGCCAATTGTCGGTATCAGCCGGACAGAGAAGGAGTCTATCCCCTTTTCGCTTGCGCTAGACCAGTAAGATATTTTGCTAAGGTGGATCAGCACACCTACCGCCTGCTTCTCGCGTTACCGCATTATTCAATCTGTGCCGCTAATGCACTAAGTTGGCGGGGATCGAATCAGGAAATCTTGCAATTCCTAGGCGGGGGCTCTACCGACAGAGAACTAAATTTTTAAAAGTTTTAAAACTCCATGAAAAACAATACATTTCCTAAAAGTAATTTCCATTTTAGTGAACTTTCTTTAATATTGGATTGCAAAACTTTGAAATGCAAAATATATGTGTGCATATAACACACACATTAAACCACATACACATAAAAGACATATGTTTATGTATGTGTATAACTGTTATAGGTGATACACCCTATAAGACTAATGGAATGCGCCGACGGGTTACTATAAGTAACAGGGACAATTGTGGCTTGAAAGTAAGCCAATGCGAGTCAGCTCATAATTCTATTTTTCGGACGTAATTTCCACTTCTCTGTACTGTAATTGTCTACTCTTTTGTTAATACATTTTCCTACATTTGTTACCTGTCGTTTTGTTCTTATTTTACCCTTTAAAACCTCACAACAATAACACACACACACACACACACACACACACACACACGCACACACACGCACACACTCACATGCACGCACACAAATGCACAATAGGAACGAGTGGTGTTTGTAAGACCCCATTGAGGTCAGGCCAGGACAAGACAAGTCTTCTTTCTTACCTGCTCCTAGTACAATGTACACTAGTACTACCCGTTCCATGGCCGGGTTATCGGTGACTAAACTGGTGCCCCCATCAGGCACGCCTCGGCTTGTCTGGTGAGGTGGGTATGTGGACACCTAACATCACTAAAAACAAGAGCTGGCAAAGGGCGGATAAACTCTAGGAAAGCCAACGGCCATCTATATCGATAGTAGTAGGATTGGAGTACTTACTACTCACATAAATCCCTAAATGGGGTAGGTGGGGCTCCTTAGCCTTGGACGGCAATCCATCTAGACAAGGAAAAGTATGTTATAAAACCTTCGCTGCCTAGCGGCTATACACCAAGAAAAGGCTAGGGGAGTAAAACCCTGAAATCAAATCCAGAGCTGGAGTCCCTAAGGTGGTGGGATGCTGAACTTCAGCGCTATCCAGCAACTCCTGTGGAATTATCGTTGCCAAACTGCATTGGGGTTTTTTTTGCCTTTTCTTTGGACCACAACGACAATGTGGAGAGGGATGGCTGCTACTTGGGCGACAGCTCATCCTCCATATCAACCCGCTACGTAGTTCCACTTGTTTTTGGACACTACGCCATATTGTCTTGTAGACGGATGGATGCCAATAATTCGCTGTGGTCGGAAATCAATGAAATTCTGGGGATCGGAGATTAATTCTCCAGGTAAAACATTCTGATTTAATAAAAAGAAATGAATTTGAGTGATAGACAAACATTATCAACCAATGGCCGGGGCAACCGAATTCTTTTTGGATGAATGACCGTGAACCACCATTTTGAATCATGCGTCGTATAAAGTATGTGTATATGTTTTATTTTATACGAGAAATGAATTAAGTGTCTCATTTTGCCTTCCTGGAATTACCTACTTAGTAGATATGTATTCGGGTTGTAGCTTCAAGCCGTTCCCTGATTTCACACTTATTCACGGTAATATATCATATATTAAGAAATGTGATATCTTTTTTCTATATACAAATGGAATGCGGTTTTATTTGTCGCAGCTGACGCATCTAATTCACCTATCAAGATTTACCAGTCAAATATTTGTTTTTTTTAAATCAAATGCTGATTATATTGAATAATATTTTCTTGCTTTTTTTTTTTTTGCTTTTGTTTTTTGAATTATCAATCTATGCATATATAAAAGGCACTTGATGTGTATGTATGTATGTAGTATGTAAGTTCGGATGAAAGTATATATATAAAAAAATTAGCAACAATATATATATATATATATATATATATATATATATATATATATATATATATATTACATATCACCGGTTCCTGCTTTTTGTGCAAGAATGATGAAGATTCGAAGATATTTAAAGATTAAAATATACATAGAAATAGCATTGAAATTCAACTTAAAAATGCCCAGCATTTATAAATATCTAAAGTAAATAAACCGTAAAATCCAACCAACCAACCAACCAACCAACCAACCAACCAAATAAATCAATACACCGGGTTCCCCCTCTACCCAAGCGACGCTGGGTTGCCACTTCTAGTTATACATAAATACGTGTGTGTGTGTGTGTGTGTGTGTGTGTGTGTGTGCAAAATCATGTTCATGGATACCCCCACCTGTTCAGGCAAACTTCTAAGTGTGAGATTGTTTCTCACTAAGTGCTTTCACAAATACTCCATTGTCGATATTCGCATGTGGAAATATATAATGGTTCATGGTGACCCCGTTCTGTGGTGTATTGATTAACGAGCTAGGTTACCAAAATCGTTTGTAAAGTCAATTCGCTCTGGGTGCTCCATATTTTTGACCTTGTGCCACAACTAAGCTAGTATAACAAAGGTCAATATGTAATAATAATACCAACAAAACAAAAAACAATAATAATAATAATAATAATAATAATAATAGGAAGAGCAAAGACAAACTACTTATGGCGGCCAACAATAGTAGAAACGGCAGATGGACAAACAGAAAAACGACAAAGACTAGAAAACAAAAATGGGAAGAAAAACAATTATATGGACGCTTCAAACGACAAATAGAAGAGGTTGCACATGAAAAGACTTGGACATGGTTAAGAAAGGGAAACCTCAAAAGAGAAACAGAATCACTTATAATTGCTGCTCAAAATAATGCCATAAGGACAAACTACATCAAAGCGAAAATTTTTAAAAATTGATAAGACCCAACATAATAGTAAGTGTAGACTTTGCGGTAATAGAGATGAGACTGTTAACCATATACTCTGCGAATGTAGCAAACTAGCACAACGAGAATACAAAGCTAGACACGACTGGGTTGGGAATGTGATCCACTGGGAATTATGCAAAAAATTAAATTTTGACCACACAGCAAAATGGTATATGCATAAACCAGAATCTGTTCTTGAGAACAAAACGCACAAAATTCTCTGGGACTTTGAGATAAAAACGGATCACCTTATCCCAGCAAGAAGGCCAGACCTAGTATTGATAAACAAAAAAGAAAGAACTTGTCAACTGGTGGATTTTGCAGTGCCAGCAGATCACAGGGTGAAGCTAAAGGAAAATGAAAAAAAAAAAAAAAAAAAAAAAAGAAAAAATAGACAAATATCTGGACCTTGCCAGAGAACTGAAAAAGTTATGGAATATGAAAGTGAAAGTGATACCAATTGTGGTTGGTGCACTTGGAACAGTCCCAAAAGGATTGGAAAAGGGTTTGGAAAGTTTGGAAATCAGAGGAAGGATTGAAACCATTCAGAACACTGCACTGCTGCAATCTGCCAGAATACTCAGAAGAGTCCTGGAGACCTGAGGAGACTTGCTGTCACTCAGACTCCAGTGAAAGACCATCAACTAACACTGATGTGAAAACTCAAAAGGAATAATAATAATAATAATAATGGGCAAAAGAAGAACTCACGACAGATTGATCAAAAGACTAGAAAATCAATGACAATGCACAAGGCTCTACACCCTAGAGACGATAGAGATAGGCTATATGTATCAAAAGAGGAAGGTGAAAGAGGTCTTGCCAACTTAAAGGATTGCGAACTGCCAAAATCCAAGGACTCGAAGAATACACAAATAAAGAACAAAGGAAGATTACTTATGGCAGCCAACAACAGCAGCTTCAACATATGGACAAACAGAAAAACAATTTTGGGGATTTAGTTCGAAGCATGGGTAATGTATGAAATAAATGAGAAACTGTGTTGGATGTTATGTACTAAGTTCCATTTTATTTCATCAAATATTTCGAAGGAATGACCCTTTATTTACAAGATTTGTTTTTAGTCTCAATCTGTCTGCTTTATAGGCTAAACTTTCAAATTGGTCGGAAAATTTTTTGGTGACAGTTTAACTACAGTATATGAATGAACTTTTTTGCGATTTGGGTTACCGTTTAGGAGTTTGGGGATTAAGGTTGATTTTTTATTACGTATTGCATAATAAAAAAACAAATTACTATAATATTTAATGTTGAAAAATATTTTTTTTCAAACCAAGTTTAATTGAAATTATACATTGCAATACTAACACAAACAACTGAGACTAATGTGTCTACCGTTGGGTTCAATAATTAATTTCAATGGTTAATTAAATATATAGTAATTTTGGGTTTTTGTTTTTGTTTTTTTAAGCAATACGTAATTAAAAACAACCATAATCCCCAAACCCCTAAATCGTAACCCAATTCGCAAAAAGTTCATTCATAGACTGTAGTTTAACTATCATGGGGGACCACCCCAAAAAACTCTCCATTTTAATTTTCCGACCAATTTGCAAGTTTAGCCGCTTTATATAAGACCTATTTAAATGATTAAAACGCATGAGAAACATTGAAAAACCATTGAACTTGTCGTTAATAAATACTATCAACAATGACGTGGTTGTTATCAACAAATCGACGTTTAATCTGCTACACAGACCTTACACATTTTTGCTTATCAACTGTTAACAACTGGTCACCCATCTAATTACTGGGAACGCTCACAATGTTGGTTAAAATTAGTAACTATTTCGTAGCCAAACTCGTGACTCAATATCAAATATAATATTAATGTTAATATAACCAGTGGATCTGTTGATTAACTTCATAGATTTAATTAGTTGATATTAAATTAAATCAGTCCGTTAAAATCTGGCGAAAATTTCTATACACCGTGGCACACACGCACTCGCATAATGAGAGAACACGCGTGTGTGTGTCATGGTGTAGAGAAAGTTTCACCAGATTTTGGTAAAAATTTATATATATATATATTATATATATATATATATATATATATATAATGGGACTCTTCCGTCGATTTTCGACGTATGAGGGTTCATACACACAATGAGCATCCACACAAGGATTTGTTTATAGTGATGAAGGCTTGTGTTGGACCATCCACACTTTTTGGCACAGTCGATAGGAAAGAATTGGTGCATCAAGGGTGCCACAAACCCAATCAACGACCGACCTCAGGAATTTTGAATTCAGAGTTATCCCTCTCCTAGACTGGTTACCTACCCAAGCTGAAGAGCCCAGTCTGCCCTACTATTTAACCCATAGCTGGAGGGAGAATATATGGATTCATACCTTTCCCAAGGGTATTAGCGCTATGTGAAATGCCAACAGCTTCGACTCTAACCACTAGTCCAAGCGCCTCCATATATATATATATATCACATATATATGTATATATATATATATCACATATATATATGTGTGTGTGTGTGTGTGTGTGTGTGTGTAGTATAGTGAGAAATTTGAAAAACACAGGTTTAAATAAAATGAGTGGCCGACTATGAGTATGAGTAACACAGGGATTTGTACAGTAAAGTAAGGAGCTGATGGTAGATGTAGTGCTTCATCTCAGACGCCAAAAGAATCTTCTTGGTCTAGCTCTAGTGAAAAGGGGATAGACTCTCTCGCTGTCTGGCTGATACCGACTTTAGGCCACACCGACGAAACTACGTATTTACTTACTTATGTTGATAAAAAGCATCTTTCATATCCAAATTATAGATTTTTTTAAAAAAGCAACTATTGCCGAATTCTTTTCAGCTACTGTCGAGATTTTTCCAATTCAAGAATTCATTTTGCTTCTCTTACGCTCAAAAAAAAAAATATTAATTAAATACCACGGCCAAACAACTCAGCAAACACCGTGTGTGACATACGGAAAACTGGACAACTGTTTCAACCTTATCAGGTCTTATCAGCAGTGTATACCACGATCACCGCCCCTAGAGATCGAACCAGCGACCACAGAAAGAAGAACCGAAACTCTATCCCCGAGGAACCAGTCTCAAACGGGGATCACCAAATCAGATATGGTTTTGGTTTAGTCGGACAGACCATTGCTAATGTTGTATTTAGATTCTTTCTACGCACCCCAATGTTGAAGCCTTGTACCATACTAAGTTTAGCTTAGCAAATATATTTATTTGCCTGACTTTTTTCATTTTTGATTTACGTTTTTGCATTTCATATTGGAAGATTTTGACGGTCTCATTTTTAACCAGAGGGGTGTTGCAAGATGATAATGGTCGTACAAATAAGGAACACATGTATTAATCTCTCTCTCTCTCCCTCCCTCTCTCTCTCTCTCTCTCTCTCTATATCTCTCTCTCTCTCTCTCTCTATCTGTATGTCTGCAACACACACACAGTTGTCCAAGTGTTGTTCATTTTTAAGAAATGCCCCCTCTCTGTCTGTCCTGTCCTGTCTCTCTCTCTCTCTCTGTTTCGGTCTCTTTCTTTTTCTCTTTGTCTGCCTGTCTGTCTCTGTCTGTCTCTCTCTCTTTCTGTTACCCCCCTGTCTGTCTGTCTGTCTGTCTGTCTGTTTGTCTGCCTATTTTGGGGCTTTTTTTTCCTGATAAATGTTTTTCTTTCATTTTTAACAATAAGTCTAGAGGTTCAGAGGCGACTTCCGGTTTGTTTATTCAAAAGATCTGACACTTTAAAAAAATATTCAATCTTTTTATTTGTCCAAATTATTAATCCATCAATCCAGTGTATTTGTTTCTTTTTCACCTCAAAAGACGGTTAATCATTTCTAACCAGAATTATGAAAAGTAGAACTTACAATCTATCGATCTATCTATCTATCTATCTATCTCGGTTCATTCATAATTATCGTTGTCATTTTTCATTCTCCTTAGTTCATGCCGTAATATATATTTCGATTCAGTATAATCATTCTGGGTAGACGGTCGGAAAGAGGGCTTACTATCAGTGTACTTATAAAACAAGCTCTTTTATTTTCCAGTAATTGACTGATGGCAACTATATTGTCATCAAACCAGTCTTGATGTTTCCTCACTCTAAATCCAAATACAGCTGCACCAGTGGAATAAACTTGGTTTCTAAAGTTTTCGCATCTGCCATTAAACTCCAGACGATCAAGATGTTCAATTAATCTTTCATTCACATCCTTTTGCTTAACTTTGTTTAAATCTAGGCGTTTTGATGTTTTTACTCCAGACATACGAGTCTTTTTGCAAACACCAGTTCAATATTTAAGTGAGCAACAGCAGGTACTGTAAGCAACCTGAGTCCTTTGTTTATCAAAATGATTTGAGTCAGCATTAAATGACCCAAAAAGGTTTGATATGCCATAAAACAAAACAACCAAACTCATCTATCCTCCCTGTCGGTGGGGCTGTAGAATACGCTGACTGCACCTCTGTAGAGGGGTAAGACTGGTCGTGGGTGGTGACCCGTGATGCTCAAGGATGGAATACTGGTGGTGGTCCTTGAAATGCAACAATCCACTTTGGCCCTTACTTAGGCGGTCGGAGAGTCCCCCACCGATCAATCGGCTGGTCACCCAAGCCCTAGCACCTATATGATTGTCCTAACCTTATTACCGTTATGGCAAACCTTCAACCCATTTGATCATATATGTGTTCGAATGCGGGGGTGGGTTAGTTTCCTGAGTATGATGTTAAACTGCATCTAATGTGAATGTCCAGTTTGTTATGGTAATTTACCACGCACGCATGAACTCTTTCAACTATAAATAGCATCAGGTTCTGCTCTTAAGTAAGAGTTAATATTTCAGCGGATAGCCGATAAGAGCCTCGCACCGACTCAATTGTATATATTTGTTAATATATTTGTTTGACTCATTTCCTCTCCTGTTTCTTTATTTTAACCAGGCCATAACACAGTTCTTGAGCTCTTGGGAGTGGGGAGTACCCTTTATCGTCCTCCCAGGTCCACACTGACCCGGAGTGGTAGTATATGTTAGGGTCCCATCTAGGGGTAAAATAGGAGAAACTGTGTTAACAAAAATGTGCTTTAAAAATTGAGTAAAAAAAAAAAAAAAGAAAAATTGCAATACTCATGAAGAATGAATAGAACAAAAAGTCTTCGGCATAAAATAACCCAACAATGGTTGGCATGCCATAGAATCCAATGAAAGAAAAATACTAATTTATTTGTCAATCTAAGTCAGTTCTAATTCATAACTGTTTTCATCTCTCTCTCTCTCTCTCTCTCTCTCTCTCTCTCTCTCTCTCTCTCTCCTCTCTCTCTCTCTCCCCCTCTCTCTCTCTCTCTCTCTCGTTCCACTCTCAGAATACATAAGATATAAGACATTGTCTTCCAAATAATGCACGCTATTAAAGAAAGAATAATTATCCGTATTTATTTCAAACTTGAAATAAATGTAAAAAAAAAATCACTCAGTTTTAGCACACACGCATGCACTCGCGCATGCGCACGCACACATGTGTGCGTGTGCGCACCTGCACACATGTTGCTGATTGCGATCAACTTGAAATTTGTGGCGACAATCTATTTTAGGATCCTACGCAAAACCTACTATACCGGGGGGTTCTCCCTGGTGTCCTCGGGAAACTGGAGCAGCCACTTAACTTGTTTATGTATGTGGTGTGCGCGTGTGTGTGCACGCGCGCGCGTGTGTGTGTGCGCGTGCGTAGCTATGCACACATATATGCTTAAATGCTTCATTTAAAAGGTTTATGCGTATATATATATATATATATATATATATATATATATATGTGTTGTGTGTGTGTGTGTGTGTGTGTGTTGTGTGTGAGTGTGTGTGCGTGCGTAACTATGCACACATATATGCTTAAATACTTCATTTAAAAGTTTTATGCTTATACACACACACACACACACACACACATATATATATATATATATATATATATATATATATAAGGTATCAAAACTGGTAGTAAGGGGTGATTCTACATGGGATCTCACTGTATAATTATTGCATGTTTTAGTCGTGCAAATACAAGGTTTTATATAAATCCCTAGTGAGCTCAATGTATAATAATCTATAATTTAGATTAAATACAAAACAATATTTACCTTTGAAAGGAAGGAAAAAAAGAAAAAACTCAATAAACCGTCAGATTTTCCTTCTTTCAATGGTACTATATATATATATATATATATATATATATATATATATATTATATATATTGTGTGTGTGTGTGTGTGTGTGTGTGTGTGTGTGTGTTATGAAAATAAAGTAAAAGCGTTGTTTTTTTACCAGCACTTTACTTTATTTTTCATAATACAAATATGCAAAGCTACATAAAACCCTTACAATAACAACAATATATATAATATATAGTGTGTACAGAAATAACCTTCTCGAGTTTCACCATAAGGATCCTCAGGGTTAAATCCACTGAATTAATCAAGGTATTGGTTAATTACAGCTAACTGCAGGAGAATTAATCAAGATATTGATTATTTACAGCTAACTACAGGAGTTCATATTGTAATTATATATATATACCTCGAAACACGTGTCTATAGTTTACTCTATTATACGCTCCCAATTTCGGTTGAGCACTTTATTTAGAAGGGATTTAATTGCAAAATTCACCGTATTCGGTGTTTAGCTAAGACTCAGTTTGTTTACATAAAGTTTGAGACCTCTAGGTGAGTTCATTTCCGCTTAGAAATGTACCGATTAAATAGCCTGCTATACTTGGCAGCTGACTGTGGCCGTATGGGTAAGAGGATTGGCGAGCGTAAGTTCGTTCGGGTCTCGAACCCGGCCAGAGGTAGCTGCTAAAACGGCATAACTGCACTGATGAGAGGTGATACCTCGAAACACGTGTCTGTAGTTTACTCTATTATATATATATATATATATATATATATATAAGGCACAACGAAACCTATCAATTCTAGATACATTTTATTTTCTGTGTTCCATCGAGGTGTAATGGTTATTACTACTGAATAGCGAGTTCTATCGTCACTGCATGTCGCATACTTATGACCTTGTGTCACAGCATATTTCTAAGCCTTCTTTAGCTGTATAATCTCTGGTGAAAAAAACTTTACCAGAAAATGGTCGCTAATATACTAACTAGATCATTCTCTACTTTCAACCTTGTTTCACATCCTGCCCATCGAGAACGGGTTGAGTAAATACATACTAACTAGACCAATCCATTCTCATGAAAATACATCAAAGGGTTAGCTCAGTCGGTAGAGCGCTCGGCTAGAAACCACAAGGTACCTAGTTCGATACCGGCCCTCGCCAACTCAGCGTATGAGTAGCACAGGGATATGTGCGGTAAAGTGAGGAGCTGATGGTAGGTGTGGCGCTCCACCTCAGACGCAAAAACAATCTCCTTGGTCTAGCGCTATTGAAAAGGGGATAGACTCCTTCGCTGACTGGCTGATACCGACTTTAGGCCGCCCCGACGACTTTACTTTATAGATTATACCCAGTGAGGGTTTTCCAAACACCTAAATTCTATCTGGAGCGACAACGGTGCATATTACCTCATTTGAGATGAGGTCCAAATATTTGATGAGGAACACCGGTGGGGAGCGAAGAGGTGTAAGGAAATAATATACGACGGCTTGGTGGGAAACTAAAAAAATATATACATACATATTCTCCCAACCCCTCCACACTTGATCAGTTTCTTATTTGTAACGATATGTTAGCATCATCGGGAATTGTGTTAAGGGGTAACCTTTTGTATATATTTACCAACCCCTCCACAGGAGCAGGATGTGACACAAGGTCAATTTCTTAAGCGGAGTTCAATAGGTTTGAGTTCAGAGTTTTCCTTCTCCTAGACCGGTTGCCTAACCAAGGTTAAAGGGCCCAGTCTGCCCTACTATTTACCCATAGTTGGAGGGAGAGTAGGATTCATACATTTCCCAATGGTATTAGCGCTAAGTGAAATACAATTACCACGTCTAGAATTTGAACTCGGGTTGACGAGTCCATTTCCCATTACTTTAACCATTACACCACGCGCTTCCATAAAGCTGGATATATATATAAATATATTTGAATTCAGAGTTTTCCTTCTCCTAGACCGGTTGCCTAACCAAGGTTAGAGAGCCCAGTCTGCCCTACTATTTACCCATAGCTGGAGGGAGAGTGGCAACCCTTAAAGAAACATTGCTAAAAGAGTCGCAAAATATGGATCAAACGATTGTTAACCTTGATGAAATCTATGAGAAATCAAATACAAGTACTGAAACTAGCTAAAGGAGGACCTACTCCATGCTAATTCCAAATATTGTTAATTTAGGGACTGGCAGGAAAAATCGGATACTACGAGTTTTAAAAGCGAATTAAGAATAATTAAATATATCATTTAAGGTTAAACTTTGTCTAAATCGATAAGTAGTAGCATATTAACCATCATTAAAAAAAGAAAAATATCATTACATATACAGTTTATTTTAAAAGATTTAAAACTATTTGTTTTGGTCAATTTCGACGCTATCCGCCATTTTGGCTGTTTTTCAATGGTTTTAGGCACTTGTTTACAATTTTAGCGTAACATTTGGGATGGAAAAAAAATTACAAAAAATCAGGTAATTATCCGATTTTAATGAAATTTTCAGTATTGATTTATCAATTAATGAATTTTATAATGCATCAGTTATTTTATTTAAAAACTTTAATTTAGTATTTTTGCTATGAAAAATTAATATATAAAATTCATTTAAAATATGAAAATCCTGGTGTTAAGTTTAAAATGTTATATTTTTAGATTTTAAAATAAATATCTACTTAATGCAAACCTTATTTTAGGTGCCAAAAGTAATAAGTTTTGAAGAAAAACTCGATTGAAAATGTACCCCCTCCCCCTTTTAAGCAGAAAAAACATCGATGTATAATTTTTTCTTTTATAAAATAATAGCCAATTAAATAATTATCGAAATGAGTAAAAAAGAAATCTCCAAAACATTTTATTTTTCGATTTTCGGTACTTATTTTCTCATAGAAGCGCAACCGTGAAAAATTTTTTTGTTTATATTCATAACTTCGGTTTTTTATCTCATTATTTATACTGTAATTAGTATAACATATGACCAACTCGAAACAATTGTACGCTCCCAGCATAAGGGGGGTCAAAATTAAGTGACCTGAAAAAAATTACAAAGTTTTGAAATAAAATAAATAATGCATTATAAAGATCATTTATTGATACATAAACACTTAAAATTTAATTAAAATCCGATAATTTCCTGATTTTTGGTAAATTATTTTCTGTAGGCTAAAGTCATTTTGTCAAAAACGCATTTTAGGCTCCGTTTGCCACTCCCTATGTTAATTCATGTTGAGTTTGTATTACGTGATTAAACTTTGAGCTTGAATGTAGTTTATTTCTCCTGGCTAAAAACTTTTCGTAAGCCAATGTATACAAAACAAAACGAAAGAAAAAGAAAAAGAAAATAGGTTTTTCCTCATCCTTTTTCATATTTTTTTAACTCTTTTTGACCGTCAATTTTCCTACCATCATTTTTTCTCTTTTCTTTTTATTGTTACAAACTGTATTTCTTTGATAAGTAAAACGTCCGTGAATCGTCGTTGTAATTTTTCCGGCAATTTGTGAAGTGCTTTTCAACCGGAAGTCTTCTTTTGGTGAGATAGCAAAAATCTAAAAACACGATTTGTGTGGGCCATCCGATTTAAAGTTGACAGAGAGAGAGAGAGAGAGAGAGAGAGAGAGAGAGAGAGAGAGAGGGGAGAGAGAGAGAGAGAGACAGAGACAGAGACAGAGACAGAGACAAAGACAGACTGAGAGAGACCAACAATAAAAAACGTTGTATCAAAATAACAAAGATGAAGACAATTGTACGAAACGTCTATGAGGACAGAGAGAGAGAGAGAGAGAGAGAGAGAGAGAGAGAGAGAGAGAGAGAGAGAGAGGGGGGGGGACCTTTATATTAATACACGTGTTCCTTATTTGTACGACCATTATCATCTTGTAACACCCTCTGATTAAAAATGAGACCGTCTTACAATATGAAATCCAAAAACTTAAATCCTGATTATCGGGTATCACTTACCCGCCTAATTCTTATTTCTTATCAGAGTCATCACCTCAGCTGAAAACAAAGTACCATTCCGTTTTTATTGTAAAGAAAGAAAGAGAAGAAAAAGACTGCTACAGAGAAAAATATTATAAGAAAGAAAGATAGAAAGTAGGGGAAGATAGATAGAGGGAGTGAACGCGTGGAAGCGATAACGCTCACCCGTTTCAATTTAACACAATAAAAAGATTAAAAGAAAGAAAGAAAGAAAGAAAGAAAAGAGCGAGAGAGCGTTAAATCAAGATTATTATACGTTTTACACGTTGAACAATTAGCAATAGCTCTTAAGCAAACATATCAAACGTTGTAATAATTACGTTATCATACTGTATATACACAGGTCCTGCTAGGGAAATTCCAAGCGAAAAGAATTGTTTCAAATGCTGAGTATTTTTAGATTGCGTGGTTTAATGATTACCGTCATAGGAAATGGACGAGTTCATATCCTGGACGAGGCTATTTGCATTTCACATATCACTAATACCCCCAGTAAGGGTATGAATCCAATTATTCTCCCTCCACCTATGGTTAAATAGTAGGACAGATTGGGATCTTTAATCTAGGTTAGGCAACCAGTCTAGGAGAAGAAAAAAACTCTGAATTCAAACCTGTTAAACTGTTACATATTATGTGGTAGCCTAAATTGTTGACGGACCCTGTAGCGAGAATTTAAGGAGGCCAAGTGGAAAAATACCAGGACCGTTGGTAACATTGACCCCAGAGGCACGAATCTCGCGCGTCGCGTGATTTAGTTAGTTTAGATTTTAATTTCAATCTGAGATGGACGCAGAGTATACGTGCTACTGCGAGGTCGATTCTCTCGAGCGGCGAATAAGAATGGGTTAAATAAATCTTGATCAAGGAAAAATATCTTGTGGTTTAATTAATTACATGACTAAAAAGTTAGCCCTTAAAAAAAGAAGCCCTTAGTAAGAAGACAACTAGACTAGACAACATGGCGGCCAGAGAAGAAGAAAAGGAAACAGCCACACAAGATAGTAGGAATATATGAAGTAACAAGTAAGTCTCTGTCTCTGTCTCGCTCTATCACCCAAGTTTCGTGTTTCGATTATATACCCGACGATGGGGTATATACATGTTGTATACCCTTCTTTACTTCTTACTATTATTATTCTGGCGTCTTGATATCTTAAGTTCTTCAAGGTCTCTTCTAGCGTCTGGACTTCTCTTGGGGACTTCGTGACTGGTCTTCCATTGGGGATTTCTCTTTATCAGAAACCCTGTGTCATTGGTAGTTTGTAGATAATAACACAAGACCTCGATTTACTTAGATCATATTTTATTCGAAATCCCCACCAGACTACCTGCGCAGATCGTGTTGGAGCGTGTATTACCACCGTCGTGGTGTTTGGCCGACTGACTAAAATCTATTTCTAATCTAAACCGGAAGAGGGTCTCCTCCACCGATTCTCACAGTATCCACCGGAAAGGATCAGGATGAGGTCAAGCCTTGTCACTCATCCTTCAAGGTCGTGGGCTGCAACTTATAACAGCCATTTTGATTTCTACACTACTGTACATAAATATTAAGAATCTAATAATTATGTAACATACGGCTATACAACAAAACTCCGTTGAGCGAAAAGTGAAGGTTCGGTTGATTACAGTACATTAATTAGATGGTTCAACAAATTTTGTTTAGGTTGCAAGAACCTAAAAAAAAAGTCAACATAGTTGAAATTCTATCCTTTTAGTGAATAATAGAATTATGCCAAAAATATAAACACAAACCTGATCAATACCATACAAAATGTAACCCTTAATGGAAGCGCGTGGTGTAATGGTTAAATCATGGGAAATGGACTCGTCGCCCCGAGTTCAAATCCTGGACGTGGTAATTGCATTTCACTTAGCGCTAATACCCTTGTGAAAGGTATGATTTTGGTTGCACCTCAAATCATCCAGGCCATGTCACCCACTCCCTTCAATTTTTCAAAAATGTTGTACTAGTGTGGACTACGTTAAAGTTAGACAATCCCCCAAATTTGAGCTTCCAGTTATGTCGATTTTAAACTCGAAAAATTTTAGGGAGGGGAGAAAAATGGCGACACTTTGTAATCTATTTTTGTCTATAAAATGAGTTCTAGAGCTTCCCTACTCCTAAAAATGAGTTTATAGAAGCTTTTTGACATGAGGAATAAAAAAAATGTTATAAAAATAGGCATAAAATTAACCCTTTTTAAGTTATTAATGATTTCTAATTTTTTCATAGCAAGATCAATAAGTGGAAAAATCGTAATGTGGCACTGCATATTAAAAAAATTCTTTGAATTATTATTCTACATATATTGAACATAATTGTACCAAAAATAGAGTTTGGTTTTTGCTCACAAGCGAAGTTACAACATCAGTTACCATTTTGCACTTTTATGTTTTGAGTGTTTCCGTTTAGCCATTGAATAAGGACTATGTGAACAAAATATCTGACAGAGTTCAATAGAAATTATCAGAATTATGTTGGTGGTTAGATATGTTTAAAATGATATACAAACAATATATTTCCCTTGAATCAATTGTTTTTTTACTCTCGTCCCTTTTTTTTTACAGTAACAAGAAGTTAACTAAAAAGTTTACAAATAAATAAATACCAACGATTTAGTGTAAAATTGATGTGGAAAATATTCAAAATAATTGTTTGATTATTACATGCATGCAACATTTTATTTGAGAGGGACGGGGCTCAGTTTTCATTTCAAATTGTTTTTGCTTTTTTTACCCCTTTAATA
The DNA here is from genome assembly GCA_023376005.1 of Doryteuthis pealeii. Lineage (NCBI taxonomy): Eukaryota > Metazoa > Mollusca > Cephalopoda > Myopsida > Loliginidae > Doryteuthis > Doryteuthis pealeii. The sequence goes on from CM042156.1 coordinate 34,944,250, forward strand.
AATATGAGGATTTGTCTTACTTATGATACAAACCCTCTGACATTGAATTTTTAACTCCCACCCTCTCGGGCAATGTCTTTCAAAAATCTATTTTTACATCGCCCGGAGGGTGTTTTTTATTTTGTACTAGTATTTATAATATGCCTAGATTACGTACATCGAACATCATTAGACCCCATAAAAGAAAAAGGCCTCACAAAGACTTCATTCCTTGCTATTCCTTCCAGGCCTTGGTTTGGTTTGGTTTATTGATTTTAACGGCATATCAACCCGTCCAGGGTTATATCATGCCTAGCGGTTCTTCCAGGCCTTGTAATAAAGCCTGAAAGGAATAGCAAGGGATCAAGCCAAAATTGCTGTAATCAAGGGTGGCTAAAAACTTATCAGGCCACTGTATATTCGCATTTTTTGTGGATCTATCTTTATTTGTGTTGTGGCTTGATTAAGGGTTAGAATAAAGACACAAGAGAGGAAATGAGTTAAACAAATATATTAACAAATAACAGTAGTACAAACATATACAAATCACACGACAGCACGCGAGGCTGTCTTATCAGCTATCCACTGAAATATTAACTAACACTTAAGTTAGTAACCTTTCTGCAAGTGTCTTACTTTTACCAAATTTCTGTTTTGGTTAGTCATTTAATGTGGAATGAAGTCATTTTGATATTCTGTTTCTTACAGTACCTGTTGTAGCTTAAATTGCCAGTCTATATATATATATATATATATATATAATATATATATATATATATATATATATATATATATAAAGTCATCCTCAGACACAGTGTTTTGACGTATACTTCTTATCAGTGTCTTTGATGTGTAACACAGATTCTCAAAGATACGTGGTTCAAAGTGGTTCTGAAAAAATGTAAAAGTTTTTAAACAAATTAACTAGTGCATTATATCTTTTATTCATTAATATATCAACACTGAAAATTTATTAAATTCGGTTAATTCCCTGATTTTTGGTATTTTTTTTTTTACTTTCGACGGGGTGACATACGATGTTGGAATTTAGGTATGTTAAGTTCGCAGATTTTACAAGTAAACGAGTACGGAGATAACGCTTCCCCTCAATTCTCAGTAAAAAGAAAAAAATGAAAAAAAAAGCCGAGTTTCCTTGAAAATCATAAATACCGGATAAAGAGACGTAACTATCACAAACAGCCAATCGCTTTCCAATTTTGTTATATACAATGAATAAGAGGACAAATTAAATTTGTTTTAAATTCATTTTAATGAGGAATATTTATAAATCAGCAGGACCTGTGGATATACCACAGTATGATAATTTAATTATTACAACGTTTGATATGTTTATTTAAGAGCTATCGATAAATAGTTCAATATGTAAAACGTATAATAACCTTGATTATTATACTCTCTCACACTTTTTTCTTTCCTTCTTTTCATCTTTTCATTTTGTTCGATTCAAAAAGATTAGCGTTATCATTTCCGCGCGCTATCCCCTTCTCTATATATTTCCCCTATTCTCTTTCTTTCTTTCTTCCTGTCTTTCTTTCTAATTATATTTTGTAACATGTCCTTTTTCTTCCCTTTCTTTCTTTATGATAAAAACGGAATGATCCACCATTTAGCTGAAGTGACGACACTCAAAGAAATAAGAATTCGGCTTTCCATATTTTGTATAGAATGAATAAGAGGACAAAGTAAAGTTTTTTTTTAAATTCATTTTAATGACGAATATTTATAAATCAGCAGGACCTGTAGATATACCATAGTATGATAATTTAATTATTACAATGTTTGATATGTTTACTTAAAAGCTATTGCTAAATAGTTCAATATGTAAAACGTAAAATAATAATCATTTAACCCTCCCCCCCTCTCTCTCTCTCTCTCTCTCTCTCTCTCTCTCTCTCTCTCTCTCTCTCTCTCTCTCTCTCAATCTTTTTTTCCTTCTTTCCTTCTTTTCATCTTTTCATTATGTTCGATTGAAACAGATTATCTTTATCGCTTCGGCGTGCTCAACCCCTCTCTCTACCTTTCCTCTACTCTTTCTTTCTTTCTTTCTTTCTTTCTTTCTTATTATACTTTTTCTGTGTAGCATGTTCTTTTCCTTCCCTTTCTTTCTATATAATAAAAACGGAATGGTCCGTTACTTAGCCGTGTAGAATAATCATACTAAGTACCAATTACCATTACAAGCTGAGGTGACGGCACTCATAAGAAATGAGAATTCGGTGGATAAGCAACACCAAACATTGAGGATTTACATTTTTGCATATCATCTTGGACCATTTGGACGGTCTCGATTTTTAACCAGAGGGTGTTGCAAGACAATATCGGTCGTACAATTAAAGAACAAGAGCATTAATATATAGATTATTTCTACTAAAATTCCCTGGAGCGTTTATCATTTTATTTTGTAACTTTAAATGAATGCTAAACGCGAAAAGAAAAAATAAAGAAGAAACAATTTGCGATTAAATATACTTATACGTATTGCTCACACTCTTTTTGGGGGGGGGGGGGGGGTCGAGGTATTTAAAGTCGTTTCTGATTTTTGCTAATAATGAGGATTCAGTCAACGACCTGAATTAATTTCTAATTAGCTGTGTCCGCGTCTTTGACTAAATGGGTTCTACTGAGTAGGGTTACGAATTGGGTAGACTGTGAGTTCACGAGCGTAATTCTTTACTATATATATTTACCAACCCCTCCGCACGAGCAGGATGTGACACAAGGTCAATTTCTTAAGCGGAGTTCAACAGGTTTGAATTCAGAGTTTTCCTTCTCCTAGACTGGTTACCTAGCCATAGTTAAAGAGTCCAGTCTGCCCTGCTATTTATCCATAGCTGGAGGCAGAATTGGATTCATACCTTTCCCAAGGGTATTAGCGCCATGTGAAATGCCAACGGCTTCATCCAAGAATTGGACTCGCGTTGACGAGTCCATTTCCTACGACTCTAACCATTAGACCACGCGTAATTCTTTACCATAATCTACCGGACAGATGTATAGTGGAATATGAAATGAAGTCCAATGTATACATTTTAAATTTCTCACCTGGGATTAATACTTTTAATAAAAATAAAACTCTAAGGAAAACATAACTTAATACATTAATTTATTTATAAGTTTCTTTTTTAATTAAATGGCAGCATTAATTGATGTTGTATAGATTTAAAGTTGTTGCGTGGTGATTCAGTTATTATTGTAGAGTATTTAACACCCATACAGGATGGGCTGGCTCATAGCATATAATAGTCAACGTAGCAGTGATAGAAACGGAAAATGATATTCTGACAAAATCACTGCGTTTGACTACACACATTTGACCCTCCTCATTCTTATAAGTTTGTCTTTGTGAATCGTTCTACTTCCTGGTTATATGTAATAAGTATCTGTTAGCACCAGATACAAATGCTGAATAGAATATATCTCAAGCACACTATTTCTCTGTGTATCTTTTACCACTTCTACGATACAACAGTTATACACCTTTTGGATCATATTACCTTTAGGCACCCCTTTTTGATCTCGATTAAGAAAGGACATGTTTTTCATTTTCACCGTCAATATCCGGTTGTTTGTTAGGGGTTAGGGGTTAGGGTTAGGAGTTGTTAAAATCTGAAAATCGTATGTTAAAACAACCGGATATTGGCGGTGTAAATAAAAAAACATGTACTTTCTTAATCGAAATCAAAAAGGGGTGCCTAAAGGTCATATAGTCCCGCTTTTTTAAAACCTCAGAACTGCAAAAGTGGATTATTTTAAGTTTTTTTCTATTGTTACTCTGAAATAGAAATATCGTTACATACTCAGCAAAATTACCAGCGAATAGTAATTTTCAGTTTATTTCAGTATAGGACTTGATAAGTTTATTATAATCTCAATTCCCTTAAAATAATAACGCTGAGGTCAAAAAAGTGTATAAGGCTATAGTAACAATTTACACTCCTGAATTCACAGTTTACCACGAATGGGCTCCATGAAAGAGGGTTTGAGAGGCAAACATTATTCCAGTAACGAGGAAGTGAAATCTGTAGTGAAGAAGTGACTCAAAGCACATTCAACAGGATTTTACAAGGCAGGGCTACATGCTATTATTCGAAAGTGGAACATTGTTATTAAAGAAACAGTGGCTACGTGGGAAGTAGGGATGTGATCCACAGAGGCCCAGCTTCATTTTGATGTATGATACATGTTCTTGTGTTGGTAATTATACCTGTCCTAAACAAAATGGTTTACTTTGTGACTCACTTATGTGGAGAATAGGGATGCGATCTACAGAGGACCAGCTTCATTTTGATGTATGATACATGTTCTTGTGTTGGTAATTATACCTGTCCTAAACAAAATGGCATTACTTTGTGACTCACTTATGTGGAGAAGTAGGGATGCGATCTACAGAGGACCAGCTTCATTTTGATGTATGATACATGTTCTTGTGTTGGTAATTATACCTGTCCTAAACAAAATGGCATTACTTTGTGACTCACTTATGTGGAGAAGTAGGGATGCGATCTACAGAGGACCAGCTTCATTTTGATGTATGATACATGTCCTTGGTAATTATACCTGTCCTAAACAAAATGGCATTACTTTGTGACTCATTCTCGTATATAAACATAGAAGTCTCCTTGTTCAATCATTTTTTTTAGCAAAGCAATGAATGAATGGTATCATCTGTATGATCCGGTTGAAGCTTTTTTGGATTTGGTGAGACGAGAAATCTGCGACTCTTGGAAATCAGACCTTGAATAGTGGGGGGGGGGGGGTAGGGAGGGATAGGTTCTTCACAATGGTCGCTCTACGAAGAGACCAAGTAGGGGTAGGGTGGTGAGGAAGATAACGTAGTAATGACAAAAGACGTGGGATTTTAGAGAGAGAGAGAGAGAGAGAGAGGGGGGGAGAGAGAGAGAGGGAGGGAGGGGTCGATGCAAAAAAAGCTACAAATAGCCAGATTACATAATCACACACACATACACGCATGTATACACACATGTAAACACACATTTACACTCACACATACACATATGTGTGCTCACACATACACATATGTGGGCTCACACATACGCACATTTAAACTCACAAATACACACATGTATACTCACACATACATCCGATCTATCTTACTCTCTTTTAATGTATTTCTCTCACTCCCTCTCCCACTCTCTCTCTCTTTCTCAGTGTATGTATGTGTGTGTGTGTGTGTGTGTGTGTGTGTGTGTGCATGAGGGTCCAGACCATGGGTTCTTAACTGGGAATGTGAAATAGGTCTGTTAAGGGTGCAAGGATGCTGTATGCAACCATGCTTCAGAATAATATTGTTCTTTCATGAAATTCGGGTAGGGGTGCGAGAAATGTCTAGTGTTTTGAAAAGGGGTGCGAACAGGGAAGAAAGTTAAGAACAGCTGGGGTAGATAGAAATATGTACCTTATATAAATCACACACACACACACACACACACACACACACACGCACACACACACACACACACGCACGCACATACACACACACACACACACACACACATATATATATATATATATGTTGTCATTGTGGAGTACACGTATGCTTCTTTGTTGGTATCTGGTGAGTCTAGTTCTCAATATATATATATATATATATATATATATATATATATATATATATATATGAGGATAGGAGGATTGGAATAGATTCGACAAAATGTGTATAGAATAGAGGAAAAAAGTGTGGACAAAACAACTCAAACAAGCAGATGTTGAGGAAATATTTCGTGACACATTAAGTGCGACTTCTTCAGTCCTTTATTTGAAACATTTGTGCAGCATACATTGGTTTTTATAATGGAGAAGATGAACGGCTGAGGGTTGGGTTAAGTGATAAAGTCAGGAGAGTAGGGTTGAGTTAGCGAAAATTTGATTAGCCGGGAAGTTGCACAAATATATATATATATATATAACTTAAACCAAGTGAGTCAGATATACCTACAAACAGTTTCGCAGATTCTTGCCCTGATGAGCTACTAAGCGAAACTGTTAGTAGGTATATCTGACTCATTAGGCTTAAGTTTATTATTTGCTCTACCTAGGTATTGAGCACTTTTTACATTTTAGCTTTAGATAATCCTAGCGGTTTTTATATATATATATTTGTCATATATATATAATGTTTTCTTTTGGCCAAGTGTTATAGTATTAACCGATTATTTTCGGCTGGTACGACCCTCTTGGTATTTTCTTTTTTTCATATTTTCCCCAGGTGAAGTTTGGTAGTATATTTTTACAATCAAACTTCACCTGGGGAAAATATGAAAATATGTTTTTTTTTCTTACCGCAAGGGTTTACCAATAAGTTTGGTATATATATATATATATATATATGAGAAGTAAACAAACAAACAATGTGTTTTGATATGGCTTTTTAGCCGACAATTTTTGGGAGAATATGTGCTTAATTGAAGTCGAACCTAATTTTGAAAATTAATTAATTAATAATTAATGAATTTGGCGGGCATACCTATTCAAATGTGAAGCTAAACAAATCGAGAAAAATCAATCTCTGTATGTACATTTCGGCCTATTAGGCCTCATCAGCAGAGCTATAGACAGGAAGACCGCTTTGTGGGTGATTCAAACCCTGACTGTCAAGCTGATACCATTACTAACATAGAAATACATTTCAAATTCTCCCGTGTGTGTGTGTGAGTGTGTGTGTGTGTGTGTGTGTGTGTGCGCGCACGCGCACGCGCGTGTGTGTTCTCTCCCAGAGAGACTAGGATTATATAACGAGGAGGTAGTCAAGAGAAACATAGAGGGGGAAAAGTGATAGACAGAAAGTAAAGTAAGAGATTGGTCAGTTTTTGACTTAATTGCAAATTACGACTAATTAAAACGGATTTTTTTTCAAACATATTTCAATCCTAAAAGTAAGGAATAATTTAGTATAATTTTCGTGTCATTAAGTTAAATAGGAAACAAGCCTTAGGGAACCAAAAGTTGATTCGCTTAGCTTTAGTATAATAATAGATAGATAGATAGATAGATAGACAAACGAAGCTGTCTTGTGTGACTTAAGTTTTTATTTTTAAAATGAGAGAAGCAAAGCAAAGAAATATCAAATTTTCTTTTGAACTAAAAAGAATCTTTGAATCATGATGATGATGATCATCATCATCATCATCATCATGATCCTCCTCATCATCATCATGTTGCACTAACACTACGGATACCCATGACTCTCTCTCTCTCTCTCTCGCTCGCTCTCGCTCTCGCTCTCTCGCTCTCTCGTCACGCGTCCCTATTTGTCATCGGCCATTGCATCCATAATCCACACAGAGTTGATTGGATGGTTGTATGATAGGAGGTATGTGGCTGTACATCTTCTTTTTTTGTGGGTGTACTGGGCTTAGAATGTCTAGTGTACCCCACTATTTTACCTATAGCAAGAGCAAAGAGATAGGCCAGAGGGTGTTGCAGGATGATAACGATCGTACTTTTAAGGAACACGAGTATTATTATTAAGTAACATTCTCATCAGTTTTTGTTTGAATGAATTTCTTCACATCGTTGTTTCTCTGAAACCCAAGCCTAGGTGATAGCCTCAAACCCAAGCCTATGTGATAGCCCCAGACCCAGGACTAGGTGATAGCCTTAAACCCAGGCCTAGGTGATAACCTCAAACCCAGGCCTAGGTGATAGCCTTAAACCCAGGCCTAGGTGATAGCCTCAAACCCAAGCCTAGGTGATAGCCCCAAACCCAGGCCTAGGTGATAGCCTCAAACCTAAGTCTCGGTGATAGCCTCAAACCCAGGCCTAGGTGATAGCCTTAAACCCATGCCTAGGCGATAGCCTCAAACCCAGGCCTTGGTGATAACCTAAAACTCAGGTGAAGTATTGTTTCCGACTTACACCGTATTAACCAATGATAATCCACATCACGTCCCCAATTAGCATATATTAATTGACATAACAAGTTGATATAATAACTAACACTCGTTTCCGGCGTCTGTGGAATTTACGCCATAACTCGGTTCACTTAATCGTCAACTTTACCCCCCCAAAAAAAGAACAAAAAAAAAAACAAAAAAAAAAACAAAAAAACAGGTGATTGTGTTAGAGGGTGAGTGTGTGGGGTGGGAGGCAGATCTGGAACAAAAAAAGTCGCTTCTGTCTTAAGAAGAATTTCCAATGAAAACTGATTTTGTAAACTCATATATTCAAACTTTATTCAGCAATCTTTCTTGCTCTTTGGAAGGTTATATCTCAATTTCTTTGCCCCCCCCAACCCTCAAAATAATCTGTTTAAGGTCAATTGCCTTATAAGAAATTTATTCTTATTTGATACAATGAATAAATAAGTCGGTTAATAAGATTAATTGACAGTTATTTAAAAATAACTCATTTGCAAAAAAAAATAAAATAAAAAAATGATTGATTATTATTTTGAGTCGAAAATTTTCTAAGTACATGTAGACTGGGTTTTAAATTGAAAGTTACAAAACTATGATCTGCTTCTGTGTAAAGTATATATATATATACATATATATATATGTGTGTGTGTGTGTGTGTGTGTGTGTGTGTGTGTGTGTGTGAGAGAGAGAGAGAGAGAGAGAGAGAGAGAGAGAGAGAGAGAGAGAGAGAGAGAGAGAGAGTAAAAGTTGAGAAAAAAGTGAATATCAAAACACACTCCCATTTTTGTTGGGTTTTTCCAAATCTGTTATTTCCTCATATATATATATATATATATATATATATATATATATATATATATATGTATGTATGTATGTATGTATGTATGTATGTATAACTTTCAAAGAAAGAAAAACTTAACAAATCTAATTTATATAATATAATTTATTGATTATTATACATTGAGCCCTCTTTAGATCTCAAATCCTTGTATGAATATATGTTTGCACCTACAAGAGCATACAGTATGGTTATACTGTGAGATTTTGAAGATCCCAAATAGAATCATCCCTTACAACCAATCATTTGGATTACCTTACACACACACACACACACACACACACACACATATATATATATATATATATATATATATATATATATATATATATAAGTGAAGTCGTAGGGTGGCCTAAAGTAGGTATCAGCCAAACAGCGAGGGAGCCAATCCACTTTTCACTAGCGCTAAAATAAGGAGATTGTTTTTGTGTCTGAGGTGGAGCGCCACACCTCCAATCGATTCCTTACTTTATCGCACAGTTCCCTGTGCTACTTATACACTGAGTTGTCGAGGGCCGGTATCGAGTCAGGAACCTTGTGTTTCCGAGGTGTTTCTATAAATAAAGAGTGCTCAATATCGTGGATAGAGCATGTATATCTAAGTCAAAGCCACTTGGTAACTAACGGTTTCTCTTACCTCCCTACACATCACCACACTACAGTATCAAAGGGACAAAAGGCGGGAAACTGTCAGTAACAGAACGCTGCTGACTTCATGTTCACACTACCCAAACTTAGATACACACACACACATATGTATACACACACACACACACACACACACATACACACACACACACACACAATCGCACGCAAGGATTGAAGAAAAATAACGTAGCGTTCAACCGTTATTACACAGTCATTATAATAGAAAAGTTGCAGAAACACACACAACCTATCAAATATCGGACATATTCTGCCAAAATAATAATTCAATGCCTGAAGAAGACAACAGATCAGAAACACGTGTCGCATATGTAAGATAAAAAGAATAAAAAAATTTTTTTCTGAGAACATAATACATTTTGCGGACCTTCTTTTTTATAAATATATATATATATATATATATATATATATATATATATATATATATATATGATTTAGTGTGGTGTGGTGGACGCGTAGATCTTGACAGATCATCCACCTGCGCTCCCTAAATACTTTCAGTCATCTTGCCTCGGCTTGTTACTGATTCCAGTCTTCGGGGAAGGAGAGCATGTTGAGCGTGTCGCACAAGCGCACAACATGTCAACATGTCCACATGTGCAAATATTTCTACATGCGTGGCGAGGATGTGAGTGACTGAGTAGCCCCTGGGTAGGACTGCCCACCCAGATATCTGGGAAGGGGCAAATATCAAGCTGGCCGGTAGCCTGCGGCTGGTGGCTGTTCACATTAACAGAATGAAAACAAGAAAACATTACAACAAACCTAGGCTAACAATAGCCACCTGAAATTTTCGGACATCTCCCGGGGCCCTGGACAATGAACTGGAGCCGTGGCAAAGAACTCTTGATATGGGGCAGACATCTTGAGCCTTGCGGAAGTTTGCTTCAGCGAGGAGGACCAATTGACAGAGGTGGTGTCCGGGTACACATTCTTTTGTATAAGCAGCCTCATGGTAGCTGTATGGAATTGAGGTAAGGCAGCTCGAGTACCCCATCCTAATGTGGCCTCTGCGTAAGCGGCACATGACGGACGGCATGGACACATCTCTTACATCTGGGACTAACCACATGTTTGACCTATGTGGCAGGGCCTGCCTGTCGAGGGTTGGGATTCTCGATCACATACGGTTACATGCGAGTGGAAACCTAGAAAGGGGTTCATGTGTGACAGGAAAGAAACAAACTTGAATCAAGGGACACTCGGCGTGCTCACATCCGAACTACTTGTAGAAATGGCCTTATTCTGTAAAGAAGTGGCAATCACCATATAATTTAGTATTTAGTATTGATAATATAGTATACTATATCTATAAGTGATGAGTGTTCAATATAATTGATAGATCATGTATACTTAAGGTAGGTTAGCGAAGACAATGGCACTCAGTTTCTTGCCTATGCTATTTTCGAACCTATTGAAAAAAGCGCATTAGCGAGAAACTGACGGTTACGAAGCGCCGTTGACTTTATGTCTTCACTACCATATATATGTGTGTGTGTGTGTGTGTGTGTGTGTGTGTGTGTGTGTGTGCGTAATCACACAGAAATATGATCTCTCTGAGAAGATAAAGCAAAAATTATTCCAAGGTGTAATGCTACTGTATGGATGCATCACTTGGACTCAAATGAAACGCTTGGAAAGAAAGCTAAAATGTACAAAGATAGTGCCTGTTGTTTTGAATAAATCCTGGAAGCAGCACCCTCAAAAATGAATAAAAATCTTATCAACACACACACACACACACACACACACATATATATATATGACAAAGGTCGTTATTCCCGGTATACTAAATTTTTAAAAATAGTTTTCTATTATTGTTATTTTATTTTGTATTTAAAATAATAATAGATAGAATACATATGTACATGGATAAACTCCTGGCCAAAACACGTGTCAGTAAAACAAAATAAAAATAAAATCTATTTTGTCTGTTCACCATTTTATTTCCTTTATTTTTCATTTCAACATACCGTCGGATTCTCTTCTATTTTCAACTTTGAGCTGACAGTATGGGAAGAATCCTATTTCAACTGAATCATAACATAAGAAAGATAGCCAGAAGCCTGGAAAAGATACAAATCAAGATCATGAAAAAGAAATGTTCCGTGTTGTTTAATAACATCTGCCTACAAAATAACTTGCTGCCAATATATATATATATATATTATATATATATATATATATATATATATATATGAATGAGAGGTATCCAAAACTTGGTAGTAAGGGATGATTCTATATTTGATTTCTAAGACACACTGTATTATTATTGTATGATCCAATATGTATAAATACAGCGAATCTTTAAATCTCTAAAAAGAGCTCAATGTATAATAATTTTTTTAGATTATATACAGAGCAATATTTATCTTTGAAAGGAAGGAAAAACTCAACACCGTTATTCCATAATAAATTTATTTCGACCAAAATTGGGGCCTTTAAAATTAGATTTATAAACGCCCCAATTTTGGTCGAAATAAATTTATTATGGAATAACGGTGTTGAGTTTTTCCTTCTTTTCAAAGATATATATATATATATATATATATATATATATAATATATATATATATATAAGACATTTGTACTGTTTCCTATTATTTCTACTTCCCTCTGAATATCTAATTATTAGTTTATTTTCATTTTAAAATATTTTTATATTAATTTTATGGATCCTGTAGATTAAACCTTTTAATTTCGAATTTCTTCCAAGAGACAAGAATCTCAAAGTCTTTATACTTAACAGACACTGTCATTGTGTAATGGTTAACAAGCTAATCTCGCAGATCCATTACTACAGAATAAGTTTGATCCTCGTTGAATAACGCATACTTACGACCTTGTGTCAAATTCTACCCATTGTGGACTGTTGGGTAAATACCTAATAAACAGACACTGTAATGGTTAGCAAACTAATCTCGCAGATCCATTACTCCAGAATAAAGTTCGATCCTCGCTGGAAGACCCATACTTCCCAACTTGTGTCAATTTCTACCCACGCTGGACGGGTTGGGTAAATACCTACTTACATCTTCATTGGGCGTCCCATCATGGTGTCATGGTGAGCAATCAAGTCTCGCAGATTCATTACTACTGAATAGCGAGTTTGATCCTCGCTGAACGCCACATTCTTGTAACCTTGTGTCACATCATACCCGTAGCGAAAATATCTCCTCAACAGACATTGATCAGCTATTTATTTTTAGCACTAAGTCATTTCAAGGTTATTTTATAGTTTAGATATTACAGGGTGACCCAGAAAAAAACAGACCCAAATTATTTATTTTCCCATTAAACTAACCCTAAACCCCAACCCTTACCCTAACCCTAAACCCCAACCTTAAACCTAAACCCCAACCCTAACCCTAAACCCTAACCCTAACCCCCTAGTTAAAATTAACAGTTTTATTACAAAATTTGTGGGTTCTGTTTTTTTCTGGGTCACCCTGTGATATCATATTACTCAACTAGGGGGAGTTAGGGTAAGGGTTGGGGTTTAGGGTTAAGTTTAGGATTAGGGTTAGGGTTGGGGTTTAGGGTTGGGGTTTAGGGTTGGGGTTTAGGGTTAGTCTAATGGGAAAATAAATAAATAAATTGGGTTTTTCTGGGTCACCCTGTAATATCATGTTACTCGACTAGGGTTAGGGTTTAGGGTTAGGGTTAGGGCTTAGGGTTAGGTTTAGGGTTGGGATTTAGGGTTAGTTTAATGGGAAAATGAATAAATAATTTGGGTTCTGTTTTTCCTGGGTCATGTTACTCAACTAGGAGTTAGGGTTAGGGTTAGGGTTAGGTTACTCAACTAGGAAATAACCCATTTCAGTTAATTTCATTTCCTTTACTTTTTTTTTTGTTGATGCACACAAATTAAACTCAACTCAATTGGATTTCTGGTTGAACGAACCTTAACATTTTCTTTTGTCGAGAGCGAACTGAGCAAGACAGACAAAATAAATAAATAAATAAATACGAAATAAAAAGATTATTAATAATTTGTGTATTTCCGACTGTTGTCCTCATCTTTATTATGTATAAATACGTCCAGGTTACAGTAACCTCGGGCTCTGTTCAGGTATTTTTGTTTGTTTTTTAAAAATACCTTGAAATAAGTCATCTTCAGACGATTACTCGTTAATTTAAACGTGTTTCCGGAAATAAAATCGTTCTCACTAGTTCAACGGGGTTCCAAACAGTATAAATGCCCCCAGACTTATTAACATTTATGCTGCTTGAAGCCCCCCTACCTTAAGTAGTCGGAACGATTTTAACTCCGAAACCACGTTTGAATTCATGGGTAATCATCTGAAGATGAAATTTTAAGGTAATGTAAAAAAAAAATAGAAATAAAAAAAAGCACCTAAACAGAGTTCGAAGTTACTGTGGCCTGGACATTGTGTTTATACACAATAAAGATGAGGACAACAGTCCGAAATATCAAAATTATTCATATCAAGCCTCATCTCATAAATACATATAAGTATGAGTATAAGTATATAACGGGTCGGGTTAGCTCAGTCGGTAGAGCGTTCGGCTAAAAACTACAAGGTTCCTAGTTCGATACCGGCCCTCGCCAACTCAGCGTATGAGTAGCATAGGGATCTGTGCGGTAAAGTAAGGAGCTGCTGGTATGTGTGGCGCTCCACCCCAGGCTCAAAAACAATCTCCTTAGGCTAGCGCTAGTGAAAAGGGGATAGACTCCCTCGCCGATTGGCTGATACCGACTTTAGGCCACCCCGACGACTCTTTATAAGTATATAAAAAGATTATTATTTAGCACTTGCTACGAAGACAGTTCTTAATCAAAACGCGACTAATTAAAATCGGCAAGAATTTCAACTGTTACTTTGAGTGACATCGGCCTAATTTTGATCCACTCAAGCGATTCTGTTGAATTGTTCGGGGGTAGGGGGTGGAGGCTGCAAATCGAAATTACTGAGCACGTTCAGCAAGAAAGTAAAGGCGCCCTCTACCGACAGAAAAAGCGGGACACGCTGCGGCAGGAATTAATTTTCTCATCAGTGTTGACTATATTAAAGTGATGAGTTAATTCATCGCAAGTCGATTTTTACGCTTTTATGGCTGCCATGTTGCTTACCCGGTTTAAGGCAAGACATCTAAAACACTCATCGCGCATGCTCATTAGGGGACACAATTATAATGTTCTTCCTGTCTCAGATGCTGCAGTTCTATACACACGAACACCGTGTGCCAATTATGCCAATAATCAAAATAAGAGAGAGAGAGAGAGAGAGAGAGAGAGAGAGAAAGAGAGAGAGAGAGCGAGAGAGAGAGAGAGAAGCGAGAGAGAGAAGAGAGAGCGAGAGAGAGAGAGAGGAAGAGAGAGAGAAAGAGAGCGAGAGAGAGAAGAGAGCGAGAGAGAGAGAGAGCGCACGCGAGCGAGAGAGAGAGAGAGAGCGAGAGCGAGAGAGAGAGAGAGAGAGAGAGAGAGAGAGAGAGAGAGAGAGAGAGAGAGAGAGAGAGAGAGAGAGAGATCACTATGACTTATTACAGAAAGAAAGCTGTATAGAATACAAATCATTTTCTAAAAATGAGTTCTTGCAAGTGAAAGACACGATGAATGGTGACTGGACGTGTATGGGGTTACGAGAGGTTTTGTGTTTTTAGGTTAGGGTTAGGGCTTAGGGTTGGGGTTTAGGGTTATTTTAATGGGAAAATAAATAAATAATTTGGGTACTGTTTTTTTCTGGGTCACCCTGTAATATCATGTTACTCAACTAGGAGTTAGGGTTATGGTTAGGGTTTAGGGTTTAGGGTTAGGTTACTCAACTAGGAAATAACCCATTTCAGTTAATTTCGTTTCCTTTACTTTTAGAGGTGGCTGTGGTTATACTTGGTGCGTGTTCCTAGGGTTTGCTTTTAACCCCATTTTATTTGGTGGTAAGGAAATATCTCCCCGGCTTGTAGTAATGACCACACACAGTTAAGGCCTAAACTCGAATGGTCGAGAGATTCTCTTTGGGGTCGGAAGTGGGTCCTTTTTCCCGCACACGTTCGGAGGGTTCTTCCGGTGAAGGCTCATGGAAGTTTGTTATTTTTTAAATTCTAATTTAATTTCTATTTTAATCCCCACCAACTTTCATTCTATTTCCAGCTTACTGCCCATCAGATCACTGAAGTTAAGCAGCGATTATCCAATTCGTTACCTAGATGGGTGACTACTACGGAATCGTAAGTACTTTAATCACCATCTGCCTGTATGTTAGACTAAAACTTAGTATGCATGTTGGAATATTTTCGTATATAAGGTGTACTACAATACATCACTTAAATTTATAGACTAAGCGAGGTCACGTGGTTTAAACCTCAGCCAATCAACTGCCCAAATGTGTGGCTGGTTGACTACTTAATCACTGATACTGAGAGACGTCCATTTGCAATCATTGACGAAGGAACCTGCAATACTGAGGAGCACCAAGGAACAACTAAAGGATTCTTTACCAAGGATTTCCGCTGGACAAGCGCTCTTGCTTGAAGCCTAAAGGATGGCCCATAAAATCGTAACACCAGCTCCACTCTATTCTGGCGTGATTGTACCTGCTATGCTTCCATCTCTTGGTTAAATAGATATGTTTGAAAATTATTCGTATTCGATAGGAATGTGTACAAAAAACAAACAAAAAAAAAACAGAAGAAAGCAATAACACTTGAACTACTATACAAAAATGTAAATATGAATGTACAATGAACATGATTCCCTAACCTCTAGACTTAAAATAACTACTGATGGTTGGAATCTTCTTAGAACAAGAACAATTGCCAAGACGAGGACAAAACCTTTAGAGGGGAACAGAATTTGATGAAAATAAAGGAATAAGAATAATGAGAATCTTGCAGTAAAGTCATGTTGCACATTGTCTATGCTCTCGCCAGAATGCAAACACTCATGTGTCCATACATTAGCAGCCTCTCTTCCAAACAGTGCGAGATTGTGTCAGTCATCTGAAATAGAAAATTATATTATTACTAGACAAAACGTGACCCATTGGGTCACCCATTCAGCTCTGGGTAGATAATTGAGATTAGGGAAAAGGGAGTTAGCAAAGCGAATTTTTTTTTCATTTTATATATATGCCCGAACCTGATATATGTACCTCCCACAAACGGATACATATACCAAGATAATCACAAATATATATATATATATATATATATATATATATATATATATATATATATATATTGTGACATATTGCTGGTACATCAACCAGTATACATATGCCAGAATTATAAGAAAACTTTAAATGAAAAGAAAAGAAAACCCAAAAGTGTGTCGGCGAGCAAAGTAAGATTCAATCGGTCTTGTAGTTTTTACATAGGAATGCTAACATTCCTACTACTACCTATGTGCTTAGAAGACAATTGTACTCCCCCACACACAGACCTTAGGTGATGGGGAAAGTATGCATGTGGATTTCAATTGTGACCCCACGACCCTAAGAGTACAGCTTACCCCAGAATTGTCACTATGACAACGATTGAAACGGCTTTTCGCGCGAAGAAATGGCGCAAGGCAAGACACTATTGAAAGAATCATCCGACGGTCAGCACCTGGAAATTTCTTGCTCTGCAAAATTCGATACTTGGATCGAAAGACGGGCGGACGGAAGAATTAAAGACATTTTACTACGAATTAAAGCTAATTCATTTTGGATGGAAAGAACGAATCACCGTTGATAAAAAAGAGTAAAAAGGAAATGAACAATTTTTTCTTAAAAGGACTTCCTTTCGAGTTACAACGTCATAGTGAGTTAACAAAAATAACATATCATAATTTGTATTCTGTGAATTCCTATTTCTGTCATATATTTTATGTAATGTTGATATGGTTGATATATGTATATGTTCAATTGCTCGCCCACTCATTTAACAATAAGAATCATATATTCATTTTACTCCCCTGATCCCGTGTAGATTTATTTATATGCATTTACCTCTTTTTTATATAAACAAATTGTAATTAAATGTTAATAAATGTTCGTGTGTTTATCCGAAATCCTGGTCGTTCTTCGTCATTCAGTGTTGTTGCCAATCACCGGTCTTCTACCCTTTCACGGGAGCAAATAGAAAAGTCTTGAATCCCAACCCTTTTGTATTATTTTTTTTTTTTTTACATCTGGGACCTTTTGCATTTCTTTTGTTATTTCATGTTGCGGAGGTACACTGGTCGTCCCTAACGAGTGTGCGTGCGTAACAATATATATATATATATATATATATATATATATATATATATATAACTTCAGGTAAATCCTTTCGAAATCAAAAGTTAAAAAAAACAAATATCGATGCTCGTGGACACATGATTTCTTTCTTATATATATATATATATATATATATATATATAATATATATATGTTTTAAAACCGAATGGGTTACAATCCTCCGACAATAGTTTCATGCAGTAGCGAATCTTCGGGGAGTTCTGTTATATATATATATATATATATATATATATATATATATATACTGGTGGTTGAACCTCAACACCGCTGCACGAGTAAGAAGTGACACTGGGTCAATTTTTAAGTTTAACAGGTTTGAATTCAGAGTTTTCCTTTTCATAAACCGGTTGCGTAACCAAGGTTTAAAAGTCCATTCTACTCTACCCTTTAGCCAAATAGTTGGATGTATACCTTTCCGAAGGGTCTAAGCTCTATGTGAAATGCAACCAATCTCATCCAGGATTTGAACTCATGACATCGTCTATACCATAACCATTACACCACGAGCGACTTATTAGCAGACATAAACATTCAGGTATTCATGTCGTGTCCTCATTTTATCGTCTTTGTCGTCTTTGTCGTCTTTTCCTTTAAATCGAATATTGTCAGCCTTATCAGCAATGACTCTGGCCGAGTTTTGTTTGTTTGTTTGTTTGTTTTGGGTTTTTTTTTTTATCCAGCAATGACTTGACACTTATCTACGTTTTTTCTATTTTTAGTTTTAATACAAGGAGTGGTAGGTAAAATATAAGTAGGAGACGAAATTACTATTTATATTGAAAAAAAAAAAGACTTACAGTATTAGGAAACTTGTTTAGGTAGCATTCACCCCATTGCAATAAAAATCTTTTTTTTTTTCATGATATAAACATGTATCAAATGTATTTTCGTTTATAAACATTTTTTATGGATACTAGCAGGACCTGTGATTATACCACAGTATGATAATTTGATTATTACAACGTTGGATATGTTTACTTAATAGCTATATTAAATAGTTCAATATGTAAAAAAGTATAATAATATTGATTTAACTCACACACACACACACACACACACACACACACACACACACTGTTTTTTTTTAAATGTCCTTCCTTCTTTTCATCTTTTCATTATGTTAAATTGAAACAGATTAGCGTTATAGCTTCCGCACTGCCACCCCCTCCGTCTATCTTCCCCTACTCTCTTTCTTTCTTTCTTTCTTTCTTTCTATATACCATGTCCTTTTTCTCTCCTTTTGTTCTTTATAATAAAAACGGAATGGTCCAATCTGATTTGGCGACACTCATAAGAAATAAAAACTCGGTTGATAAGCAACATCAGATAATCAGGATTTACATTTTTGTATTTCATCTTGGACGATTTGGATGATCTCATTTTAACCAGAGAGAGAGAGAGAGAGAGAGAGAGAGAGAGAGAGAGACAGACAGACAGACAGACAGACAGACAGACAGAAAGACAGACAGATAGATAGAGAGAGTTAAATCAAGATCATTATTCTTCTTACATATTGTACTAATACCAATAGCTCTTAATTAACTGTATGAAACTTTGTAATAATCAAATTATCAAACTGTGTTATATCCACAGGTCCTGCTAGTCTTTATTAACACACACACTCACACACACACACTCACACACACTCACACACGCATATATATATATATATAAATATATATATATATATCATCATCATTGGCAATTCAGTCTCGAAAGACTATGATAAAAGTTTTTGTGTGCCCCTGAAGTTGCAGCGCCTCCTGTGACTATGAAGTCCGATGTTTGAGAAACATTCTCGACCACAGATTTTGCATTTGTAGGTTGTCCCTGTAGATGATGATGTTCCGATGCTTTGTTACCGTTGCTTTCTTCTGGACCTCTTAGTTTCATGGTGTTGTGTCAGGGTGACTTCTGACATGTACAGTCCTCTATGGAGATTCTGCCGCCACCGAGGGCGGTCTTGAGCCAAATTTTCCCAGCTGGAAGGGACAATGCCAAAGCACTTGAGATCATTTTTGCAGACATCCTTGAATATATATATATATATATATATATATATATATATATATATATATATATATATATA
This sequence comes from Doryteuthis pealeii, assembly GCA_023376005.1. NCBI lineage: Eukaryota > Metazoa > Mollusca > Cephalopoda > Myopsida > Loliginidae > Doryteuthis > Doryteuthis pealeii. The sequence continues at coordinate 34,963,962 of CM042156.1, forward strand.
TATATGTGTGTGTGTGTGTGTGTGTGTGTGTGTGTGTGTAATGGTTAAAATTATGGGAAATGGACACGTCGACCCGAGTTCAAATCCTGAACGTGGTAATTGAATTTCACTTGGCGCTAATACCCTTAAAAAAATTGTTGGGCAGACTGGGCTCTTGAACCTTGGTTAGGCAACCGGTCTAGGAGAAGGAAAACTCTGAATTCAAACCTGTTAAACTCCGCTTAAGAAATTGACCTTCTGTCGCATCCTGCTCGTGCGGAGGGGTTGGTAAATATATATATATATATGTGTGTGTGTGTGTGTGTGTGCATTTATTGTGCATTGGTTGATCGGTATATTGTATTTAAATTAATAACCATCGCAGCATTTTTTTACATCAGCTTCCTTCCTCTTTTAAAATATCATTTATTTATTATTATTATTATTATTATTATTATTATTATTATTATTTATTGTTGTTGTTGTTGTTGTTGTTGTTGTTGTTGTTCTTCTTCTTCTTCTTCTTCTTCTTCTTCTTCTTCTTCTTCTTCTTCTTCTTCTTCTCTTACCTTAATGAATATTCATTAATGTTTCACTGATTAATTGGCTAAAATGAGAAATGCAGAATAATTTGCATTTCATTTTTCCCTTTTCAAGAATTGACTAAAAAGAAAAGGCAATTTCCAATTATATCTAAGAGATATTTCAGGATTTTAAATGCATTAATAATATGGGCAGTTCTGCAGTAAATCCAACTCTGCTTGAATTTAATAGACATCATTAATAAGATACTAATTCAGATTAAATAATGATTTTTCATAATCGTTGAGAATATAACTTAAATAGCTAAGGAAATCGTGATGTCAGAGGTGACGTAATTTCGGTTAACAGACAGTTACATAATCCCCCATTATAATAAGATATACTGTCATGAAACCTAAAATTAAGATTCTTTCATACAAAACGTTTTCTCAAACCTATTAAAAGCAATCCTACATATAATTTTATATAGAAATCAATTAAAATAACATTAAAATAAGTGTAACATTTTTATATACACTCTTTAGTTTCATTAGTCTTTCTAATTTAATATAATATTTCATTACATTAAAACTTAAATACTTGCGCCCAGGGAGCGCATACTTTTCCTAGTTAAAATAATTTAATCATTTGACCTCCTTTGAGATTTGATAAGTATTTTACCTTCTAAGAACAGGTAGGCACAAGCTTTGAAAGCATACATCATATAATAGCGATATATAATAGGATCAAATAATAGGGTCAATAATAGGGACATATAGGGACATAAAACAAGGACAAAAGAATATTATCAATTTTCCTGAGAAGAGTAATTGATAATCTGAACATTAGCTACATAAATGAAAGTAACCTCCCATTGTTTCTTTCACTTTGAGGAAGCCTTATAATGTTTTGGTCGGCCATTTTCATTTCACCGTAAATCTACACAGAAAATACGAATTTGTTCGAAGCAATACAACTGCACGTTTTAACACGATAATATCATAAAATGTGTTCTTAATAACAATTAAGTTCATTTCAAATCATGCGCAAGCACAATTAAGAACACATTTTATGATATCTTGGTGTTAAAACATGCAGTTGTATTGATTCAAACAAATTCGTATTTTCAGTGTAGATTTACGGTGAAATGTAAATGACCGACCAAAACATAAGGCTTCCTCAAAGTGAAAGAAACAAGGGGAGGTTACTCTCATTTATGTAGCTAATGTTCAGATTACCAAGTAATTAATGAAATTCCCACTTTCACCTTTAATATTTTCTGATTTCGATTAATCTGTACGTGTTTCTGATACATGCACGAGCTTCTGTTTAAATTATGTATTGCAGTCAAGTCACGCTGAAAGCACCGGTTCCCACTAGGTCACCGAAGTTAAGCAGCAATGAGCCTGTTCAATACTTAATTGGGTGACCACTTAAACACCAGCAGGTACTGTAGTCGTACAATACGTCTTGTAGATGCACACAGGGTGGTCGTCAGTAATGCACTATCATCATCGCCGATTACGGGTTCTTGGGCATCATATCGGCTCCGATAGCAACCCCAACTTGAATCCGGCATCTTCAAGTTGCCACCCTGTAAGCTACGTGCAGCTAGTATTGACATTTTGTTACAAATAAGAATCCTTTCTTTATCAAATTAGATGACCCGAAAAGGGTTGATATGCCGTAAAATAAAACAACCTAAATAACCAAACTGTTTAAACGAGACATCATTTTATAAGAAACAGCCGATTAGCAAAGACAATGGCGTGAAAATTATATTGATTAAGCATTCGTAATATCTTGTCCTTTTTATGCAAATCCATTTTAAAGGAAACGACCCCTTTATAGGGACCAACATTCGAAGTTTCAATTCAACGGATTGCACTTTATCTCTCATTATTTTTTTCTAAATAATTCTCCTTTGTTAGACGATTTATTGTTTCAAGTTCACGGAGTGGATTACTGTCTTTTTTGTTTGTCGTTGTTTATATTTGTGTATAGCTCGAGTTTTGTACATTTAATTTTGCCCCTTCCAATATTGGAGGGGGATGCCACGCTGGATATGGTTAATAGAACTATGCGTATTAGTATATAACCAACATTAGGTCCTTCTAATGCATTAGTACATCCACGGATACACTAAACTTTCTACTAACTCGCATGAACAATAAACATACGAATGGTTAATACATACAATGTAAACAATCCTCTAACTTCTTTATTGCAAGCCCCAACCCCTTTTTATCATATGGGTGCTAGAATGCGGTGACTGAGGGTCTACATGTCCTGGGAATGACGTTAAACTCTATCTGATGGTGAGGTTCCAGTTTTGGAGGTTTGGGGAATGTGGAGTACCCCTTCATCACCATTGCTCCCTGGTCCACTCTGACCCGGGGTGGTAGTACCTGTTAGGGTCCCATCTATGGGTTAAATAGAAAAGCATGAGTTGATAAACAAAATTGTATTATGCATTAAGAATGAATTTATTTCACAACTTTGTCGGCATTAAATGACCCACCGAGGTTGATATGCCGTAAAACAAAACAAACCAAACCAACTTCTTTATTATTGCTTGTCTACAGCAATTATTACCACTTCAAAAAGGAGATATTTTCAATTTGGAAGTTTTTTGTATAATTGAAAATATTTTCCATTTAGATTTTAATTTTTCCTCTCCAAATTTTAACTTCTTTATTATTACTTGTCTACAGAAATTATTACCACTTCAAGGTTTTATTTGAAGGGTCTTCATCACCACCATACGGAAGTAGGATTTATCTCATTGGAGAGAGATAAGAATAGGTGTTCACTACACCAAGGTCATAACCAAAATTAAGGATGAGAAGGAGTGTCGTGATCAGAGAAGTGATGTCTCAAGTGTTCAAAGAAGTCACTAAGACAAGATAAGATAACTCCCTGTTACCCAACGATATTTATCTATCTATCTATCCATCTATCAATCTATTTATCTATCTATCCTAGTCTGTTCATATCTATCATTGTGTTCATATCTATCTACCAATCTATCTATCTATCTATCTCTGTTCATATCTATCTGTCTATCTATCTATCTATCTATCTATCTATCTATCTAATGTAAATGTTTATCCCACTTAGCTTTGAAGGGTCTTCGTCGTCATCTTGTGGTAATAGAATTTACCTCGTTGGAGAGAAATAAGACCACCAAAGCCATGACCAAAAAGAGGCTGAGAAAAGGATCTCGTTTCTCACATGATCAACGATCACGAGATGAACGAAATGATGCCTCAAGGGATAAAAGAAGACACTCTCCCCAAACCAAGATAAGATAACTCCTTGTTACTCAACTATTTTCATAAAATTGAAATAGGGCGGAAAGGGTTAAAAACAGAAGCTTCAGATATGAAAAATCAGTTAAAAAGGTTTTTCTATTATAGTGATTTATTAAGTTTAGTTACGGCATAAAGCCAGAAGTATGGGGCACCTAGTGAGAGTCGAATTCACCGGTATTAGATTTGTCGCCAAAGTAGTCAACCCTTATACTACTCGAGGCGGCTAAACTGTTAAGGCCGAAATAAACTAATTTCCCCTCAAAGGCCATTACGTCCGCGCAATGGGGGGGGGGGATGTAGAATCAACATATCATACCCACCTTCGCAGGAAGGCTGGTAAATAGCATCCAGTTACCAGACAAAAAGGGGGACTGTAACCGAATACAGGCCCTGTGCTAACAACCAGAACATAGCCATGTGTTTGGTATTTATGGATCAAAGTATCTGCAGTTGTTGTATACCCCCCCCACACATATATATATATATATATATATATATATATATATATATATATATAATGGACTCTCCCGTCGATTTTTCGACGTATGAGGGTTCATACACACAATGAACATCCACACAGGGATTTGTTTATAGTGGTGAAGGCTTGTGTTGGACCATCCACACTTTTTGGCACAGTCGATAGGAAAGAATTGGTGCATCAAGGGTTGCCACAAACCCAATCAATGACCGACCTCGGGAATTTTGAATTCAGAGTTATCCCTCTCCTAGACTGGTTACCTACCCAAGGCTAAAGGACCCAATCTGCCCTACTATTTAACCCATGGCTGGAGGGAATTTTGAATTCAGAGTTATGCCTCTCCTAGACTGGTTACCTACCCAAGGCTAAAGGGCCCAGTCTGCCCTACTATTTAACCCATAGCTGGAGGGGAGAATATATGGATTCATACCTTTCCCAAGGGTATTAGCGCTATGTGAAATGCCAACAGCTTCGTCTAGGAATTGAACTCGAATCGACGAGTCCATTTATATATATATATATATATAAAACGAGAGCGGAAACTCGGGTGATAGATAGACAGACAGACAGACAGAGACAGATTTGAGACATACTTGTTGCTTCATTTCTTCCTGCTATCTTGTGTGGCTGTTTCCTTTTCTTCTTCTCTGGTCGCCATGTTGTCTAGTCTAGCTGTCTTCTTACTAAGGGCTTCTTTTTAAGGGCTAACTTTTTAGTCATGTAATTAATTAAACCACAAGACTTTTATTTCTTGATCAAGATTTATTTATGTTCCTCCGCGCGGGGCGTTAACAACCTCAGCAGAGAGAGACCGGTGTTCTCTTCCTCAATCTGAGGTTTAAACTGATTCTCTAACTAGTTACGTTTTTCTCATGGCGCCCGAGATTAGCGCCTCTCTAGGGGTCAGTTGGGGTAATCCAACGGAAATCTACCCATCTACGCTTTTAACTCCAACGAACCTATTTCAAACTAACTACAGTGTCTTGTCAACAATTTAGGCTACCACTTGAATTATGTAACACAGTGACAACCAGCAGCCAATCAGAGACCAGGAAATGAGCTTGGCTAAAGTACATAGTGGAACAGCCCAAACCTGTATACAAACCACTTACCAACACTCTGATGCTCAGTGCAATACAGCTGAATACAGATTACCTAATACGAAATTTTACAATTAATTGCTTGACTGGAAATAAACTTTGGTATTCTTGGATTCATTTCTTATCAATTGAGGTCGAGATTTATTTCAAATTGTCAGTCGAACTCAAGAAGAACAAAAAGAAAAATATCATTTTAAATAAAGATTATTATGATGCTACAAAGTGCTTATGTATTCAATATGTTGTTTAATGTCCTCATGGCGTACGTATATACACAACCAGTTTGAGAAGGATGTGACCTACCAATACTCTGACGCTTAGTGCAGATTCAACTTGCAAAACAGCTGAATACTCGTCGCCCCGAGTTCAAATCCTGGACGTGGTAATTGCATTTCATTTAGCGCTAATATTCTTGGAAAAGGTATGAATCCTACTCTCCCTCCAGCTATGGGTAAATAGTAGGGCAGACTGGGCTCTTTAACCTTGGTTAGGCAACCGGTCTAGAAGAAGGAAAACTCTGAATTCAAACCTGGTGAACTCCGCTTAAGAAATTGCCCTTGTGTCGCATCCTGCTCGTGCGGAGGGGTTGGTAAATAAAATAAAAAAAAAAATACTAAAAAAATACAGCTGAATAATGATCACGAAATTCTACAATTAATTGCTTGACTGGAAATAAAAGTAGTTTCATTGAAACCTTTATGTTCAGTTGATGTAACAATAATTGGTAAAACATTTTATCCTTGACGCTTCATCTTAATTTATTGTACACCCCTCCAAAAAAAAAAAAAAAAAAAAAACAACAAGAGTTGAAATGCCGTAAAAACCAACCAACCAACCAACCTACTCTTATCTTTAATACTTGTTGAATGGTGGGTTGAACCAAAGATTTTTTCTCTTTCTATTAGACCCACTACTGATATCATTTTCCATTAACTTTAAATTATTTTTCAATGACGTTTCATAATATTAGCTCAGTCAGTAGAACACCCGCCCAGGAATCGCAAGGTCCCGAGTTCGGTCCTCATTGCCAACTCATTGCATGTGTAGCATAGTTTGGGTAATCTGAATTGTGGGGTAAAGTGGGGAGCTGATGGTAGGTGTGGCGCCCCACCTCAGCTAAAATATTCTCTAGGGTCGAGCGCTTGCGAACAGGGGATAGAGTATCTCGCTGTCCGGCTGTTACTGGCCAACTTTACTTTTTAAGTTATTATTTTAAAAAAAAACTATTATAAATTGAGTTTGCAGACAATTTATTGTCACGGATATCAGAAGTTGATTAAATTAAAGTTTGGATCAATTGTGCAAAAAAGTCGACCCATTTTAAGTTACGGCACAATGTCGATTTCGGATTCCAAAACCTTTGGGATTATTTGCCTGAATCTTTTTTAGATGATGTTTGATCATTTGCATTATCTAGATTTTTCGGACTGTTGTCCTCGTCTTTATTGTTATATAAACAACGTTTCAGCCGATGAGCTCTCCGGCCTTCTTCAGGTGTTTCTTTCCAAATTAAATAAAGGGTTCTGTTCGAAGTTCCGCGAAGGCTGCCGATTCGAACATGAAAGCTCCCGAGTTCGACAAAAAAGGTTCCTGAGTTCGACAAGAAACACTTGAAGAAGGCCGGAGGGCATATCGGTCAAAATGTTGTGTATATAAACACTGTTTACTTATAAATATAGCACACTATATTATCAATATGTTTGGAAGCGTGTGGTGCAATGGTTATAGTCAAAGGAAATAGACTCGTAGACCCGAGTTCAATTGCTGGACGAGACTGTTTGCATTTCTCATAGCGCTAATATCCTAAAGGTATGCATCGAACTATTTTCCCTCCAGTTATGGGTAAATAGTAGGGCAGACTGAGCTCTTTAACCGTAGCTAGGTGACCAGTCTAGGAGAAGGAAAACTTTGAATTCAAACCTGTTGAACTCTCCTTAAGAAATGGACCTTGTGTCTCACCGTACTTGTGCGGAGTGGTTGGTATATATATATATATATAGTCATCCACAGACACCGTGTTTCGGTGTTTCACGCCTCTTCAGTGTGGCTAGACACAAAAACTACCTCTGACCAGGAGCGAAATCCGACTGACTTTTCGTCCGCTCGATTAGTTAACCTCTCGGCCATTTGACTGCTGCCGTAAAGGGGTTGTGTTTAAACTATTAAATACATACATTAGTTTATATATTTTACGATCACTAGAGAGATCCAGTCTGTAAACAGACGATCATTGCTTTATATATGCTGACAGTGAAAGTTAATTTAAGTCAGCCCTAGAGACTAGTTGTACTCTCTCTCTCTCTATCTCTCTCTCTCTCTCTCTATATAATATATATATATATATAAAGTAAAGAGAGAGAGAGAGAGAGAGAGAGAGAGAGAGAGAGAGAGAGAGAGAGAGTGTGTGTGTGTGTGTGTGTGTGTGTGTTGCTCTTATGGTCAATGCATGACTACATTCAGTGTCGACTACGAAGATGATTTCATAAGTTGGAAAAGAATAAATAAATAAAATAAAATATCTAAAAATATCCCTTTGTGAGAATTTGAGCTTGTACGCTTCGCCGATCGAAATGCCCGGATGAGGAAGTGGAATTATGTTACTAACCGGCAAAAAAAAAAAAATATTTCATCATCTTTACACCTAAGGTGTTATTAAAACGCCTCAGGTGAGAACAAAACACCAGGTGTTAAAAAACGGACCGCAAATTTCCAGTCACAAAATTTATCGATGGAAATGTTCAAAAAGTCAGAAATTAAATCAATTATTAAAAAGTAAAAGAAAAACAACATAAAAGAAAGAAAAACAAACAAAAAAACAAAACAAACTCGTCAGCTCCAGTTGACAATTAACTCGATAGGCATACTTGAACACGTATGCAAACACACACACATTTACACACACACACACACACACACACACACACACACACACTCACTCACGCGCGCACGTGCGCATAAACACCCACATATACATACGTGCACTCTTACAGATATAAAAGCGCCCACATACAGATACACATAGAAATACACACACACACATGCATATATATATATATATTCAAGCACACACACACACACACAACACACACACAAATTTTAAATATTTCTCCTGCCTATTCATGATTGACATATTTAATTAACTCTCAACTCAAAAAAGAACAAAAATACAATTAACAATTAACCAAATAAATTGTCTGTCGTACAACTGAAATAATTATTTTCCTCCGGTGCGACTGGTCGGTGTTCGAGTCCCACTCCAGATAAAGAAAAAGTCAGTATTTTGAATATTGAATTTTCATAGTGATATGTTCCAGGAAGGGATATATTAGTCGAAGTAGCAAAGGGTTGGAGCCACGGTAACAGTGTAGTACAATCGAACTGGTAAGTAGTAATACTGGTGTGACGTCATCGTCGTATTAGTAGTATTAGTAGTATTAGTAGTAGTAGGCATTTGGACCTCTACATTGCTCGGTATTTATGGCTGACACTAGCCAATCATATTACTGTGAGGGGGACCCAGGTGTATGCATATTCATTACAATCATATAGCAATCAGGAAGACTATCTCCTTTATCTTCTAACTACCTCTTCATTTAACCTTATGCCAGACTTAAGCTTAATAAACATCTATCCCCAAAGAGACTTACAGACAAAAAACTGTCCAGCAGATTCTCACTGGTGCTATTTATTATTGTTAAATGTCACATAAAAAAACAAACTTGCATGTTACACTTGCTAAATTGGCGCTACACAATCATACTAACCAGCATTTCCCCATATTTGTGACATCAGCGTTAACAAAGCTTAATGAATACAGACCACCCCCGGTAGCTCAGTCGGCAGAGCGTTCGGTTAGAAACCACAAGGTTCCTAGTTTGATACCGGCCCTCGTCAACACAGAGTATGAGTAGCACAGGGATATGAGCGGTAAAGTAAAGAGCTGATGGTAGGTGTGTCGTTCCACCTCAGACGCAAAAACAATCTCCTTGGTCTAGCGCTAGTAAAAAGGGGAAAGACTCCCTCGTTGATTGGCTGATACCGACTTTAGACCACCCCGACGACTTTACTTTACTTTACTTATACCCGGGGTTATTGGTGGTGTAGGAGAATGCTTGTTCCGTGTGTTTGTAAGGTAGTCTCGCACATCCATTAATACTGAACAATGAGTTCGATCTTCGCTATATGTCCTTTTTGTCACATGCTACCTGTGGCGAACGGGTTGGGTAAATACCAATATCTTTCATTGCCTTTTTTTTAAATACATATCTATCTATCTATCTATCTATCTATCTCGGGCGTCTCATCGTGGTGTAATGGTTAGAAAGCTTGTCTCGCAGATCCATTACTATTGAAAAGTCAGTTCGATCCCCGTTGGATACTCCCTAACTTGTGACATTGTGGTGAACGGGTTGGGTAAGTAACTAACAGACAAGAAGATCATGAATGGGGATTTTAAACATTTCTTTTTTCTCGGTTTCTGACAAAATGTCGAATGTGTGTATATAATTTTGAGAAAAATTCATATTAAGTAGAAAAACTGAAACACTGCGAGAACATCCCCACACCCGGAAAAAAATGAGAATGCAAGTTGGAAAGAATTAATTTTTTTTTTTTTAGATTTCTAAAAAAAAAAAAAAAGGTTTATTTTTATCTTTATTTTAATTTTATTTTATTTCATTTTTTTGTCTAGTTTTTTTTATTCATTCTAGTTTTGCTTTTCATCACAAAATTTCAAGTTGAAGACTGTTTAAATTAAGCAGTGCAAAACCGAGGTTTGAACTCGTATCCTTTATTTCAATTTCGCGATATGGCGTAAAGGACAATAGTCATAAAGCTTATGTGGCCGAATTGGTTAATGTATCGTCCATGTAAGACGAGTTCCAGAGATATCTATCTAGTCTATACATATATAAAGGGCAGTTGTATATATCTGTATGTCCGGAGGAAACTTCGAAAATAAAACAATTAACGACAAATTGAATATATATATATACACATTAAATATCACCAGGGCTTGCTTTTTGGAGCAAAAATAATAGAGATTTGATTTATATTCGTGAAGATAATTAAAAAATAAAATTCAAATGATAACAGCATGGATTATTTTTTCATTTAATATTTTAGATAGTAGACATTAACATTTATTTTCAGATTAGCTGGATCAATGCAAGGTCTATTATTTTACAAAGGGATTTAACTGGGGCATCCCACGAGGATTCAACTTACGATTCAGTAATAATGGATCTGCAGGACAACTTAAAAAAAACCTCTACCCAGGCGACGCCGGGTAGCCGCCGCTAGTACATATATAAAGGGCAGTTGTGTGTATCCGTATGTCCGGAGTAAACTTCAAAATAAAACAATTAACAACAAAGTAAATATATATACACATTAAATATCTCCAGGGTTTGGTTTTTAAGCACAAATAATGGAGATTTGATTTATATTATGAAGATAATTAAAAATTCAAACTTGAAAAGTAACAGAAGGGGAAGTCATTTGCATGTTATTTTGTTTATCTTTTTTTTTTTTATATATATATTTTGTTCGCTTTGAAATATAATATTGATTGATTAAATTAATTGCATCATTTATATCTTATTAAAAAAGAATGGAAATCATTGAATGGAAATTTCTTACTATATTGTTATATATTTCCGTGGGGATTTTTATGGGGCAACCAGCGAGGATCTCACTCGCGATAAGTAATAATGGATCTGCGAGACTAACTTTTGAAAAATTACCCCTCTACCCAGGTGAATCCGGGTAGCCACTTCTAGTAAGATATAAGTTTAAGTCTGATCGAAAGATATTCCTTCATCACAAACAAAAATGAATAATCTGAAAAAGAAATCACCATTTTCTGACGATTTGCAGTTTGGTCGTTCTGATTTATAAACACAATATTCATTCCCTCATCTTTTTCTGTCTACCTGCGCTGTAGTAATTTGGAACATCCTACAGCATGTCCGCCATCATCGAGAGACGCCTGCGTTGGCTTGGTCACGTCAGGAGGATAGACAAAGACCGCATCCCCAAAGACCTACTGTATGGTGAGTTAGTAGAGGGCACCCGACAGGTAGATAGACCACACCTGCACGTTAAAGATGTCTGCAAGAGGGACATGAAGACATGCCACATCAACACCAACACATGGGAGGCTTGTGCAGAAACCGTGCGACCTGGCGCCTCTTGTCAAACATGGAACGAGAAGGAGTGAAAAAGAGAGAAAAGAAGCCGCCGCAGAAAAGAAAGCCAAAAGGAAGGAGAGACAACAGCAACTCCAACAAGCATCACTGTTTGTTTGCAGTCACTGCACCAGAGATTGCCATTCAAAAATTGGTCTGTTCAGCCACTCACGCAGTTGCAGATAAAAATTATTTTTTTTAAAGTGGACACTACGCCATCGTAGGATGCCAACAACAACAACAACAGCATTCAGTTCTTCTTCATTTGAACCACCCTTTCCTTTCCTTTGCAAGGGTCCTTAGCACCTTCGATCGCTTGCTAGATTTTAGGATTCCTAGTCCAGCATTTTGGAGGTCGCCTATAGCTTACCAAAAAAAGTTTGTGCAGTGGTGGCCTCTTCGTGCCCTGTCGTTGTTCGACACAATAACAGCAGATTCCAGGGATTTTGTGCAGCTGCCTCTTTCGAGCATTCGTAGCACATGACCAAACATAGATCATCGTAATTGTGCCACATTTCTTGGGGTGGTTTTGCTCGGGTCTTCTTGACATAGTGTCTTCGTTGAAGTAGGATAGACATCATTTTTTATTAATGATCCATAAAGAGAGAAAAGAATTATGAACTATATTATATATGTATGCGTTTCGAATTCAGAGAAGTATGACGTGACTTAAAAGAAGAAGAAGAAGAAGAAGAAGAAGAAGAAGAAGAAGAAGAAAATGTGGCTGCTGCTGCTGCTACTATTAATTATTTGTATTATAATAGGCAATAAGCAAAAACTGCGACAATTTATTGAGTAAAAGTTTGATTAGTAAAAATTAATTAGCGGTTCAATATGCAATAAAATTAACTCTCACCATGAAAGGTGCCCGCGCCGAGTGTGTGTGTGTGTGTGTGTGTGTGTGTGTGTGAGAGAGAGAGAGAGAGAGAGGAGGAGAGAGAGAGAGAGAGAGATGAAAAGATTGTAAACATCTTTTCATCTCTCTCTCTCTCTCTCTCTCTCTCTCTCTCTCTCTCTCTCTCTTAACTGTTGTGTTTCTTCCTTTCCCTCTCTCTCATTCAACCTTTTCTTCTTTTCTCATCCTCCTCTTATTCTCTCCCCTTCCCCCTTTCCTTTTTCCTCTCTTTTGTTCTTTGTCTTTCTCCTTCTAATTTTACTTTTCCTTCTCTCTTCCTCATCCCCCCCTCTCTCTATATATATCAATCAATCTATCTATCTCACATGCGTGATTCTTATCTACTCTGTTTATCGTTGTGTAATGGTTATTGTCGTATGAAATGGGCACAGTTCAAGTCCTGGACGAGGCTATGTGCATTTCACATAGCGCTAATACACGTGTGAAAGATACCCACCAACTAGTCTTCCTCCAGTTATAGGTAAATAGTAAGACAGACTGGGCTTTTTAACTTTTGTATGGCAGCCGGTCTAGGAGAAGGAGAACCCCATTTTAAAAATTGATCTTTTGTCACAACCTGCTCATGTGAAGGGTTTGGTAAATACCTACTTTATATTTATTGTAAAGACATTTTACTTTGAATCTAAATCAGTCCTTGACTGTTGCTAAGGGTTACAGACAACTTTGTCGATTAATTAATTCAAATAAAAAAAAACAAATTCAATTTTCTCACAGACGCTGATTCGTTGTGTTTGATTGACCTTCGTGACATATCCTTCCCCGCGGTGAAGGTTTGACCTGGGTTTGACTGAATGCCGAGATGCGAGTTCTGTGGAGTGTGGAATACTCCTTAATTTGTGATTACTCCCAGGTCCACACTGAGCTGTTAGGGTTCCAACTATGGGTCAAATAGATCCGTCGCAGAAGACGATGACCTCACTCGACATGGAGTGAAACTTTTACACAGACCTCAGTCCACTGTCATAGCAGTCCGGCAGTTGGTCCAGTGGCAAGAGAAAGTCCGAGGCGACTGGACTGCTGACTGCTGCTAGCGCCAGATTGTATTGGGGATTTTTGTGAGTAGTAAATTGTGACAGATAACACGAGGTGAGTGGCCGTATGTAAGCGTCAGGTGCCCGGATGATAGCTGTGATGATTCCGGCTGCCGGGATTGGCTCGACAATCTCGTGTGTGGGGCGCAGACATCCGGATGTTAAGGGGAAACTAGTATAAGTAGAAGTGGGGTGACGGCAGGAGTTGAGTTGCAATTTTGAGTTGCTGAAGATTTTACGACGACGGATTTTCAGCTGCTGAAGATTTTTGAGTTGCTAAAGATTTTTCGACGACGACGACGGATTTTCAGCTGCTAAAGATTGTTTGGCGGCGACGACATTGTTGAGAAGGCGTTTGACTCGCTTCTTTTCTCAACAAGTCGAATATTTATTTTTTCCCCTCTATTTTTTTTCATTCTAGATAATACCCCAATCCTACTACTATCTGTTTGGATGGCCGTTGGCTCCTCTAGAGCTCATCCGCGCGTTGACAAATAGTTAGATAGTAAGTTTCTAGTTAGCCGCCGAACGATGAAGACGTGATTAGCTGCACTCTCACACATGCGTGGTTAAGTGATCCGAGTCCAAGAAAAAGAAATAAATATGTGAATTCACAAAAGCAGTGTCTTGGGTTGACACTTAAAACAAACGACGGCACAAGAGGTCACAGCCAACCAGAATCTTAAGGAGAAACAAGAAGCAGAGGATCGACCGTTAGATAGCTAGATACTAGTAATAAAGCCGCTACTCAGCCAGCCCAAGCCATGAAGAAAGTAAAAAGAAAAACGACGACTACAGAAAAGATAAGTATATACTAGAATGTATATGGCCACGAGTATAAACGGATGTGCGTATGTTAAGATGACACGTAATACATGAAGGTATATCTCATCCACAGAAAGCGATGTTAATGCACGAATAGAAAAGGCATGGTCGGCCATAAACAGATTATCATTCATATGGAAATCCGATCTCACTGACAAGTTAGTGACAATTCTTCCACGCTGTGGTTATTAGTGCTGCTGTATGGCTGCATCACTTGTACCCTAACGAGGCGCCTTGAGAATAAGCTAGATGGGATCTGCACAAGAATACTACGTGCGGTCTTGAAAGGTCGTGGAAACATCACCCCATAAAGACGCATCTGTACGGCCACCTGCCCCCTATCTCACAAACCATCCGAGTGAGATGCATAAGGCATGCTGGACACTGCTGGAGAAGCAAGGACGAACTCATATGCGACATTCTCCTGTGGAAGCCAATACAGGGACATGCTAATGTGGGCCGCCTACCAAAGACCTACATTGACCAACTCTGCGGGGATGCTGGATGCTGCGCATAGGAAATCCTTGGGACAATGAACGATAGAGAAGGTTGGCGAGAATTGCCATGGATATCCGTGCCAATTGCGCGACATGATGATGATGATGGAACCTGCGCAAGAATGCTACGTGCGGTCTTGAACAAGTCGTGGAAACAGCACCCTACAAAGAAGCATCTGTACGGCCACCTGCCCCTATCTCACAAACCATCCGAGTGAGATGGACAGGGCATGCTGGACACTGCTGGAGAAGCAAGGACGAACTCATATGCGACATTCTCCTGTGGAAGCCAATACAGGGACATGCTAATGTGGGCCGCCCACCAAAGACCTACATTGACCAACTCTGCGAGGATGCTGGATGCTGCGTAGAGGACCTCCTGGGAACAATGAACGATAGTGAAGGTTGGCGAGAGATTGCCATGGATATCCGTGCTAATTGCGCGTCATGATGATGAGGATGATGATGATGATTGTCAGCATCAAATTGACTATAATTCAAGATGATAGATTAGGTAGCTAAATTGGACTTGGTGAATGAAGAATATCATAGCTGAGATCGTTGGTCATCTCTTTCTGAGAATGATTATCTGCCCTTTCCACTGAAAAGAGCCTGGGGCATTCTTTAGAAAGAATGCCAATAAAACAGATATTTTGGCAATATTCAACCGCAATAAACTTGAACATCTTGCTTTAGTGTGTGTGTGTGTGTGTGTGTGTGTGTGTGTGTGTTGCAAAGAGAAAGAAGAGGAGCTCCTGATCTATTACTAACAAGCGCAACATGAATTCAGTTTGGCTCCCAAATTTTAAAACATTCTAAAAAAGATCAGAACATTTCTCATAGATTTCATATGTTTCAAAGAAAAAATACGAAACAGCGGCGGTTGTTTTAATATTACAAAAAAAAAAAAAATCTGCCGTAACTTGTAAGTTATATAAATGTTGTATCAAGTTTTGTAATAAAGAGTAGTTACGCTCCGGATCCCATGCACAATCTAGACTGTGTTTCATAATTCAAAAGAAAAGTCCAACCTACCCATATATATTATATATATATATATATATATATATATATATATATATATATATATATATGCTGCTAAAACGACACATCATGTTATAGTAGTTGCGCACTTATGATCGACAAGTTGATTTGGCGAGTTTCGTGTGTGGCGTGTCCGGTTGGCCTAGGGGTAGAGTCTCTCTCTGCACTCTGGGTTCTCCGGTTCGATCGTAGATATACACTTCAGATTCAATCAAATTAGGTCAGCTGTACAGTGTTCCTCACGTCGCACAGGGTATTCATGATTATTCCAATTATATAAATAAAATTTCTCTCTATAAAATAAAATTTCATATATATATAAATTGGATTATACTAGATTTTTCTTATTTTTTTGTTGTCTATTCTAACTAACATTTTGGATTCTTTAAAATTAAAAAGGTGGTTCGTTTTTAAAATATGTTTAGTCAATGCATTGTTCAATTGCCCGTTTCTTATATCTCTCTTGTGCTCGTAGACTCGTTGGTTGATGTTTCTAGATGTCTCGCCTATATATTGTTTATTACAACCTAAACATTGGATGGTGTATACACCAGCATCAGACCTTGTGTGAGTATGGTTGTTTTTATTATTGATAATATTTTTGGTTGTTTTTGAGGAATTTGTAACAGTTTTTATTCCTAAGTTATTTTTTTTTCAGTAATGGTTGTGGCTGCATTATTGGGTAAGGTAATGTATCTATTTAGTTGGTTATTAGTAAGAGTATTGTTTATGGAATTAGTGGGAAGGTGTTTTCAATTGTGAATTTTGATTGCTTTCTTCTTGGCACGTTTATATATATATATATATGATGGACTCTCCCGTCGATCTACGTATGAGTGTTCATACAATGAACATCCAAACACTGATTTGTTTATAGTGGTGAAGGCTTGTGTTGGACCATCCACACTTTTTGACACAGTCGATAGGAAAGAATTGGTGCATCAAGGATTGCCACAAACCCAATCAACGACTGACCTCAGGAATTTTAGAATTCAGAGTTATCACCGGTAAGTTAATACTTATACATATACAAATATATATATATATATATATATATATATATATATATATATATATATCATTTAATACCGGCAACAATATACTAAACATTTTTAATAACTAACGCACTAACCTTAGCACCCCTCCTCCAACTGTGAGTATGGAGGGGGAAGTACTTGCACAATCTTGTGTGTCCCTTAAAAACTGCTGATAAAAAAGTATCGAAAGTGCCAATTAGAAAGTGTTCTATACATAGCAAACAATCATGAAATTGGAATAGGATTAGTATCCCGATCTTTGTTGTTTTTATCCCTTTTTGCCGATTAGGAGAGTGAAAGCATTATCAAATGAAACATGTGGTCGAGGCCAGAAAACACTGACCAAAAAGATGCGATCGAAACGATCATTTAATGATCACGGTGCTTCTCGTGACGCCTCACGGATTGATAGGCGTGCAAAAAAACAATGACGTCATTATTTCAATGAATCCTCAAAAGTTCTTTGACGCCTTGTTTAGTCAACAGTCAAACTATTCAAATTTCCCAGGTTCGGCCATTGCTATGCTTGGATAACCAGGGAACACCCGAAGAAGGCTGAAGGATACAGCGGCCGAAACTTTGTGTTTTTACATACCAAAATAAAGATGAGGACAACAGTCCGAAAAGTCAACATAATAAATTTTATTTGCTGTGTCTCTTTTAATCTGGGCATAATAACGAGAGGGAAAGATTTTGTCAACATGGTTTATAAAACACAAAAAAACAAATAAAACCCCACCCACCCAAAATCGACTGAACTTGCTCAAAAGTGTCAAAATTAGATTGCCATAGAAAAAAATAGAACCTAAATTATTTATTCATTTTCCCATTAAACTAACCTTAAACCCCAACCCGACCCTAACCCTAACCCCTAACCCTAAACCCCCCTAGTTAAAATTAACAGTTTTATTACAAAATTTGTGAGTTCTGCTTTTTTTCTGGGACACCGGTATACAGGGTGACCCAGAAAAAACAGAACCCAAATTATTTATTCATTTTCCCATTAAACTAACCCTAACCCCAACCCTAACCCTAACCCTAAACCCTAACCCTAGATCGCCATAATTAAAATTAACAGTTTTATTACAAAATTTGTGGGTTCTGTTTTTTCAGGGTCACCCTAATTTTGACACCTTTGTGCAAGTTCAGCCAAAAGATCGCTAGTGACATTGATGTAAATGTTGCCTTTTTTTTTAGTTGACCTCCTTTACGTTTTAAAGGAGGCCGTGAAAAATGTTCACTTCTGTTTTATTATTTGAACAAGAAAATACGATTTCAGGGAAGTAGGTAAAAAAAGATTTTAGAAACTGGTAGAAAACTTTGAAAAATAAAAAATTAAAAATGGCAGCTTTATTTTTTTAATGCAAATTATTTCAAAAAATTGAAATTGTTTTTCTTTTTAATAAATCCAAAGAAAAAGAAACTCTTTTCGTTTATGTTTTTGTTTTCAAAGACGTATCTATAGGTTTGCGCATGCGTGGAAGATTATGACTGATAAATGACGTATGCGTAAGAAGAAAAAAAGAAAAAGAAAAGAAAAAGAAGAAGAGGTCGGTAGATTTGTTTGGCTAATACTACTTACGACTTACCTGACATGACAGGTGTAATATATTGGTTGGAAGATCTTAGTTTACAATAATAACAACAATAAAACAAAAACAAAACAAAAAAAAAAGGTTACAAACCAGTGAGAAACATTGACACAATTTCGTTACATCTCAGACAATTCACACAGACATGGAATTCAATTCATTGAATATATTAGGTGGATGCAAAAGTTTCCACCGAAAAAAAAAAAAAAATATGATAAAATGAAATAAAAAAAACTGGTGTTTAAATGTGTATTCGATCAGTAGGTTTGAAAAAGGACGCTTCGGGACTTTTGAAGAAAAAAAACCTAATATGTATTAAATGGATACACAAACACGTGCTTGCTCGCCTCCTCCCCTTAAAACGAGAGAGAGAGAGAGAGAGAGAGAGAGAGAGAGAGAGAGACAGAGACAGAGACAGAGACAGAGACAGAGACCGCCCTGTCGATGAGGCTGTAGAATATGCCGACTGCACCTCTGTAGACGGATAAGACCGTCCACACATACACACACTCAATGGGGCCACTAGTGGGACGTGAGCAACAAGACGGGCGGTTGTAGATGGCCACCCCCCAATCAATCAGCTGGTCACGTCAAGCCCTACCACCTATACGATTGTCCCGACCGTATTGTTCCAAACTCTTTTTATCATAATATCATTATTCTTCTAGAAGGCTGAAGCTTAAATAGATTAAAAAAATTAGTTTAAAAACATCTGAATATCTAACAAGAATGAAGAAAATGAAAATGTCTTCGGTATAGAATAACCCAACAACTGAATGTTGCAAAAATAACCGATTCGTTAGCGCACAGCGTTGAATTCTTTCAGAAAATAAAACTATTTCCAATTCAATTTGGAGAGATTGCACATGAAAAGATCTGGAAATGGTTATGAAAAGGAAACCTCAAGAGAGAAGCCATTTATAACTGATACTCAAAACAATGTCATAACAACAAGTTAAATCAAATCAAAAATAGATAAGACACAAAATAAACGTTAATAGAATTGGTGATGACAGTATTAAGTGGATGCAGCAAACTAGCACAACAAGAATACAAGGCTTGACACGAATGGGTTGGAAAGGTGATCCACTGGGAATTGTGCAAGAAACTGGCATATGCATAAACCAGAATCTGTTTTTGAGAATGAAACACATAAAATTCTCTGGGACTTTTAGATAAAGACGGGTCGCCTTATCCCAGCCGGAAAATCAGACATAGTATATACCAGACCTAGTATATACCAGACCTAATATATAAAAATTGATAAAATAAATTTTATACCCCTAAACTCCTAAGGTGGAAGTAGCAGACATTCATCAACCATCATGGGTAGCAATGCAAGGCTGCTCGTTGTTTTTTGCCTATTCACCACGTGGGACCACTGGTGAAACACAGGCTAGGTGTGGTGATGAGAACAGAGAGTTCAGGCCGTCGTGGGCCTGTTGAATTCTAGCTGCCCCACGTACCTTGTTGCCTTAGTAAGGTCGGTAGGAGAAAGAGGAAGATACAACGTTGGGTGCTTGCTTTTATAACCAACCTCACGTGATCCCAAAGGACTGCTGATAGCCGGTGAAACCGGGTGGCCTGTCCCCTAATAAATTTCAAACAAGTATTGATTAACAAGAAAAAGAGAATTTGTCAACTGGTGAATTTTGCAGTTCCAGCAGATCACAGGGTGAAGATAAAAGAAAACGAAAAGATAGACAAATACCTGGACCTTGCTAGAGAATTAAAAAGTGGGAAATATGAAGGTGAAAGTGATACCAATTGTAATTGGTGTACTTGGAACGACCGCCCCCCCCCCAGTTTAAAAAACAGACTAAAGGAACTGGAAATCAGAGAAAGAATCGAGACCATCTAGACAACAGCTTGGTAAGATCGATTAGAATACCCAGAAGAGTCCTGGAAACACATGAAGACTTGTTGTCACCCAGACTCTAGTAAAAGACCATCAGCTTATGCTGGTGTGAAAAACTCAAAAGGAATGAAATAATAATAATAATAATAATAATAATAATAATAATATAATAATAATAATAATAAAGACCGTGTCAGTTGTAATTGGGTCCCTTGGAACAGTTCCCAGGGGTTTGGAAAAAGAGTCTGGAATAATTGGAAATCCGAAGAAGAATCGAGACCAGCATTGTTAAGATTAGCTACAATACTCAGAAGAGCCTTGAAGACCAGACGAGATTTGTTGGCACTCAGCCTCCGATGAACCACCAGCTTAAACGGGTGTGAAAAAAACAAATAATAATAATAATAACTGAAAAAATTATGGAATATGAAAGTCAAAGTGATACCAATTGTAGTTGGTGCACTTGGAACGGTCCCAAAAGGATTGGAAAAGGGTTTAGATAGCCTGAAAATCAGAGGGAGTATTGATACCATTCAGAACACTGCACTGCTGCAATCTGCCATAATACTTTGAAGAGTCCTGGAGACCTGAAGAGACTTGCTGTCACTCAGATTCTAGTGAAAGACCATCAGCTAACGCTGATGTGAAAACTGAAAAAATAAAAATAAAAAATAATAATAATAATAATAATAATAATAATAATAATAATAATAATAATAATAATAATGTAGAGTTGCCCAATATGATCATTATCATTTTTCAAAGGAGATAACCATTAAATGTTAATTACTAACTATTTCCATTCATTTATTCGCAATTAATTATAATATGACTTTTCTAAATAGAATGTTTCAATATCGAGTTTACAGACTGTCGAAAGCGTCTTGTTTAGTGAGTATACGTGAATCCCCTTCTCCCTCCCCGAAATAAAACACCCTAAAAAAATTCCTACCAAATAGTTAAAATAGAACACAAAGGGCAAGTAACTCTGATTGTTAATGGCGATGAAAATCAATTATCCGATTTGGAAATAACAGGATTTTTTTCAGAGACAATTCATTTATTCTGATCTGTAGGTACCACCAATTTTCCTTGTGAAATTTACGCCCCCTATATCTAACACAATAAACATTTGCATAAAGGTTAATATTATCTTGAAAATTTCTTGTCCACTCGAAAGAAGAAGCATTAAACAAACTCCTGATGAATTTAAAAAAAATTTCAGCTTACAGAAATAATGAAAATTATGAATGAAAAACAATGTTTACATTTTTGCATCGTTAAATCAATTGAAATTTAACGTAGCCAAAAACAAGCTATGACAAAAGGGCTTTTTTTTTAATTCTATGAAAAATCAATTAATGGTCCGATTTTCACGAAAATTTCCATAATTACTTATCTTTTGATGAAAATATGTCTGAAGTAGTTTTTCCCTAAAATATATTAGCAGGATTTTTTTTTACGAAGTCTACACGCACCTATTCTATTTTATGAAATATGAGCAGATTTTTATAAGTTCCAATGCGAGAGTTTTTTTAGTAAAAGAACCATGAATGCAGAATTCTGCTAAAACTATCAATAAAGAAACTGACCCTGTATTAAAAAAACGGACTTTTTTACTCATTTTTCAAGATAACGGTGAGTAATTTTCCCAATCGGATAATTTGATTTATGAATTAACTGTTTTTCTTTGTAACAACTCTTTTTGTTCGTTATTTCTTTTTTGCGAGATTTTAAAAAAAAAGTTTTAAAAATATTTACGTTTCTTCATTCAATATGACCTAAACTGATCACATGACCTATTTTGGTGGTACCTAGTGATCTGTAAAGTAGTTTTGCAGTTTATACGATCTGTAAACGAGCGCGAACGTACACACTTATTCCTTATTGTAAGTTGCGCCGACCTAATCTTGACATAAATAAATAAATGAATGAATAAATAAACAAATTAATGAATGACTTGATAAACAAACAAAACAAATAAATAAATAGCAACAACAGTCAAAAATACAAAATTGAAGTTCAAAAAAGAAAAAAAAAAAGAAAGAAAAAAGAAAAAAAAAAAAGACCCTCAAACGTTCGGGTTTTGAGTTCAATTCAATCTACCCCAACCCCTAAACTGAAGGAATATGAAAAAAAAAGTTTGAAAGAACATGGGAGATTAAAGGGGGCGTGGTGTCACTTAACTCTCTGAAAATAACAGGCAACGAAAAAAAAAGTTTAACTATTTTTTTCTTTTGTATCTATGAGAATTTTTAGAATTTACAAAGATTTGCGCGCATTGTTTGCAGTACTTGATGTTTTTTAAGTAGTTACCCATCTAAGTTCTGAGAAAGCGAATCGTTGCTTAACTCAGGTAATCTTGAGTAGTGTGAGGGGGCGTCGCTTTAAGCGTAACCTGTAAGTCACTCATTACTATATTCATTAGGGACTGGCAAAAAAATTAATTATTTTTTTACATTTTATTTTTCGATTTTCGGTACTTATTTTCTCATAGAAGCGCAACTGTAAAATTTGTTTTTTGTTTCTATTCATAAGTTCGGTCTTTTATCTCATTATTTATACTGTAATTAGTATCGAAAATGATCAACTTGCAAAACATTTTACGCCCCCCAACATAAGGGGGTTCAAAATTAAGTGACCTGAAAAAAATGAGAAAGTTTTGAAATAAAATAAATAATGCATTATAAATATCATTTATTGATATATAAACACTGAAAATTTCATTAAAATCCGATAATTTCCTGATTTTTGGTAAATTATTTTCTGTAGGGGGGGGGCTAAAGTCATTTTGTCAAAAACGCATTTTAGGCTCCGTTTGCCAGTCCCTAATATTTATGTTTCATTTGGTAAAAGAAGGACACTGAATTGAATTATGAAGGATTCAGTACAATAGTAATTATCTACCAAAATACTAACTCTGTAACTATTACCCTACGATCAGGTGTGTGTGGTGGGAGGGGGAGAGAGAAAGAGAAAGAGAGAGAAAGAGAGTGAGATAGAGAGAGAGAAAGAGAAAAAGAAAAAGAGAGAGATAGAGAGAAGGAGAAAGAGATAGAGAGAGAAAGAGAAAGATAGAGAGATAGAGAGAGAGAGAGAGAAAGAGAAAAAGAGAGAGAGAGAAAGAGAGAGAGAGAGAGAGAGAAGAGAGAGAGAGAGAGAGAGAGTGGGGGGGATTAAGCATATTTTATGTACCTATAAGTTCTATATATATGAATGGATAACATTGGCCAGCGCAATTTTTGGTGATAAGGTTTGAGAGTTGTATTTAGCAAATTTGGGAGATCTGATTTCGAAAATAGCCTCCTCTGTTTTTGCTTATCCCGTCAAGTTTTCACTCCATGGCGCATGACCCCTAATTTCAAAGTAAACCAAATATGACCCTTCACGAAATCCCTAATGGTCATCTTTTTGGCGCGCTACTTTAAAGTTTCCATAGAATGTTTCCACTAAAAGATTTAATGGCTAAACTTGCAAATCGGTCGGAAAATTAGGGTGACCCAGAAAAACAGATATATTTTATTTTACGAAATATGAAAAAATGAACCGACAAAAATCGATTTTTACTTTTTACTATAAAGATAAGTGTCTGAATAATTATTTCTGGCGATTTTTTAAAGTTTCAATGTCATAGTTTTTTTTTTGTTGTTTTTTTTTTTTTGTAAAAGAACCATGAATACAGAATTCTGCTAAAAGATATCGATAAAGAAACTGTGTTGTAAAAAAACGGACTGTTTTACTTATTTTTCCCCAATCAGATAATTTGATCTTTGAATTAACTATTTTTCTTTGTAACAACTCTTTATGTTCGTTATTTCTTTTTTGCGAGATTTTTAAAAAAATAAAGTTAAAAAATATTTACGTTTCTTCCTTCAATATGGCCTAAACTGATCACGTGACTATTTTGGTGGTACCTATTGGACATTAATCTGAAAAGTAAAAATAAAAATATATTAAATATGTAATAAGTCCATAACCAAACTCTGAAGTTTTCGAGTAAATCTTTGTATTATATTGCATATGCAAATTTTGATATTATATTATTGTACAGTGATGCTGATAGCTTTTTGATTTAGTGCGTCCTTGGACGCACATATTTGCTTTGAATGAGTCACCGGGAAAATTTATGGTACCAACTTAAGCCGTCTAACTCCTACCTTGTAACCTATGTTGTGTAATTCGTTTCTAAGAAACTATTGAAATGTATTTACAGTTAGTTTGAAATGTCGAGGGAAGAAAAAGAAAAACACTTGGACGCATGGATCCGATTTTACTGCGTCCTTTTAGATTTCTATGCGTCAGGGACGCAGGACGCGTAACTATCGGCATCTCTGATTGTATATACCAATGTTCATATTATATTGCACATACAAATTTTTATACTATATTGCCTATGCAACTTTTTATACTATATAGCATATGAATTTTAAAATATTATATTGTATATGCAATTAACATATAATTTGCATATGCAAATTTTAATACTATATGGCCTATGCAGATTTTTTATATTATATTACATATTCAAATTTTTATACAATATTCCCTTTGCAATTATTTATATTACATTGCATATTCAAATTTTTATATTATATTACCTATGCACAATTTTGTATTATATTGCATATGCAAATTTTTATATCATATTTCCTATGCAAATTTTCATACTATATTGCCTATGCAAATTTGTATATTATATTGCCTATATAACACAATAACTATGTATAAAGATTATTATTAAAAGTATTTCGATTTTGAAATCGACGCTATTTAAAATTCCAACATTCAGATATCTCACATTAGAAAATTAATATTATTAGAATTTTATCAGAGTCACAAAAACGAATGACATAAAAAAATAAAATAAAAAATAATCGGCAACTCCAAATTAGTCAAAAATTACTCTGAAAATCATCAGAAAAAGAAAGCTAAATTTTGTTCGCCAATATCATTTGTGTTTATAGTCATTCATTAAGATAAGCGTAAACTGGTACAAGGCCTGGAATATGGAGCATTTAATTAGAAATGAATTCACTAATAATAAATTTTATTTTAAGACAAACACACACACAGAGAGAGAGAGAGAGAGAGAGAGAGAGAGAGAGAGAGAGAGAGAGAGAGAGAGAGAGAGATGTACATTGTAGATACAACTACAAACTTTAATTTAGTAGCGCACAAGACTAAAAATAGAAGGGAATAGTCGGAAGATTGTAATGCGTTAATTCTTAAAGTGTGTGTGTGTATGGGTGTATGTGAACTAACTGCTGTAAAAATTACCATTCGAATTCGTGACCTTTAGTTGGTCTCGAACACCGACCTCTGGCGCCGGTGGAGAAGAGGAGCAAGTGAGGCTAGACACGGGACAGGCTGACTAACAATATTGGTAGAGAGAGTCCAACAAATAATTGTTGTGGACGACTCATCCAACCAACTTTGACTGATTGCGTAAACACACACACATGCAAACACACACGCACACGGGTGTGTTCGTGCGTAGAAGTACGTACACGGGCACTCTCCTTTACAGTGCACTTTCTCTCCGTGTGACATACGTACATTATTTCATTTTTATGCGTGCAGTGTACATACACGCACATTAACTCGCATGTACGCACACACACACTCACGCACACACACACACACACACACACACACATATATATATATATATATATACACACACACACACACACACATACACAGCAGTTCGGTTTTACAGCCACGCATTTTCCTTTTTTGTGCTCACACACAATATAGGGTAATTATCAACTTTTGTTTAGTAAATTAGGGTGACCCAGAAAAAAACAGAACCCACAAATTTTGTAATAAAACTGTTAATTTTAACTAGGGGGTTTAGAGTTAGGGTTGGGGTTTAGGGTTTAGGGTTAGTTTAATGGGAAAATAAATATTTTGGGTTCTGTTTTTTTCTGGATCACCCTGTACAGGGTAACCCAGAAAAAACAGAACCCAAACCCTAACCTTAACCCCAACCCTAACCCTAATCCTACCCCCTAGTTAAAATTAACACTTTTATTACAAAATTTGTGGGTTCTGGTTTTTCTGGGTCACCCTAATTTACTAAACAAAAGTTCACAATTACCCAATGCTCTTTACATGCATATTTCTTTAATCTCACACGCACATAAGCACACACACCTTTATACAACGTATACTTCTAACTTACATACACACATAACTCTTTCTCTGACTTTTACCTACGCACACAAAACACGCACACACAAACACGGACTATAATTTTGGGGATTTCTTTTCCCTTGTCAAGAACCTTTCAAACAACAACAACAGCAACAACAACAACATCAACAACAACAACAACAACCATTTCGTTGGGCAAAGTTTCTTCTTCTTCTTCTTCTTCTTCTTCTTCTTCTTCTTCTCTTCTTCTTCTTCTTCTTCTTCCGAGAGATGCTAAACAAACAAACAAACAAGCAAAATTTAACTAAATATAAATAAATAAATAAATAAATGAATAAATAAATAAATGAATAAATAATAAATAAATAAATAAAATATAACAAAATAAATAAAAGCTGGATTCGTGTTTGTTGCAGTTACTGTAGATCTTCTTCTCACTGTTGGTGTTTTAGTGGCCAGTGTTAATTCTAAAAAAAACAGGGATTTCCATTGCTTATTTTTAACATCACACTGGCGCTGCAAGATCCTCCCACTTCAATCTGGCTCTAGCATTTTTTAGTAAATAAACAGTAAACAAGGTATACCCCCCACCTAAAAAAATAAAACACAAAATAAAAACAAAAAACAACCCGTGTTGAAACACGCACACACGCACACACGCGCGCTCTTGTTTTGTGAGAAGTTGTTAAACCGGCAAAGGTTTTCCTAAAAACGTATCATGGGGGCGGGGGGAGGAGGAAGTAAAAGTTACAAGAAGGAGGAGGCATTACGATGAGGAGGGAGGAGTAGGGGTATGTTGATGATGAGGGAGGAGGATGAAGAGTAGGAGGCTTGGTTTGTACAAGTTTGTCAACTCGTTTGCCACCAGCAATTATTACTCTCAGCCTTTATCAGTCGTACTCCTCTTCTCTATTTGACTTCATCTTTTTCTCGCTCACCTCCCCCTCTCTCTCTTTTTTCACTCTCTCTTTTCTCCCCTTCTCTTTGCCTCTCTCTACTCCTCTCTCTATTCCGCCATTATTACTTCCTTCTTAGGTCTGACCTTCCTTCTTTTGGAGTCTTTTATTATTTCCTTTCTTTTCTTTTTCTTTTTTTTTCTATCGTTATTTTTTTTCTATTTTTGACGCCCCCCTCTATCCCCTGTCTGTAATGATTTCCTAATTAACAACTTCCTTTTTATTTTTTATTTTTTATTTTTTAGATTCTTCTTTTCTGTCTCGAATTTTCGCTTTTTTCCCCCATTTTTTTCATCACTTTTTTTTTACTTATCAATTAAGAGTCTTTATTATTTTGTTAGTTTATTTTCTATTCTATTCTATCATCTTATTTTTGTATTCGATTCTCGGTGTTTACTACTACTACTACTACTACTACTACTACTACTACTACAGAAGCAGCAATGAGTCTGTTCACTACTTGGATGGGTGACCACTTTTACTTTACGAACAGCAGATAGCGTAAGAATCATGCCAACTAAATTCAAAGAAATTTAGAGACTACTACTACTACTACTACTACTACTACTACTACTCAAAATTTAGTCTGGCACAAGGCAAGATGATGGCAAAATTTGATGCAAAATAGGAAGATCGTGTTGCGCCAATTCTCCAAGTCTGTAATTGTCTTTCTGTCTTTCTTGAAAATCAAAACCCTTGGCCTTTTATTTCAGGCAGGTCAGATATTGGGCAACTACCTCAACCATCGAGCAGACCATCGTGTTTTATTTTTTTATTCATGTTTAATTTGAATTTATTTTTTTTTCTTTTTCTGTTGTCAATTGATTACTTTATTCAAAATAAGAATTGAAAATAAAAATCAATAAAAAACCAATAAAAAATTGATAAAATAAAAATAAAAGTTAATAAAATAAAAATAAATGATAAAAAATGATTTTAAAAATAATAGAAATTATGAAAAATAAAGAAAAATAATTAAGAAAAAATAGAATAGTTAAAAATAAAATTAATAGAATAAAAGTAAATAACAAAAAATAATTAAAAAAATAATAAAAATGATTAAAATAAATAAAAAATAAATAATAAAAGAATTTTAAAAATTGATAAAATAAAAATAGAAATTAATAAGATAAGAATAAATAGTAAGAAATAATGAAAAAAATAATAAACGAAAATAATAAGATAAATGATAAAAATAATAAAAATAATTAATAAAATAAAATAAAATTAATAAAATTAAAAAAGATAATCAATATAAAGAATATTAAAATAAAAAAATTAAAAAAAATAAAAAATAACCATAAATAAATATTTACTGATAATTGATTATTTTTGCATTCATCGAACCTTCTGTTTTGTATCAAGACATTTTTATCGATTATTCCCGATTTTTTTTTTCTCTAATTTTCTTTTAAATAAATTTGTTTCGTGAGAATCGTCAATTTTCACATTTAAGTCTTCTCTTCGCTCTTCTCTCTTTCTTTCATCTAAAGATACACTCTATTTTTTCCTTTATTAATCCCCTTAAAAAAAAAACCTTCATCTATCTATCAACATTATTTCTACCAATTTTTCCCTCCTTTTCTCTTTCGTCTTTTTTCTTTTCTTGATTTTAAAATGATTCTTCACGTTTATTAATCGATTAGCGCGGTAAAACCTTTCTCCATCGCGCTCTCTTGCCTATTTGGCCTTGTGCCAAACTAAGCTAAATATCTATATCACTTCTTTCTCAATTACTTTCTCTTCTTCTTCTTCTTCTTCTTCTTCTTCTTCTTCTTCTTCTTCTTCTTCAAGGCCACCCGCTCTATGACTTTCTCCGTCTTTCTCTCACGCACATACTCACCACCTCTCTCCTGCCTCACTCCCCTCCCGCTTTTCCAACTTACATCGCAAGTTTCGGGTTGAAAAATGGGTCACTAGGCCAATTCACACGCTCCTCTAACCCTGGCCTCCCGGCCAGACACTGAAAAAGGGTCGTTGCCGACCCCAGCTTCGAAAGAGGCGTGTGTCACGGCATTGTACACGCACGTACGTGTTGGTTCGTTGTGCGTTTATGATGCGATCTGTGTGTGTGTGTGTGTGTGTGTTTGTAAGTAAGTAGTTTTTTTTTCCAGGAATATATTTACAGAAACGACTTAGGCTGAAGTCACGCTGAAAGCATCGGTCCCTGCCAGATCACCCAAGTTAAGCAGGAATGAATATGCTCACTTGGATGGGTGACCAATTTTAATTTACGAACAGCAGATCCCTTAAGAAGCAATCATACAAATTGAATTCTAAGAAATTTACAGAAACGTTACTGATAATAATAATAGTAAAAAAGTAAATGCCGGTATCAGCCAGACAGCGAGAGTCTATCCCCCTTTCACTAGCGCTAGACCGAAGAGATTATTCTAGCATATGGGGTGAAGCGCCACACCTACCATCAGCTACTCACTTTACCGCACAAGATCCCTGTACTACTCATACGCTAAGTTGGCGGGGGGTGGTATCGAACCAAGAACCTTGTGATTCCTAGCCGAACACTCTACCGACTGAGCTAAACCGGCCCAATATATATAAACACACACACACACACACACACACACACACACACACACACACACATATATATATATATATATATATGTATGTATGTGTGTGTGTGTGTGTGTGTGTGAGAGATGAAGAAAAAATGTTAAGACAAACAGGAATATTTATTTTATGTTATTTATTTTTAAATTGTTCTAAACTAGTTTCGATCTTAGGTCATCGTCAGGAGAATTTTTTTCGCAAAAAGAAATTGTTTTAGAAAGTTTAAAAAGTTTTCTAAGTGTTTGACAAGCGACAACAATTAGATTGCAAAAATGTATTAGAAGTAGCAAGTCTATCTGTACTGTGAAAACCATCTTCTGGTCAAATTCGTTTGAAACTTTTTTTATAAGGAATTTTTGAAAGTTATATATATATATATGGCCGTACGGGTTAAAGGTTTGGCGAACGAAAGTTCATTCGGGTCTCGAACCCGGCCAGGGGTAGCTGTTGCGGTATAGCCACACTGATGAAAGGTGAAACCTTGAAACACGTGTCTGTGGATTACTTATTTATTATATATATATATATATATAAGGTTTGTTTAGAATGGCTTTTTGCCGATAATTTTTTGGAGAATAAGTGTTTAATTGGAGTCGTACCTAATTTTGAAAATTAATTAATTAATAATGAATTAGGCGGGAATACCTATTAAATGTATGGCTAAACAAATCGAGAAAAATCAATCTCTGTATGTACATTTCGGCCTATTAGGCCTCATCATATATATATATATATATATATATATATATATATATGGCCTTTACACAAATACAGATGTGTGTATTAAAACAGTTAAAAATCCCCTTCGCATTCTGTGGGTGACGATAACCGAGCGGTTAAGCTGTCCGACTGATGCTGAATCGATCGGAGTTCTATCCCGACTGTAGGTAGCACACAAAATGTCTAGCCACACTGAAGAGACTTGATAAGTCGAAACACGTGTCTGTGTGTGTGTGTGTGTGTGTGTGTGTGTGTGTGGTGAGGGCACCTAGTTAATGAGTTTTCAATTAGGTTTGGGTATTGTTCGTTTCAAATTGGGTGGTCAGTACGTTTGTTTATTTTTATAGGTGTTGGTGATTCCCACATTTTATTAGCAGGTGTTGTGTCGCGAAGTGGAAAATACCCAGATGAATGTTGTGCTTAAGACATTTATTAAGCACCAGCATCCGGTGCTAAACGGACACCTACAAACACAGAACAAATAAGTACAAACAATTAACGAGACAAAACTTACACTAAAAAGAGGAGGGTCAGTTCGGTATAGCCAACGCAGCAAAGTCAGTCCGAACATTATTCAGCTATTTAATCTACTTTAATCGTAGTCTATTTTATGGGTATGAGTCAGTCCATCTGATAGAGTGCTGAAGGGGTGTTAGCTACTCTACAACACCAGGATTGGCTGTCAAGTCTTACATTATGTCCAAATGAATAAAAAAAACTTTGCTTTCCACACACACACACAGACACAGACACAGAATCCTTATTATTTTCACTTTTTTTCTTTCAAATTTCCTAATAATTCTTTTGATATTAGAATCTTGAAAGGAATTAATGATTTCTCCGAAAGAGCCATTATCAAGGTGTTATATATATATATATATATATATATATATATATATATATATATATATATATGTGTGTGTGTGTGTGTGTGTGTGTGTGTGTGTGTGTGTGTGTGTGTTTGGGCAGCATTTTTTCATTTATACATGTGGAATTAAACAAAACGCAGGTCTCCTGTTTAATGATTTTATTGGTGATCTTTTCAAGCTTTTTGGCCAGTAAAATCCCCAACCACAAAGGAAAGCAAGATATATGTAGGGGCCACCCAGCAACTTGTAAAGCATTGGATATCACAGCATAAGCTATCATTTAGGGATAGAAAAAAAAGGAGAAACAACCACACTTGCAAAATATGTGTGGGAGCTAAAAGAAAAGCATGGTAGAGATCCAGGGGTAGAGTGGAGAATTATAAAAAGGGCACCTTCACATAAAGGAAACGAAAACCCTTGTATGTTGTGTTTAAATGAGAAACTAAAAATAGCGGAATGCAGAGACCCAGGGAAGATATTGAACTCGCGATCTGAGTTAACAAACAAATGTAGGCATTTGAACAAGCATAAACTGTGCCAGGTAGGTTATGGCATTACGTAGGGTGGCACAGACACGTACTTATGAATGGGTACAACCCGGATATTAATAAAAGTAGATGGCTGGAATAAGCAATAATTCCCTGAAGAATTGCTACGGCAAGAAACTGCAGTTGGAATATTTTATAACATTTACTTTAAAAAAAACATATATTTAGCTCTTTTTATTGAGCACTTTTTAAATCGATTTTTATTAACCCAGAAGTAAATTTATTTGCTTCGTGGATTAGCAAAGATCCGTAATATATAATATATATATATATATATATATATATATATAAAGCAACAGCGAGTGTCAGCATCTGATGAAAATTGACAGAAAAAAAATATTTTCTGTTCAATCAAAAAACGCCGATGAAGACGTTTTCCCGACCACTATCTGGATCCGATTGGATTCCTTAAATACAGCACAATCAGCTGTGTTTTTCAGTAGAAGTAATAAAATAAGTTGGCGAAGCGGTCTATGGTCGGTACCTGCCGGACAGCGAGGGAGTCTATCCCCTTTCGCTAGTGCTAGACCAGCGAGATTATTTTTGCTGAGGTGGAGCGCCACACCTACAATCAGCTCCCCAATTTACCACACAGATCAGATTACCTAATCTGTGCTACTCATGCGCTGAGTTGGCGGGGACCGGTAACGAATCCAGAACCTTGCGATTCCTAGACGGATGCTGTCACTGCATTTAACCGGGTGTACCTCACCCACACGATTCATAAATCGATACTACCTACGAACCTGTCATCACAAATGAATGTAACAATTTAACAACTAAACGGGAAAGACGTCATTCCTATGTCATATTTGCATCAAACTTTGTGGCTCTCCAGTGGGTTTGATGAGTCATTTGAGGGCTCATGAGAGGAAAGGTTCTAGTGGTGAGGTTATAGGATTGTGAGGGACGGCAGTGATCTGTAAATATTATGCTATTGCTACAACAACTAAATCTCCAAATTACAAAACCAGATCAACTTCAACTTTTAATGTGAACTTATCTATTATGAACCTTTTCGCTATATTGTTTTGTTACGATTAAATCACATTAAAAGTATCGGTTCCTGCTAGATCACCGAAGACAAGCAGCGATGTGCTTGTTCAATACTTAATTGGGTGTTCACTTAAGCAACCGTAGGTACTGTTAGTAACACGAGCCGCCCTTTGTTTGTCAAAATGCCTTGATTCGGCTTTAGATAACCAGAAAAGGGTTGATATACCGTGAAACAAAACATCCATTTTACTATCCTGTTTTTATCCAGTTGTCAGCGTTACGAGCTCAGATATACTATTTCTCTGAATGTTTGAGATGAGGCTTGAAGATTAGTATTATCTGTGTTATTCGGACTATTGTCCCCATCTTCCTTGTTATTTGTACAACGTTTCGGCTGATATACCCTCCGGCCTTCTTCAGGTATTTCTTGTCGGACTCGGGAACCTTCTCGGACTCGGGAACCTTCTTTTCGAACTCGGGAACTTTCTTGTCGTATTCGGGAGCCATCACGGAACTTTGAACCTAACCCTTAACCTAACTGCCTTATCCACTCGGCCATGTGTCCAATTGGACACATGGCCGAGTGGATAAGGCAGTTAGGTTAAGACAGTTCTAAGTGATAGTTATCTCTGGAACCCGAGTTCAATCCTGAGTGAAAGCAGTTAGAAAAATAATTAATACAATTCCTACCCCAGCTATGGTTAGCAGAATGAGAACAGGATACCCCCGTGGAATACATAAAGGGTTAGGTTCAAAGTTCCGTGATGGCTCCCGAATACAAGAAAGTTCCCGAGTTCGAAAAGAAGGTTCCCGAGTCCGAGAAGGTTCCCGAGTCCGAGAAGGTTCCCGAGCCCAACAAGAAATACCTGAAGAAGGCCGGAGGGTATATCGGCCGAAACGTCGTACAAATAACAATGAAGATGGGGACAATAGTCCGAATAACGCAGATAATACTGAGCTCAGATATATTCTAGAACTTTTACATTTTGATCTCTAATCTATCAACTGGTCATAATTTAAATGTGCATTTGTTACAATTTTATGGGCCATCCTTTACGCTTTAAGCAAGAGCGCTTCTCCGGCGGAAATCCTTGGTAAAGAATCCTTTGGTTGTTACTTGGTGCTCCTCAGTATGGCAAGTCCATCGTCAATGATTGCAAATGGACATCTCTCAGTATCAGTGATTAAGTAGTCACCAGCCACGTATTCGTGCTGTTGATTGGCTGAGGTTTAAACCACGCGACCTCGCTTAGTCCCTAAATTTAAGTGGTGTATTGTAGCACGGCTTATATACTCGAAATAATCCAACAGCATTGGTACAGAAAAGAGATTGTGTCCTTCAAAATTTGTGGAAGTGCGTGGTGTAATGAAAATGTCTAGAGTCGTAGGAAATAGACTTGTCGACTCGAGTTGAAATCCCCGACGAGGCTGTTTGCATTTCACATATCGCTAATACCCATGGGAAAGGTATGCATCCAACTACTTTCCTTCCAGCTATGGGTTAATAGTAGGGCAGACTGGCTCTTTAACCTTGGTATAGGAGAAGGAAAATTCTGAATTCAAACCTGTTAAACTCCGCCTAAAAATTGACCTTGTGTCACACCCTGCTTGTGCGGAGGGGTTGGCAAATATATACATTTGTCAGAAGACTAAGTTGTTATTTTTCGATCGGAATTCTTCTGATCTCCTTATAGACGGAACTTGATTTAAAAAAAAAGATGGACTGTTTTGACAAATCCTTAAGTTTTCATCAGAAGTAAGATACCTATCAATTGCATCAATTGTAAAGGATGCAGCGACTCAAGTGAACCCAAACCCACCCATATAAATAACACCGATGCTTTATTATATTGATAAAAAAACACAGATTCAACCGTGGAGGGAATATACTGTACTCATCCCTGGGCAGGTATCTACTCAGCTTTTTTTTGTCTAAGAGGATCACTTCTAGTCACTTCAACCACTGGCCTATTTCCAATTGTAATCAGCTTCTTTCTTCTTCTTCTCGCCATTCTTCTTCTTCTTCTTCTTCTTCTTCTTCTTCTTCTTCTTCTTCTTCTTCTTCTTCTTTCTTCTTCTTTCTTTCTTTCTTTCTTCTTCTTCTTCTTCTTCTTCTTCTTTCTTTTCTTCTTCTTTCTTCTTCTCTTCTTTCTTCTTCTTCTTCTTCCCTTCTTCTTCTTCTTTTCTCCCTCTTCTTCTTTCTTCTTCTTCTTTCTTCTCGCCTCTTCTTCTCTCTTCTTCTTCTCGCCTTCTTCTTCTTCTTCTCGCCTTCTTCTCCTTCTTCTTCTTCTTCTTCTTCTCTCGCTTCTTCTTCTTTCTTCTTCTTCTCTTCTCACCCTTCTTCTTCCATCCTTACTTTTATAGTAGATGTTCAAATGAGCAACATTGATTGATTTCACTTAATCGGAAGTGTCCACTACAAACATGTTTTACTGTCTTCAATGAACAAGATGTGTGTTTCTTTCCAACATCTTATTTCCAAGAACACCTGTGGATGAATGTTATCCACCCAGATACGACCTTGGACCTTTAAAGCCTTTTATAGCAAATTAGGTATTTACCCAACCCGTTCACCACTAGTAGAATGTGACACAAGGTCGAAAGTGTGGGGTATCCAATGAGGATCGAACACGATATTCAGTAGTAATGGATCTACGAGACTAGCCTTCTAACCATTATACCACGATGTGACGCTCTGCCTTTCACAGCAATGCATACAGCAGAACATAGAAAACAAAGCCTGAACCAATTTTCTTTTAGATTAAAACCCTTTCCATGCATAGCTCTGACAATTTCTAAATGTTTCGTTAAAATTTAGTCCAAAATAATGGAGCCTTAGCTGTACGGACAGAGGGTGTATTTGCCTCATACCCCACTTGTATGGGCTGGGCACAAGGCCTCGTTTTAACGTGGGCCCAGCCACAAGCCGAAGCTCATGGGTGGGAAAGAACAAAAATTTGCGTCGATCCCTTCAGCATTGCCCCTCAAGGGGGGCGCCTCAGGCGCTGGGCAATAAACCCAGCCATGCCCCTTTAAATCAAGGGGCAGGTGTTGCCTGGGGGATAGCCCCCTGGGATCGACGCTATTATTTAAAAAAAAACTCTCAACAAGTCCCCCGCCGTTAACCGGAAAGCAGAGGGACAGAAGGAGTTTTGGTGAATTATAAGCTAATTCCGTAGCCAGATGATAAAATGTCCTGGGGTATGATGTTAATCTATCTGATGGTGAGGTTCCAGTTCTGGAGTCCTGGGGAGTGTGGAGTACCCCTTCATCACCACGACTCCCATGTTTGCTCTGACCAGATAGGTAGTACCTATTAGGGTCCAATCCACTGGTTAAATAATGAGATTAAAAATATGTTTAAAAATTGAGTACCCATCAAGAATGAATAAAACAAAATGTTAGTAGCATAAAATATCCCAACAACGGTTGACATGCCGTAGAATCCAAAAACCAACCAACCAACCAACCAACCAAATGACAAAAAAGTATAATTTAAAAAAAAAATACGACACTGATTTTTCAACATAATCTTCTCCCTTGTCAATACCCTTAACTCCCGACGCTTCTCCATTAATCTCCGGATCAAAAATTCAGTTTATCC
The DNA here is from genome assembly GCA_023376005.1 of Doryteuthis pealeii. Lineage (NCBI taxonomy): Eukaryota > Metazoa > Mollusca > Cephalopoda > Myopsida > Loliginidae > Doryteuthis > Doryteuthis pealeii. Next base: position 35,000,766 of record CM042156.1, read on the forward strand.
ATCTGCATGATGAAAATTATATTTATTTTACACAACAGACATTTATTTTTCAACAGAAACTTTTTGCCAATTCCCTTAATATAATGTTTCTCCACACAGATCGAACATTATACAATAAACATTTCAGATCAAAATTCACTAATTCTAACGGCACATTCATCCTAACGGCACTCACTCGAACGGCAATCCTTCTGAAATCACTCTCATTCTAACGGCTGTCATTTTTACGGTATTATATTTTTTATGTATTGACTGTCAACCCGATGCACGAGTAAGAACATTTCCTATTCTTTCTTTTCTTTTCTTCTTTTTTTTGCAAGCATCGGGCAAGGTGTGAGCACGAAGATGACTCTTCAGTCCACTGAGACTCCTGAAGGATCTACTACATAATAAACATACTTGAGTGCCAGTAGCATTTGACACTGTATCATTGTGTTTTCTAACAGCATACATACTAACACCAAGTTCGTATTGCTTACAGTCAAGTCACGTTGAGAGTCAAGTCACATTGTAAGCACTGGTTCCACCAAAGTTAAGCAACGATGATACTGTTGATGACTTAATTGGGTGACCACTTTAGCAAAAATAAGTACTATAAACAAAACTGCCCTCTGTTTGTCAAAATAACTTGATTCAGCATTAAATGACTCCAAAAGAGTTGGTGTGCCATAAAACAAAACAAGTCATACTGAAAGCACCGATTCCCGCTAGATCACCGAAGTTAAGCAACATTGAGCCTGTTCAATATTTATATGGGTGACCATTTAAGCGACAGCAAGAACTCTAAGAAACCGAATATCAAAATGACTTGATTTGGCATTAAATGACCCGAAAAAAGTTGACGTGCCGTAAAACTAAACATTCAAAACAACCAACCAAGTAAGTTTTAGACTACGGTTAAAACGTAGATTCTTTTAGGCGAATAAAAAAGATGTGATGAAATAAATGAAATTGAATCAAAGATAAAAATAAATGCAACTTGAAAACAAAAATGTTAATTCTTTTTGTATTTTTCTGAATGTGTTGGTATCCTTCCGTCTACTAAAGACGATGGCGTGGTGTCCACTTGAAATTTTTGTTATCTGCAACTGCGTGAGTGGCTGAACAGACGAATCTTTAAATGGCAATCTCTGGTGCAGTGACTGCAAACAAACAGTGATGCTAGCTGGAGTTGCTGTTGTCTCTCCTTCCTTTTGGCTCTCTTTTCTGTAGCGGCTACTTTCTTCTCTTTTTCACTCCTTTTCGTTCCTTGTTTGTCGATCATATCATTTTCGTTGTATTTATTTCTAATTGCTCTAGGTACTCATGCAGAATAGAGCGCAAGAGATAATATCATTAGATTTACGTATAAAAAGCATTACATTTCAGGAAAATACCCGAATTTATACATAAAATACAAATCTGGTGATATTATCTCTTGCGCCACCATTTTAAATTTCATTTAATTTAAAATCTTCTGTTGCGAAGGGCAACGAACATTTTTTTTTTTTAACAATATTTTACAAGCATATACCAACCCATCCGAATACGTAGGTTGTGAGACACGGTCAATTTTTAAGTGATGTTTAACAGGTTTGAATTCAGAGTTTTCCTTCTCCTAGACTGGTTGCCTAACCAAAGGTTAAAGAAACCAGTCTCCGCTACTATTTACCTATAGCAGGAGGAAGAATATTTTGATGCATACCTTTCCCAGAGATAATAGTCCTATGTGAAATGCAAACAGCTTCGTCCAGGATTTGAACTCTGATCGCCGTATTCATTTATAAGTTTGTAGACAAACTTTATAGACGAAGCAAAGAAGTTACACATGGTACTTCTGTTTGAGTTAGTCTAGTGGTTCTAAATATGTTGTATATCTGAGGAAGGCCGGAGAGCATATTGATCGAAAAGTTTTCATAAAAATAACGGTACTAATGCAGAATAGCGCGCAAGAGATATCATCAGATTAAGTATAAATGCATTATATTTCATTATATTTCATAGAAATATCCGAAGACGCTAGGATTAGGGTTATGGTAAGGGTTAAGGTTAGTTTTAGAGGTCGGGTTAGTCCTAGGGTTAGTATTAGGGTTAGGCTACTTCGGAAGTTTCCGTAATCTAATTCTATTTATACGTAAAATGCGATTCTAATGATATTATCTCTTGTGCGCTATTCTGCATTTATACCAAAATAATAAAAAAGAAAAAAAGAAAATAATGAGAAAAGAAAAAAATTATAAAGACAAATATTCAGTTAATACTCTCTCTCTCTCTCTCCCTCCCTCTCTCTCTGTCTCTGTCTCTCTCTCTGTGTCTGTCTGTCTGTCTGTCTGTCTCTCTCTCTCTCTCTCTATATATATATATATTATATATATATATATAGGATACGTAAGCTATCAA
>CM042156.1:35008144-35045791 GCA_023376005.1 Doryteuthis pealeii
AAAAACTAATAATAATAATAATAATAATAATAATAATAATAATACAATTTACAAACGAGTTGGGTTTGACAAGACTTGCCGAATGTTTGTTGATTGTTGATCTTTTGAGATGTGACCCCCGGGCTTTCTTTTCAGATTCGAGAACTTTCTTATTGAACTTAGGAGCATTCACGGAACTTCGAACCGAACACTTTATTTAATTTATTGAGAACAACCTATCCTAATTTTTTTTATCAATTTTTGAAATTGGGTTAAATTTGATACGGATTTCATTTGTTTCAAGTAAAAATAATATTTAAAAAATGATAGCGTCTCTTGAGGAAAACGTACATTGGGAATTATTTAAAAAAAAGAAAAAAGCATTTATTGGAATTTGAATAGGAAGATACAAATTATGTTTATTAGGAATACCCAACCCGGATGTGACAAACCCGGATAGGGTATCCAACGAGAATTTAACTGTATCTGCGAGTTACGCCACATGAGACGCCCATTTATTGTTTATTGGGAATATTCCAAAAACAACGATTCCTTTATAATTAGATACCCCCCCCCCGTTGGATCGACACCATAGAGTTGTATTTCCTTGGGGGTGATTTTCCTAAACACGTTAACAACCATTTGCTCCTCTAGGTTGTATTATAGATGGGACCCTAACCGGTACACCCACTCTGAGTCAAGTGGACCTGGGAGTAATGGCGATGAAGGGTGCTCCACACTCCCTAGAGACCGAGAATTGGAACATTACCACTAGATGCAGTTTAACGTCATACCCAGAACACTAAGATCCTCAGCCACCGCCTTCTAGCACATATATGATAAAAAGTATTATGGCTTGCCATAAGGGTAATAGGGTTGGGACAATCATATAGGTGCTAGGGCTGGATGGGACCAGTCGATTGATCAGAAGGGGCGTTTCCGCCCGCCCGTCTAGCCTAAGTAAGAGTGAAAGTGGAGTGTTACATATCATGGACTGCTCAGCCACCAGGATTCCGTACTTAATCATCACGTGTTGACACCCACGGCCAACAGGTAGCCCCTTTGGGGGGATTTTTACCCCTCTGCAGAGGTGCAGTCGGTGTATTCTTCAGTCCCAGTTGATAGGGCTTTTATAATACGATGCAGTTCTTGGGCGCGAGTTTTGTATTTGGATCTGTTTGTATTGTACGCCCTGGGTAGGGCGTTCCATCGTGGTATAATGGTTAGTAAGCTAGTCTCACAGATCTATTCCTACTGAATAGCGCGTTCGATCCTCACTGGATGCCCCATACTTTGTGTCACATCCTACTCTTGGCAAATGGGTTGGGTAAATACATTCCCTGGGTATTTCCTTAACACCAATCCCCTTCTTGAACTCCCTGTATTAAATTATATAAGGGTCTGTCAGTTTTTTTTAATATTGTATCGAAGGGTGTTCCTCTATAAGTTGATACGCTTCCTTGGACCCCCCCCCCAGGAAAGTATTATACCGACTGTATTTACACGCTTACTAGCGGACCTGTGGATATACCATAGTATGATAATTTAATTATTACAACGTTTAATATGTTTACTTAAGAGCTATTGCAAATAGTTCAATAATCTTGATTTAACTCTCTATCACTCTTTTTTTTACTTTCATTATGTTCGATTGAAACAGATTAGCGTTATCACCCCTCTCTCTATCTTTCCCCTCTCTCTATCTTTCCCTACTTTCTTTCTTTCTTTCTTTCTTTCTTATTATATCTTTTCTGAGTGCCCTTCCAATATGTGATCTACCGAATGGTTTCTAATCCAATATGTGATCTACCGAGTTGTTTACATTCCAATATGTGATCTACCCATTAACTACCCATTATTTTCCCATTAAACTAACCCTAACCCTAACCCTGTCTTCTCTTTTCCTAGTAGATCACATGCCATGAATAGTAGATCAATAGTAGATCACAAACCTTCGGTAGATCACATATTGGAAGAGCACCCTTTTCTGTATATAATGTCCTTTTTCGTTCCTTTCTTTATAATAAAAACGGAATGGCCCATTATTTAGCTGAGGTGACGGCACTCATAAAAAAATAAGACTTCGGCGGGTAAGCGACACCAGATAATCAGGATTTACATTTTGCATTTCATATTGGTTGATTTGAACGATCTCATTTTTAACCAAAATGATAACGGTCGGAAGATTAAGAAACAAGAGTATTGATATTTCTCTGGTAGATTGACAAAACAGATAGATGAATTATATACCCTCTTTAAAAAATAATCTTAAAAAAAAAAAGAAAAGCGAAATGAAAAAACAAAAGTTCTACAAAAGGTATTTTCTCATCGTTAAACAAATACAAAAGAAAGGAGAGAGAGAGAGAGAGAGAGAGAGAGAGAGAGAGAGAGAGAGAGAGAGAGAGAGAGAGAGATCATTTATTGTCCCTCCATCTTCTTGTTGACTACCCCTACCCCCCGGGAATCTTAAATGGTACATGACGTACGAGTTTGGTTGTTGTTGATGGCGGTGGGGTTTGCTCCCCCTCACACAAAATGATCCCTCGTCTTTTAGCTTGTCTACCTACCCGTCCTTTTGCCTTGTGGGACTGAACGGCATGGGTAAGCTAAAAGGTCTTTTCCGTGGGTCGACCCAACCAACTCTCCCCCTCCCCACAAAGCTATAAAAGTGTCAGATTTACCCGGATGCATCTCCAATCATCACACGTTTCTTTTTTGGCTTATTGGTTCGTTTGGTTTCTTTCAAGTTCACAATATATCCGCCAGAGGGCGTAGTTAGAGATCTGGGAGGTCTGTGATGATGGGGTGGAGGTTTCCTTCTAACGTTTATTGTATAATATCAGTAGAAATGCAGTAGGTGTAAAGCTTTTGTGGACCCCTTAAATCGACTGGAGACGTTTTTCAAATGGTTGACTTCTGATTTAGGTCGGAAAATTAAAACGGAAAGTTTTTTGGTGGTACCCAATGACAGTTTAACTACAGTCTATGAATTAACATTTTGCGAATTGGGTTACGGTTTTAGGGGATTAAGCTTGTTTTTAATTACGTATTGCTTAAAAAAAAAAAAAAAAAAAATACATTAACCATTGAAATTAATTATTGAATCTATTATTGAGACAGTTGTTTGTGTTAGTATTGCAATGTATAATTTCAATTAAACTTAGTTTAAAAAATATTTTCAACATTAAATGTATAGTAATTTGGGTTAATTTTGGGTTTTTTGTTGTTTATTTTTTAAAGCAATATGTAATTAAAAACAAACATAATCCCTAAAACCGTAACCCAATTCGCAAAATGTTAATTCATAGACTGTAGTTAAACTGTTATTGGGTACCAGCAAAAAACTCCGTTTTAATTTTCCGACCTAAATCAGAAGTCAGCCATATAAACAGATATACAAGGCTGATATAAACGGGTTGATATAAATAGATATGAACAGACTGAGATACATAAATACGGATGACGGCGGAGGGGGGCAGAAGTAACAAGGCAATCAATAACAATAACAAGTACAGACACATAGGGGAGTCTCCGTTCTGTAGTAATGGCTAACGTGCTAAACTGCGACACCGTAGTGAGCGAGTTCGAACTCTAGCACGCTCTTAGGTTCACTTTCAACTAATACTCTTGGGCAAGGTATGAACACCCCCATCCCCCAACTATGGGTTAAATATTACAACCATGGGATAAATATTACAACTAACCAGACTTACAGATATATAATATTTACCCAACCCCTCCACACGAGTAGGATGTAACATAGGTATACCCAATTCGTCGAAAAATCAATACAATTTTGATACTATTTTCTGCATAAATAAAAAGACAAAAGACCGAAGGTGTGAATAGAAGAAAAAAAACATTAAGAATCTGCTCGGGTAGTAAATAAGTACCGAAAATCGGAAAATAAATGAAGATAAAAACTAAAAAAATAATTTTTGGAGATTTTTTTACTCATTTCGATAATTATTTAATTGGCTATTATTCTATAAAAGAAAAAAATATACATCAATATTTGTTCCGTTTAAAAGGGGAGGTGCTAAATTTTCAATACAGTTTTCGACCAAACAATATGGGTGATTGATACTAAAGTAAAGTAGTTATTAAAAAAAATTTTTTTAAATCAAATAATGACATTTTAAATTTAAAATTTTGCTGCTCATATTTTAAATGAATTTTATATATTAATTTATCATAGCAGAAATACTTAATTAAGTTTTGAAATAAAATAACTGATACATTATAAATTCATTAATTGATAAATCAATACTGAAAATTTCATTAAAATCGGATAATTCTTTGATTTTTGGTAAATATTTTTTCAATCGCGAATGTTACAATTTATTTTGTAAACACGGATTTTAAGTAAAAAAAAAGGCGGCCATCTATAATAAATTACATGTGTAATATTATTTTGATTTTTGTTTTTACTGATGCCCATTATGTTACTATATTTTCGACTTAGACAAAATTTGACCTTAAATAATCGATTTAATTCATTTTAATTCCTTTTTAAAATTCGTAGCATCAGAATTTTTAGGTATACCTAATGTAACACAAGGTCAATTTCTTAAGCAGAGTTTAACAAGCTTAAATTCAAGGCTTTCCTTCTAGACCGGTTGCCTAACAAAGGTTAAAGAGCCCAGTCATCCCTATTATTTATTCATAGCTGGAAAGAGAATAGTTGGATTCATACCTTTCCCAAGGGTATTAGAACTATGTGAAATGCAAACAGCCTCGTCCAGGATTTGAACTCGGGTCGACGAGTCAATTTCTTACAGACATATAGCCTTTTTACTTGTCTGAAATAGAAGCCGGGTAGCAATCAGAGTCAGAAGCCAGTGTTCAATCCCGGGTAGAAACTGGGATTTTTTAAACGCAATGATAGACTTATTCTGTCTAAAACTGACCACAGCAGCGTTAAACCAAAATATTAAAAAGAAAAAGAAAGAAAGAAGCGCATTATAATTGCCAAAGGGGTTTTGTGTTTTTATTTTATTTTATTTTATTTTTGTTATTTTACAAGTATTTTTCAATCTCTTGTTGCAGGTTTCCAGAATTCAGATTCGCCTTCTGAAGATCAGAAAAACAAAAGTCCATGTAAATCCAGTAATGGATCAGAGGGTGGAAGGAGAGTCGTAATACAAAACATTAGAGATGTCCAATCGTCTGTGTCAAATTTACACAAATTTATACAAATTTAACACAATGAAACTTGAATGAAAGTTAATAATATTATCTTCAAAGTTTTTGGACCATTCAAAAGAAGAAACATAAAAAAATAAAAAGATAAAAAAAACTTCTGATGATTTTTTTAATTTCAGCTTACGAAATTTATAATAAAAATTATGAACGAAAACAATGTTTACATTTTCGCACCATTAAATCAATTGAAATTTAGCGTAGCCAAAAACAAGTTATGACTAGCGTTTTTTTTTTTTCGAAATTCTGTGAAAAATCAACTAACACGAAAATTTCGGTAATTATTCACCTGTTGATGAAATTATGTTTAAAATAGGTTTTTCCTAAAATATATTAATAGGGGAATTTTTTTATTTTATGAAATCTTAAAAAATGGACCGATAAAAAACGATCTTTAATTTTGTTCTACAAAGATAAGAGTGAATGATTATATCAGAAGAGTTACTCGGGATTCTTTTAGTAAAAAGAGATGAATTTTGAAGTCTGCTGAAATATGTCAATATTATGAAAAAGATAATCAGGATTTACACTTTTGTATTTCATCTGGGACGATTTGGATGATCTCATTTTTAACCAGAGGGTGTTGCAAGGGTTCTACGAGAGAGAGAGAGAGAGAGAGAGAGAGAGAGAGAGAGAGAGAGAGAGAGTCAAGAAAAATATTTAATGAAAGATAAAACATAAAATAAAAGAAAAATTGAAAGATTCAAATTTTAAATTTCACAGAAAAAAAAAAGAATGAATTATTATGTAATTGATGGGCGTCAATAAAAGAAAGAAGAAAAATAGAAACAATGAAAGAAAGATACAATGAAAAGATACAAAGAAAGAAAGAAAGAAAAAAAAACAAAGAAGAACTAATTGAAAACAAAGAAAGATGCACAGAATAAAGGACAGATAGATAGAAGAAGAAAGAAAGAAAGAAAGAAAGAAAGAAAGAAAAGAAAGAAAGAAAGAAGTAAAAGTCAAAAAGAAACAAAACCATTAAAAATATATTTTGGCTAAACTTGCAAATCTGTCGGAAAATTAGGGTGACCCAGAAAAAACAGAACCCACAAATTTTGTAATAAAACAGTTAATTTTAACTAGAGGGGTTTAGGGTTAGGGTTTAGGGTTACGGTTACGGATTAGGGTTAGTTTAATGGGAAAATAAATAAATAATTTGGGTTCTGTTTTTTGTGGGTCAACCTGTAATATATTTTAATTTTCCGACCGATTTGCAAGTTTTGCCGATATTTTACAAAGGAGGGTGGTGGAGAGAGAGAGAGAGAGAGAGAGAGAGAGAGAGAGAGAGAGAGAGAGAGAGAGAGAGAGGTGATGCTTGTTTTTTTGTTTTTTTCGGTAACCTTCCTTCCGCTGTTCCGACCTTGTTTTTTTCCCCCGCACCCGAACACTTGCTGGCAGATTTCAGGAATCCCTACGCCAGTGCACACCAACCACTAACTTCCCGAAAGTAGTCCGTCTTGCTTATTCAATCTAGCAGTACATGTACTTCCCAGTAGATATTGAATTCCAGCACTGTGTCTCTACGAGAAGGAGCCAAACCGTCTATCCGGGCCTCCGCTTTTTGGCTCCAAACGACACGGAGGAGGAGAAAGAGGAGGGAGAGGCATTGGATGGAGAAAAAAAAAAAGAAAGAAAAAGAAAGAGATTGGATATATATTTGGGAGAAACGATGGGTGTTGCATTAGAAAAGAGTGTGCGTCTTTTTATCACGGATTTTACAAGAATATGTTGTACGGGAAGGGAAAATGGTGGAATTAGATTGTACAGGTAAACGATTCAAAACTTGTTATAGGAATTTGGTCTCTTTTATTTCTTTGCTTAATGGCATATCAACCTTCGTGGGTTACTGGTGGACTGTGAATTCAGTAGCGTAATTTTTTACCATAGTCTACCGGACGGATGTTAGTGGAATATGAAATGATGTCCAATGAATTTATTTTTAATTTCTCAACTGGAATGAATACTTTTAATAAAAATCAAACTGTTAGGAAAACATAACTTCATACGTTAATTCATTTATATTTATATTTATTTATTTTTCTAAATTAAAGAACACTAACAGCATTAATTGATGTTGTATAGATTTAAAGTTGTTGCGTAGTGATTCAGTTATACACTTTCTTTCTTTTTTTACCTCAGCGTTATTATCTTAAGGGAATAGAGATTATAAACTTATCAAGTCCAATACTGAAATAAACTGAAAATTACTATTCGATGATAATTTTGCCAATATTTCTATTTCAGAGTAATAAAAAAAAGGGGGCAATTTATGAGGAAGTGCGTCCCGCTCTCCTGCCTCAAAAATTGCTACCCGGTGACTATCAAAATAACAACCCCAGCTCGTCGTAATTCTTGTTTATTTATCGTAATTTGTCGTAATTCTTGTTTAATATGAAGATAGATATATAGTTTGGAATAGACTGTGATAGATAGATAAACAAACAAAATAATATAGATAGATACGAACAAATGGAGATAGATAGATATTTTCGACAAGTAAATGTATTGGGGGGGGGGGGGGGTCGCATCTTTTTTTGTCGTAATTCTTGTTTATTTAAACTAAAAACAAGACATTAAACAAACATGAATAAAAAAAATCTTAGTATTTAAAGTAATATAGATAAATATGAACAAATTGAGATAGATAGATATGAAGATGGATAGTTTTGAATAGGCTGAGCTGGGTCGTTATTTTTAATAGTCACCGTGTAGCAATTTTTGAGGCAGGAGACCGGGACGCACTTCCTCATAAATTACCAAAAAAAAAAAAAAAAGAACTTAAAACAATCCACTTTTGTAGTTCTGGGGCCAGAAAGTGTATAATTGAATCACTATGAAACAACTTTAAATCTATATAACATCAATTAATGTTGTACTTTATTTTATTTTTAAGTATCAATCCCAGTTGAGAAATTAAAAATATATACACTGAACTTCATTTCATATTCCACTAACATCTGTCCGATAGAGTATAGTAAAAATTTACGCCCCTGAATTCACAGTCTATCGTGTTATCTAATGCCAACACCATCCTCGAAGAACAGTAGTAGTACTATTTAACACATAACTGGGGATGAATGGGGTTTATACCTTACCTTGGAACCACAAGGTTCCGGGTTCGATACCGCCTCTCGTCAACTCAGCGCATAAGTAGCACAGCTTGGATATTAGCGGTAAAGTGGGGAGCTGATGGTAAGTGTGGCGTGTCACATCAAACGATCTCCCTAGTCTAACTCCAGTGAAAAGGGGATATACTCCCTCACTGTGAGGCTGGTACCAACAATAGACCACTCCGCTGACTTTTACTTTTTTTTATATTGAATAATCTAAACGACACATTTAATTTTACCAATACTCTAAATGGTTGCTCAAAATACAGAGCAGACACTGCCTGGCCAAGCCCTCTAAGATATCAGAGAGAGAGAGAGAGAGAGAGAGAGAGAGAGAGAGAGAGAGAGAGAGAGAGAGATCTTAAAAGGCCTGGCCTGGCCGAGACAGTGAATGAATCAGCAATGACCAAATAAATAGTTTTGATTTGTTCACGCAAACCAAATAAACAAAAATGGGGCTCTTCGCAGAATTGCGTCCCGGCTCACTGCCTTAAAAACGCTAAGCGGTGCCAGCTAAAAGAAAAAAAAGTCTGAAGTGGTACTGCTGAAAAAACAAGCTGCGCTTAAGCGTTTTTCCCAAAAAGTTAATGCGATATTTTACCCCACTTCACTCCAGACTTTTTCGACAAGTAAATGTAAATATTTTGGCTAAACTTGCAAATTGGTCGGAAAATTAAAACTGAAACTTTTTTGGTGGTCCCCTATGACAGTTTAACTACAGTCTATGAACTTTTTGCAAATTGGGTTACGGTTTAGGGGTTTGGGGATTAAGGTTGTTTTAATTACGTATTACTTAAAAAACAACAAAAACCCCAAATTACTATACATTTAATTAACCATTGAAATTAATTATTGAATCCAACGATAGACATATTAGTCTCAGTTGTGTTAGTATTGCAATGTATAATTTCAATTAATCTTGGTTTAAACAAAAAAAAATTCAACATTAAATGTTTAGTAATTTTTTTTTTTTTAAGCAACACGTAACTAAAAAACAGCCTTAATCCCCAACCCCTAAACCGTAAACCAATTCACAAAAAGTTCAGTCATAGAGTGTAGTTAAACTGTCATGGGGCACCACCAAAAAAGTTTCCCTTTTAATTTTACGACCAATTTGCAAGTTTAGCCAATATTTTAACCCCTCCCTCTTTAAAATGTTGGTGGGGGGTAAATATTTACATTTACTTGTCGAGAAAAATATGGCTTACTTTTAACGCCTTCAAACCACTAAAAAAAAAGTAATTTGTCGATATAAACGCCTTCAATACGCTAAAAAAAATTTTTTTCAGTATTTTCATTTTATTTTAATATCTTTTTTTTCCCCCACAATCAATTCCAAATAATAAAAAAATCAATTCCAGTACAGTATGGACACTTTCGAAATGTATGTTCAAAGCAGGCGCCGCTTCAGCTAGGGACTTTTTTGAGCTGGCACCGCTTAAGCGTTTTTGTAAGGCAGGAGGCCGGGACGCAATTCTGCGAAAAGCCCCACAAAAATCAAGTGAATGATTATAGATATATTTGATTTGTTCAATTAAACGACTTTAGTCAAAAAGTGAACGTTATAGCACGACTAATAGTTCGAACTCTCTTTCACTATAAATGTCGCAGTCCGGCACGTTAACCACTGCGCCACAAGGACTCTCCTCAACAGAATGTTGGAATGAATATAATAGTAAAATTGCTCTGTTTTAAGTACTAACACTTTTCCCAATTTGCGAGCGGACGAGAATGTGAAAAATACACCCTCCCCTCCCTTGCTCAAAAAAAAAAAAATCTACCAAGTTCGGACTGTCAGGGATCTGGGCCTCATAGACAAGAAAGGGTTATTATTTAAATAACCCTTCATACCCCACTACCATCCATTACAAATATATACAATCTTAATCAGACCTTTGTTTCTAGAACTCCATGTCCCAATCTATTAGTCGGGGTGGGAGTGCTTATTTCCAGTGCCACGGAATACCGTTAACAAATCATATTGTCCCACTCTATTGTTCTAATGGCAGACCTCACCCCACCCCCCTTTATCATATAGATGCTAGAATGCGGTCGCAGAGGGTCTTAATGTCCTGGATATGGCATTAAACTCTATCTGATGGTGAAGTTCTAATTCTGGAGCCCTGGGAAATGTGGAGTACCCCTTCACCTTTACTCCCAGGTTAACTCTGACCCGGAGTGGTAGTACTTGTTAAGTTTATATCTATGGATTAAATAGGACAAAATTTAGTTTTAAAAATATGTTGAAAAATTGAGTTGAAAAAATTGAATACCCATTAAGAATAAATAAAACAAAACGTGTTTGGTAGGTACCACCAATTTGCCCTGATAAATTTACCACCCCCTATATTTAACGCAATAAAACTTGCATAAAGGTTAATATTATTTTGAAAATTTTGGTTCATTCAAAAGAGGAAACATTAAAAAAAACTTCTGATGATTTTAAAAAAAAAAATCAGCTTACAGAAATAATGAGAATTATGAACAAAAACAATGTTTACATTTTCGCACCGTTAAATCAATTGAAATTTAATGTAGCCAAAAACAAGTTACGACTAGAGGCTTTTAAAAAAAATTCTATGAAAAATCAAGTAATGGTCCGATTTTCACAAAAATTTCCATAATTACTTACCTTTTGATTAAAATATGTTTGAAATTGTTTTTTTCTAAAATATATTGGGGAAAATATTTTTTACGGGGTCTACCACCCATTTTATTTTATGAAATATGAACAAATGAACCGACAAAAAACGATTTTTACTTTTTTTCTATGTTTATAAGTTTCTATACGGGAGTTTGTTCTTTTTTGTAAAAGAACCAGGAATACAGAATTCTGCTAAAAAATATCTATAAAGAACTTGGCCCTGTTGTAAAAAAAAAGCGACTGTTTTACTTATTTTTCAAGATAATGATGAATAATGTTTTCCCAATCGGATAATTTGATCTTTGAATTAACTGTTTTTCTTTGAAACAACTCTTTATGTTCGTTATTTATTTATCTATTTATTTATTTTGCGAGATATTTTTTAAAAAGTTCAAAAATATTTACGTTTCTTTACTTCAATACTGCCTAAACTGATCAAGTGACGTATTTTGGTGGTACCTAGTGTTCGTCATAAAATAATCCAACAGGGGTTGATATGCCGTAAAATCCAGAAAACGCATTATATTTATAGAACAGCGGGGGTTTCTTAGCATCAAAACAGTTTAATACATTGATTCATTTGAGGTCATCTTACTTGTTAAGTTTAGCCATGCTGATGAGACGTCAAAGTCGGAACACAGTGTTTGAGGATGACTTTATATATATATATATATATATATATATATATATATATATATATATATATATATATATATATAAATGGAATTTGATAATTTGCTTTTGAAGCATTGTTATGTAAAGTATATTATTATTTATATTTTTTGAAGGTAATTACAATGCGTATATCGTATAAAATTGATAATTATTGAAAATAATCATGACAAGCAAACCCGGCGAATAACGTGCGCCACGTGGAACACCGTGCAGCTGTTTCAACTTTAATAAGTCTCATCAGTGCTGATTATTTTCAAAAATTATCGAATTTTATTCGATATACGCATTTCTAATTGCCTTCTATATATATATATATATATATATATATATATATATATATATATTATGAAAAAAAGAAATGAATTTTGTTTATATAAAAAAAAAAAAAAAAAGAAATTGCTTCAGCAACAGATGTTTCGGATCTTCAAGTATCTTCTTCAGGCGGGCTTTAACCATTTTCTGATTTATAGAAATCAAATTTATTTACACAATCAGAAAGTGCTTAATCGAAGCCTGAAGCAGATACTAGAAGAAAAATTCTTTTAAAAAACTTAATCCATTTTGCGGACGCTCTCTTTTATAAAATATTTAATTTTCTCCCGTTGGACCCATAACAACACTATATATATATATATGATTTTTTGGATGTTTGTTTATTTTTTAGAAGCATTGTTGGATAAAATATATATATTAATATTTATATTTTTGCTTGAAGGCAATTACAATGCGAATATCGCATAAATTCGATAATTATAGAAGATAATAATGACAAGTGAATTTCGCAAAGAATTACTCGGTGTGTAGAATTTCGCAAAGAATTTCGCAAAGAATTACTCGGTGTGTAGAATATCGTACAGACTGTTTCAACTTTAAAGTTGAAACAGTCTGTACGATATTCTACACACCGAGTAATTCTTTGCGAAATTCACTTGTCATTATTATCTTCTATAATTATCAAATTCATGCGATATTCGCATTGTAATTGCCTTCATCCTCCCATTCCCAAAAAATTCAAAAAGATTCAAAATTTCGCCATGACTTTCTATTACGACATGAAGGCGTCAAACTTTAAAAGAATGTTCTCTTGATCGAAGAGAAGGTCCTCAAGTTCGAGAAATTTCCCGAATTCGATAAGAAACACCTAAAGAAGGTCGAAAGTGACATCAGCCGAAACGTTGTGTATATAACAACAAAGATGAGGACAGCAGTCCGAAAAATCCAAATAATATAAATTATCAAGCCTCATCTAAAAAAATCCAGACAAATACCATTTTACCATTTACATTTTCTTGTATCAACTTATGTAGTCAATTTGTGATCAATGCTGTTCGACATTCTGCATTTTGGGTTTAACAAAATGAATAATTATATTTAATAGTCATGTTACATAATATCTTGCTTAGCCTACGGATTATGTATGTAAGTGTAGATAGATTTTGAATCGAAGTTGGTTGAAGATTCAAAATCGGAGAGGATTAAATGGAGAGTTACCGTTAGCCGTTAAAGTTATTGACAGCAGTTTACCTTTCGCTGACCGGTACGCCGCCTTCTGATTGTCTGAAGGAAAGGCATATGAAAGGGAACTGGTCTAGTTAGGTAGATTTTGGCCGTTAGTCAGCTGGAGCAGACGTTAGGATCTTCGCTTCCGGAATGCCGGGTTCTCACTGTGGTAGAAAACCCTTTTGGGTTTAGAGCTTTTGTAATAAAGGATAGACGTCTAAAAAAACAACAAAGTCTTGCTCGTTTATTACAAACAAGAAATGAGCACAGACGATCCAGCCCAACAGAAGAAGAAAGAAATCAGCCCAAACAGAGGAAAGAACAACCCAGAAGAAGTAAAAAAAAAAGTAAGATCTCTCTCCTTTCATCTCTCTACTCATTCATATACCTGATATGAAGGGGTATATATATATATATATATATATTTATATTTTTGCTTGAAGGCAACTACAATGCGAATATCGCATAAATTCGATAATTATAGAAGATAATAATAATGACAAGTGAATTCCGCAAAGAATCACTCGGTGTGTAGAATATCGTACAGACTGTTTCAACTTCATTAAGTCTCATCAGCGATATATACGGTATATATCGCTGATGAGACTTAATGAAGTTGAAACAGTCTGTACGATATTCTACACACCGAGTGATTCTTTGCGGAATTCACTTGTCATTATTATTATCTTCTATAATTATCGAATTTATGCGATATTCGCATTGTAGTTGCCTTCAAGCAAAAATATAAATATTATCGACAATGCTTCTAAAAAAATAAACAAACATTCAAAAAATCTATATATATATATATATATATATATATATATATATATATATATATACCAACCCCTCCGCACGCGCAGGATGCGACACAAGGTCAATTTCTTAAGCGGAGTTTACCAGGTTTGAATTCAGAGTTTTCCTTCTCCTAGACTGGTTACCTTGCCATGGTTAAGAGCTCAGTCTGCCCTGCTATTTACCCATAGCTGGAGGGAGAATTGGATTCACACCTTTCCCAAGGGTATTAGCTCCATGTGAAATGCAAACAGCTTCGTCGAGGAATTGACCTCGGATCGATGAGTCCATTTCCTACAACTCTAACCGTTAGACCACGCGCCATAAATACCTGAAGAAGGCAGGAGAGCATATCGGCCAAATGAACGGGTATATAATAGTCAGAGAAAACTCTTCATCTTCTTGTACCTGTTTTGTTCAGCATTTGTACAGAAGTAAATACGCAACAGGATCGGGGTACAACCCCCCCCCAGACCCCCCCCCAAAAAAATGAAAGACGCAAAAAGAACAAAAAAACAAAAACAAACAAATAAACAAAAAAGCAAACAAATAAACGAAGAAAAAAAAAACCTTAACCTATCAGGTGACAACAATTTCGTTTTGAAAGATTCCATTGTTTTCACGAAAGTAGGTCACTGTATCGGTGCTCTTCGGTTGGGTGCATAACGGGAAGGGCGCAATCAGCTTCGGGGCACGAATTTTTTGTTAAGCGACTATTTCAGACATCCCTTTATTATTTTTAAGGACTTTTACTTGGGCTTTTTTTCTTTATAATATTTATTACGCATAAAGATACAAGGCGTTTTTTTTAATTTTTTTTTTTTATGTTTGTAGATATTTTACAATTTTCTGCACACGGACGCATCTAAATAAAAACGCACATAGACACTCACTTATTTACTCTGCGTCGAAAGTGGAAAAAAGATTTTGCTAGTCAACTTATCTTGTAAACCAATTCGATATTACAATGGGTTAGATTCAGCAAAAATAGCACATCGTAGCAATCTATATATCAACACTCGTATTCCTTAATTATACTATCATTATAATCTTGCAACACCCTCTGGTTAAAAATGAGACCGTCCAAATCGTCCAAGATGAAATGCAAAAAAATGTAAATATTGATTATCTAGTGTTGCTTATCCACCGAATTCTTATTTCTTATGAGTGTCGTCACATCAGCTAAATAATTGACAATTCCGTTTTTATTAGAAAGAAAGAAAGAAAGAAAGAAAGGGAAGAAATAGGACATGCAACACTGAAAAAAATATAATAAAAAAGAAAAAAAAGAAAGAAAGAGAGTAGGGGAAATATAAAAGAGAGGGTGAGCGCGCGGAAGCGATAACACTTCTCTGTTTCAATCGAATATAATGAAAAGATGAAAAGAAGGAAAGAAAAAAAAAAGAAAAAAAAAAAAAAAAGAAAAGAGTGAGAGAGAGTTAAATCAATATTATCATACTTTTTACATATTGAACTATTCGGTAATAGCTCTTAAGTAAACATATCAAACGCTGTAATGATTAAATCACCCTACTGGGGTATATCCACAGGCCCTGCAAGTACTTTATTAAATCAATAAACTTCTATCACACACACACACACACACACACACACACACACATATATATATATATATATATATATATATATATATATATATATATATATAAAGATTAATATTACTAATTACCACGTTATCGATCATCAGGATAAATTCTAATTTTACTAATTTTACCGCCGTTTTCAATGTATATGTGTGTGTGAATGTGTGTGTTGATGTACCTTCGTATATATGTATATATTGTATATCTATATATATATATATGAAGGTACGTCAACACACACACACACACACACACACACACACACATATATATATATATATATATATAGAGAGAGAGAGACAGACAGACAGAAAGACAGACACAGAGATCATGTGTGTGTGTATGTGTGTGTGTGTATGTGTATGTGTGTGAGCACGCTCGTGTGTGTGTGTGTATGTGTGTGTGTGTGTGTGTGTGAGAGAGAGAGAGAGAGAGAGAGAGAGAGAGAGTGTGTGTGTGTGTGCGTGTTTTACAAACCCTAAGCATAAGAAGGTATAGATTACGTGCGCATGATTTTTATGCCACAATATTAGACCCGTGTCAACACTCATGGAGACAGCATTTGTTTATCGCTTGAAATGATGCGCTAATCTCATTTGAGCATCCATTCCTTTACGTTTTGTCAGCTTTTTACAAGGACGAATCTATTTCCCGTATAAATCTTACAAACGACAAATTTAATATTATATTTCCTGAGTCTTCTCTTCTCACGTTGTATTTTAGTTGATCCATTTCGTGAGATTTAGACAGTGTATAATCAAAGATGGCCGGTTTGAATTCCAGCCGAGGAATCTCCATTTGTAGATAGTTATTGCCTAGCAACAATGCAGCCAATCAGGCTGTTAAACAACAGCTTTAAAGAGACGGCTGTTTTCCCTATTGGAAACTTTATCTGTTGTAGAGCTAAATTGGAGTAATGAATACCAATCGCTATTGACATCAGTTCGATTACCATTGGATGTTTTAGAGACTTGTTGAAGTTTAAACAGTATCTCGGTACAAATGCACAATAGCGCGCAAGAGATAATATCATTGGAATCGCATTCAGTCGGTAGAGCGTTCGGCTAGAAACCACAAGGTTCCTAATTCGATACCGGCCCTCGCCAACTCAGCGTATGAGTAGCACAAGGATCTGTGCGGTAAAGTAAGGAGCTGATGGTAGGTGTGGCGCTCCACCTCAGATGCAAAAGCAATCTCCTTGGTTTAGCGCTAGTGAAAAGGGGATAGACACCTTAACTGATTGACTGATGCCGACTTTAGGCCATCCCGACGACTTTACTTACTTACGTATAAATAGCATTAGATTACAGAAACTCCTGAATTACCTTAACCCTAACCCTATCACTAACCCTTGCCCTAACACTGACCTTAACACTTCAATGGTTTCGGATATTTCCGTGAAATGAAACGCTTTTTAAAATCTATTAATAATGGAGATTCGCTTCCGGTTTTTGTCTGTAACAAAAACTATGTCACTGCTTACGTCACATTACCCGAAATCGTCATAACATAGAATAAATACACCCAAAATTTGAACATGCAGCATTAGACAGTCCTCATTGTCTTTTAAAACAAGTTTTAATAAATACATTACTGGTATTATATATCTATATATAGTTTGTTTTATTTTAATACATATTTAAAGTTTACATTTCAAATTGTTTTATTTTTTAATCCTTTAATGAATTTGATGATTTTACTTACTTAGGGTACAAACTCGCTGACATTGAACTTTTTTTTACTCCCACCCCTCAGGCAATATGTTTCAAAAATCTATTTTACATCGCCCGGGGGGTGTCTTTTATTTTGTACTAGTTTTACTAATGATATTATCTCTTACGCTCTATTCTGCATTATTACTAAAATCTTTAGCTTACTAGATATCTCTAGATCATGGGATATCCTATTTACATACCTGTAGTTATATGTCTTCAGCATTTGTTATCATTTATATTCACGCTTTTTGCCTTTCTTTCTATTTCGAAATACAATGTTTGCCCAATGAATTGAAAAGGATGACAGTTTTTTTTTCTCTACGATTACAGAAAGTTTCGTTTCCCCCCAGTAATATTAGATTCTAAAGAGAAAAACCTTGCAGTCGGGCTACTTTCTTCTTCTTCTTCTTCTTCTTCTTCTTCTTCTTCTTCTTCTTCTTCTTCTTCTTCTTTATCCCCCCTCTTTCTGATTGCTCCTACTCCTTCTTCTCCTTGTCCTCTCTATCCCCTTACTCCCCCTCTCCCTCTCTTCTTAATACTTCCCGTCTTCTTCTTCTTCTTCTTCTTCTTCTTCTTCTTCTGACTTTTCTTCGTTCTCTGTCCAATCAAAATGGGTCAAGAAACGTGTCGAGTGTCACGTGATACTTTTACCGAACGAAAGATGCGTCTCATAACACCAGTCGCTCTCTACAAAAGAAAACAGAAAAAAATAATCTTTCTCATTTTCTACTCATTTCAACTTTTATATATATATATATATATATATATATATATATATATATATATATCTTTGTTTGTTTGTTTTGTTTGTTTGTTTGTTGTTGTTGTTGTTGTTGTTGTTGTTCTCTTCTTCTTCTTCTTCTTCTACTACCTTTTTGCCAACATACTCTTTCCAAAATCTCCCCCTCCCTCTCATTAGACATTTAGGCGTGTTTTTCTCTTCATTATATTAAGCCACTAGTTAATTCTTTTTAAAAATTTGTTGTTGTTCGTTGTTTTACGGCATGTCAACCCTTTTCGGGTCATGTAATGCATAAATCTTACAAACGACAAATTTAATATTATATTTCCTGAGTCTTCTCTTCTCACGTTGTGTTCAGTTGATCCATTTCGTGAGATTTAGACAGTATATAATCAAAGATGGCCGGTTTGAATTCATGTCATTTTGATATTCAATTTCTTACAGTACCTGCTGCTTGCTTAAATGGTCACCCATCTAAGTATTGAACAGGCTCATCGTTGCTTAAATTCGATGACTTAGAGGGAACCGATGCTTTCAACTTGATTTGACTGTAAGGTTTTGGATCATTTGGATTATTCGGACTATTATTCTCATCTTTATTGTTATCTGTACAACGTTTCAGCCGATGCGCCCTCCGGCCTTCTTTCAGGTATTTCTTGTCGGACTCGGGAACCTTCTCGAAATCGCGAAAAAAATCAGAGAAATATATTCATGCGTTTTTGACAGTGAATATTTCTTGTAAAAATTCGCTTAAATGAATGTTTCATTTCAATTGGAATTTACTAATCTTAAATTAGGGCAGCGTCACATGAGGATCGAACCCACGACAATATTAATGCTCTACAGTTCTAGTTTGCAAACCACCACTGCACATCGAGAGGCCATGACCTTTTGACAGTACCAGACCATCTATACATATATAAAGGACAGTTGTGTGTATGTGTGTATGTCCGGAGGCAACTACTAAAATAAGAATTAATGAAAAAGTAAATATATTTACAAATTCACTATCACCAGAGCTTGCTTTTTGGTTTGGTTTTGTTTGGTTTTGTTTTGTTTTACGGCATATCAACCTCAGTGGGTCATTTAATGCCGATAAAGTTTTGAAATAAATCAATTAATGGATAATACAATTTTTTTATAAATACATTTTTCTATTTAACCCATAGATGGGACCCTAACAGGTACTACCACTCCGGGTCAGAGTGGACCAGGGAGCAATGGTGATGAAAGGGTGCTCCACATTCCCCAATCCTCCAAAACTGGAACCTCACCATCAGATAGAGTTTAACGTCATTCCCAGGACATGTAGACCCTCAGCCACCGCCTTCTAGCACCCATATGATAAAAAGGGGTTGGGGCTTGCCATAAGGGCAGTAGGGTTGGGAAAATCATATAGATGCTGGTGCATGACGTGACCAGCCGATTGATCAGAGGGGGCCTCTCCGACCGCCCGTCTAGCTCAAGATAGGGCCAAAGTGGAGTATTGCATGTCATGAACTGCTCATCCACCCGGGTTCTATCCTTAAGCATCACGGGTCGCCACCCACGGCCAACAGGTGGCCCCATTGGGGGAGTCTTACCCCTCTGCAGAGGTGCAGTTGTTGCATTCTAACGCCCCACCGACATGGCGGTTTTTTTTTTTTTTAATTGTAAATTATTGAATTAAAATTTATATGTAATGTCATTCCCTCTCCCCAGACGAAGAAAATCCTGAAGTCTCACCAATTCTTTATTTACGTGGGGATTTTATGGGGGATCCAGCAAGGATTACATTCGCGGTAAGTAATAATGGATCTACGAGGCTAACTTTTTTATCCCCCCTCTACCAAAGCGACGCTGGGTAGCTGCTTCTAGTAAGTATATATTTACCAACCACTCCGCTCGAGCAGGATGTGACACAAGGTCAATGTCTCAAGCGGAATTTTTTTCTCCTCCTAGACTGGTTACTTAACCAAGATTAAAGAGCCCAGTCCGCCCTACTATTTACCAATAGCTGTAAGGAAATTAGAAATCGGGTCGAGGAGTCCATTTCCCACGACTTTAACCGTTACACCACGCACCTCCAGTACCATAAGTGTAAGGCACCCAGTGTGGATTGAACTCACCATACTAGCTTAATAATTGTCTCGTTTATATTCATGACTAATACCCTTGGGAAAGGTATGAAACCCCTCGTAGATCGAGCTATGGGTTAGATAGTACCACTACTCTTTCACTAGGGTGGCGATGGAATTAAATAACTCATGATGGTTGATAGTGCCATTAAATAAAGTAACCAAACTAAACACCCTATCTCTCTCCTCTGTGTTTATCTATCTATCTATCTATCTATCTATCTCAGTCTGTTCATATCTATCTATCTATCTATCGATCTCAGTCTGTTCATAGCTAACTATCTCTCTCTCTCTCTCTCTCTCTCTCTCTCTCTCTCTCTCTCTCTCTCTCATTTTGTTCATATCTATCTATCTATCTATCTATCTATCTCATTCGATTCATATCTATCTATCTATCTATTTGTTAGCGGTGAGAAAATCAGAATGTTTATCTTCGGGGTCAATAATAGGTCTTCGTGTCCAGTTCAGGCTGGGATATCAGTTACCGATTGAAAGAACAGACCAAGCAGACCGTCTTCCCGTCAAAAATATTTCTCTTTTCTTCGGTGGTCGACCACCTGGAATATTACAAGCGAACACTTTGTAAGTATTAAGGATTGCTAGATCAGACATTGATGATCTTTAAAAAACTTTGGTTGGTTTTCTAATTTGGACTACGCTATCTTCTCTCTTCCCCCTCTCTCTCTTGCTATCAATCTATCTATCTATCTATCTATGTATCTATGTATCTATCTGTCTCTGTTAATATCTATCTATCTATCTATTTATCTATCTATCTATCCTTGTCTGTTAATATCTATCTATCTATCTATCTATCTATCCCTCTCAGTCTGTTAACATCTATCTATCTATCTATCTATCTATCTGTCTCTGTTAATATCTATCTATCTATCTATCTATCTATCTATCTAGCTATCTATCTCAATCTGTTAATATCTATCTATCTATCTATCTATCTATCTGTCTCT
Source organism: Doryteuthis pealeii (assembly GCA_023376005.1). Classification (NCBI taxonomy): domain Eukaryota; kingdom Metazoa; phylum Mollusca; class Cephalopoda; order Myopsida; family Loliginidae; genus Doryteuthis; species Doryteuthis pealeii. The sequence continues at coordinate 35,029,199 of CM042156.1, forward strand.
GTTAATATCTATCTATCTATCTATCTATCTATCTACCCCGGTCTGTTAATATCTAACTATCTATCTATCTCATTTTGGTTTGTTTTGGTTTCTTTGTTTAATGGCATATCAACCTTCGTAGGCTATTTAATACCAAAGCCATCCTTGTAGAAGAACAGTAGTAGTATTATGTAATCCATTGGGAGATGTTTTGCCTATCCTAACAGACAAAACTGAAATGAAATGAATCGCTGGAAAAATATGTAAAAAAAAAAATTTTTTTAAAAAGAGAGAAGAAAATGCGATATCGCTTCTTACGAAGTCGCAGTTCAGCACGTTAGCCACTACGCTATAGACACTCTCCCTACATCAGTTTGTGTAATATATATATATATATATATATATATATATATATAATATATATATATATATATATATATAACCAAGTCAAGTCAAACACCATTGTACGTACACGGTCGCCTCTTAGAGAAAGATAAGTGACTTATTTTTTTAATTTTGAATATTGTATTTACATTACACCCTAATGCATTTAAATTTGTTCCCTAATATATCTTGCCTCAGCTTGTCACTGATACTAGTCTTTGAGGAAGGAGAGCATGCGGTGCGTGTCGCACAAGCGCACTACATGTCAACATGTGCAGATATTTCTACAAGTCCCACGGTGATATATATATATATATATATGTGTGTGTGTGTGTGTGTGTGTGTGTGTGTGTGAGAGAGAGAGAGAGAGAGAGAGAGAGAGAGGAGAGAGAGAGAGAGAGAGGGGGGAGGAGAAAGAGGTCACACAAAGAGTGCTTCTGGTCGAGTAACCCAGTAGTATCTGTTACATGGTCAAGTGATCGGTGACTAAACCGGTTTCCCCGCCCTGTCGGTGGGCGTTAGAATGCACCGACTGCACACTGCAGAGGGGCAAGACTCCCCCAATGGGGCCACCCATTGGCCGTAGGTGGCGATCCGTGATGCTTAAAGATAGAACCGGGGTGGATGAGCAGTTCATGACTTGCAATACTTCACTTTGGCCCTATCTTGGGCTAGACGGGCGGTTGGAGAGGCCCCCTCCGATCAATCGGCTGGTCACGTCAAGCTCTAGCACCTATATGATTTTCCCAACCCTATTGCCCTTATGGCAACCCGCAATCCTTCTTATCATATGGGTGCTAGAAGGCGGTGACTGAGGGTCTACATGTCCTGGGAATGACGTTAAACTCTATCTAATGGTGAGGTTCCAGTTTTGGAGGTTTGGGGAATGTGGATCACCCCTTCATCACAATTGCTCCCTGGTCCACGCTGACCCGGTGTGGTAATACCTGTTAGGGTCCCATCTATGGGTTAAATAGAAAAATGTATTTATAAAAAAAATTGTATTATCCATTAAGAATTGATTTATTTCAAAACTCTATCGGCATTAAATGACCCTCTGAGGTTGATATGCCGTAAAACAAAACCAAACCAAACCAAACCGGTTTCCCCACCAGACTTACCTGATAAGAAGTGTGACTTATCACTGCATGATGAACAAATAATACCTGTTAAGGGGCGGATGAATTCTCCGGTGGGGTTAACGGTCATCTCTCTCCTGCTCATGCCGAAATGGAAACCAAGATGTTGATAAATCATCAATTTAGGAGAAAAACACTCAGTTATAAAAGCTGTGACTTGAATAACATCAAACGATGCAAACTGTTTTTTTTTTGGGGTAAATGTTTATGAAGCTCAGTTAGGTGAACTGGTTTGGTGCACCAACTTTCATATCAAGGAAGACACCCTAAAGACACCATATCCTATGGGTAGGATTTGATACAACGTCACTAGTATGAGATATCCAGCGAGGATCGAACTCACTTTTTCAGTAGTAACTGATCTGTGAAAATTTATTAAAGAAACGGTGATCCTTTTTCACCGGACGCCTGTGGGGATTTAAATAAAATAAAATAAAATTAAAATTAAATAAATAAAATAAAAAGTTCTGAGCGTCTTGACTCTGGCGTTCGGAGACTCTCCGTATCGTTAAAAGCCCACAGACGGCGACGAATCGGAACCCTCACCTCTCCGTATCGTTAAAAATTCCCACAGATCTGCAAATTTTGCTTGCTAACCACTACAAAAAAAAAAAAAAAAAAGCGCCGAGAGCGGTTGTTTTTCGGAACGAATGCAGGAGCGAACTTGGACCAAATACCTCCCATAATCTTGGCCTTGTGCCAAGCTAAGCTTACCACATTTGAAATGTAAACTTTAAATATGTATTAAAATAAAACAAACTATATATTGATATATAATACGAGTCATGTATTTATTAAAACTTGTTTTAAAAAACAATGAGGACTGTCTAATGCTGTATGTTCAAATTTTGAGTGTATTTATTCTGTTATGACGATTTCAGGTATAGTGACGTAATCAGTGACGTAGTTTTTGTTACAGACAAAAACCGGAAGTGAATCTCCATTATTAATATAGAAGAGATGCATAAAAATAATTCTTAAATCAGATTGCAAACAGTGATGACGATATTCATGAGTTCATAAGCAACAACATTAATATTTATGAGATAGTAACATGTAATTTGCTGATGTAAACGATAAAAAAAGGGATCTCGGGTCTTGCAACATCATACACCTTCACCTTGGTGACCCAACTAGTGTTGATCAGCCACCACATTGTGGCCAGGAAAAGAGATCTCAGTGGCAAATAAACCATATGGTGGACTTTGTGGTGCTTTATGCTGAGAAGCACCAGCGGAAACTCCAATCAAATGCGACTTCATCATTGTAAAGATCTTCAGGCGCAGCAGGCAATGTTTGACATCACGAGATTGTCACAAAATGTATCTATGAGCTGAAATTGAAGCGTATGTTGAAAGCTGATTTTCAAGGCAGGCAGGAAATATTGGCGCAACACAATCTTCATATTTCATCTTACAGAAACCATATTCATGTAACTGTACTTATAAAAATCTGCGGCAAACTTCTATCTGTCCGGCCCCACCCCACCCCCACTACTCAGCAAAGTAGTTTGAGGCGCCTGGGTGTAATGGTTATCGTAGTAGAAAATGGACACGGTGAGACCGGTGGGGGTGGGGTGGAAATGGACAAGGTTGTTTGCATTTTCACATAGCGTTAATACCATTGGAAAAAGAAAACTGGGATCTTTAAGCTTGGTTAGGTAACCAGTCTAGAAAAGGGAGAACTGAATTAAAACCTGTTAAAATCTGCTTAGAAATTGACCTGGTGTCACGTGGTGTTGTTCGCAGAGAAGGGTTGGGTAAATACTAACTCTGTGAGAGATGTATGTCTTTCATTGTTTGGACTCTTCAAGTTACGGTCAAAGTTATGGTCAAGGCATTCTTTCTTTATATTTTTATTCAGCAAAAAATAAGGAAAGTAAAAACAAAAAGGTAAAGGATAACAAGATTTTTGGGCCAGTCCTTTTCATGTCACTTCCTGTGAAATGGTAAAGGATTTTAAAATTATGTTTCATTGTCATAAAACAATATTTAAAAATCAAAATCCATTTTTAATTATTTACACGCGTTGAATTTAAATCGTGAACGCAAATTAGAAATCTTTGAAAATTCTCACACTTGACTCGAACAACTTCCGCTAACATCCAACTGGCATTCTTTCTTTTTATCGCCGACCGCTCATAAGTATTTGAACATGCATAAAATCTATTTTTATTGTCTAAGATTGCAGGGGGGGGGGCATTGCAGGGGGCATTGTAGGGGGCATTGTAGGGGCCATTAATCATATTGAACAAGTGTAAATCAAATTAACTTACTAGAATCTGGCGATTTTCCAAAATAAAACTGTGTTGGCTTTTTCAATCCAGAACAAGAACTTTCTTTTTTTTTTAATTTCATTATTAAAGTTTCCCCCAGAAAAACATAATTAAGTGTATGCATTATGATCAAGTGACAGTGAAAGTACCAGTTCTCGCTAGATCACCAAAGTTAAGCAGCGATGAGTCTGTTTACTACTTAATTGGGTGACCACATAAACAACAGCAAGTTAAAGCAACAGCAGGTAGTGCATGCAACCTGGCTCCTTTGTTTATCAAAAATAACTTTATTCAGCTTTAAATATCCCGAAACGGGTTGATATGCTGTAAAATAAAACAACCTACCAAGTCTTGCTGAAAGCACCAGTTCACGCAGTGATGAGTCTGTCCAATACTTAATTGGTTGACCACTTAAGCAACAACATGTACTGTAAACAACCTGAGTCATTTGTTTATCAAAATGACTTGATTTGGCATTAAATAACCAAAAAAGATTTTATATGCCTTTAAACCAACCAACCAAATAAAAGTCAGAATTTAGAATACAGATTTTCATAACAGGGGACTTTCCTCATTGGAAAGATTGGCGCAATACAATCTTTCACTCAGATTAAGCTAAACATTTAGTGGTCGGAATCTGAATCTGCTGTCTCCCAAAAAGAAAAAAATATGGTTGGTTGTTTCTGTTTTACGGCATATCAACCCTTTTTGGGTCATTTAATGCCGAATCAAGTCATTTTGATATTAGGTTGCTTACAGTATCCACTGTTGCTTAAATGGTAACTCATCTAAGTACTGAACAGGCTCATTATTGCTTAACTTCGGTGATCAAGCGGGATCCCTTGATTACCAATTGATTTGACCGTAAGCCAAAAAAAAACAAACAAAAAAAAAAAAAAGACCAAAAAAATAAAAACAAACAAGCAAAACACGAAGTTTTACGGCATATGAACCCTTTTTGGGTCATTTAATACCGAATCAATTCATTTTGACATCAGGTTACTTACAGTACCTACTGTTGCTTAAATGGTAACTCATCTAAGTACTGAACAGGCTCCTTATTGCTTAACTTCGGTGATCTAGCTGGAACCCGTGATTACCACGTGACTTGACCGTAAGCAAAAAAAAAAAAACAAAACAAAAAAAACAGCAACAACAAAAAACAAAACAAAAAACAAAACAAGACCAAACACAAAAATTTGTTGAACGTGTTTTTCTCTTTACTTCTTTTCCTTCTTTAGATCATTTTCTCAACTGGGCTTTGCTGTAAAAATAAATAAATAAATAAACTGATATCTGTTTTGGATTTCATTTACCATCCTTAAATCTGTCAACCGGCCAGCCTTGAACTGTCTGGCTTGGCTCTGTCGGCGGAGAGAGGTAGTGTTCCACAGCAGTTGATAGCCGTCTTCGATTCAGGGCAAGTAATCCCATCCTCTCTGGCCATTAGTTTTTTTTTTTTTTTGCAAAGCCTGTTTCACCCCCTTACAAAACACCAGCCGTGTTTCATTGGGTCGGGACCCCTGTTTGTCCTCAGGGATCTGTTTTCACACGCGCGCACACACACACACACACACACTTTAGAAAGTGTTTGGGTATTTAGATAGAGGGAGATAAAGAAAGAAAGAAAGAGAGAGAGTGAGGGGGAGGGAGAGAGTGGAAGAGAGATTGCGAAAGAGTGATGAGCAAGGATATTGAAAGTGAAGGCAAGAGAGAGAGAGAGAGAGAGAGAGAGAGAGAGAGAGAGAGAGAGAGGAGAGAGAGAGAGAGAGAGGGGGGGGGAGGGGGTCGAAGAGAGATTGCGAAAAGGGATTAGCAAGGAATATGAAAGTGAAATTGGAGAGAAGGCAAGATATATATATATATATATATATATATATATATAGAGAGAGAGAGAAGAGAGAGAGAGGGGGTCGAAGAGAGATTGCGAAAGAGAGACTAGCAAGGATATTGAAAGTGAAATTGGAGAGAAGCCAAGAGAGAGAGAGAGAGAGAGAGACAGACAGACAGACAGACAGACAGAGACAGAGAGAGACAGAGAGAGGGGGAACGAAAGAGGATAGGTTGAAGGGACCGGAGAAAGAAGAAAAGAAGTAAGGAACAGATAGAAATAGGGTGATTAAATAAAGGGGGGAGTTGACTAGAAAGGCGAATGAGTGAAATGCTTGGAAGAAAAGAGAAAAGAGAGTAAAAAGAAAAGACATCGAACCAATAAAAAATTAAATACAAACACAAAAAATATCTTTAATACGTTTCTACCGCTTATATGGGCCGTAAAGCCGTTTAATTGAACCAATATGAACAAATCTATATATCAATACCCGTGGTGTAATGGTTAACAAGGTAGATTCGCAAACCATTGTTAGTGAGTTCGATTCTCACTGGACGGCCAATATTTCTGGCCTTGTGCAACATCTACGCTAAGCTTAGTAAATAATTACCCGTGTTCCTTAATTTTCCGACTGTTATCATCTTCTACTGGTTAAAAATGAGACCAGGTTTATTCCATCTCGAATCATCCAGGCCATGTCAACCCCCCCCCCCCTTCAATCTTTCTGAAATTTTGTACAGCTATGGACTATGTTAAAGTTAGACAATCCACAAAATTTGAGCTCCCGATTCCAAGAATTGGCAGAATTATGTCGATTTTTAGTTCTACAAATCTGAGGGGGGTTGCAAAAAATGGCAACTTTTTGTAATCTATTTTTGTCTGTAAAATGAGTTCTATAGCTTCCCTACTCCTAAACATTTGTTTATTGAAGCATTTTTGACCAAGGGATCCAAAAATATTATTAAAAAGTCTTAAAATCAACCAATCTTAAGTTATTAATAATTTCTGACTTTTTTTTCATAGCAAAATCAATATCCCAATGTGGCCCTGCATCTATGACAAAAAATTTTCTATTATTATTTCACATATATTGAATATTATTTATACAAAAAAAATAGTTTGGTTTTTGCTCAAAACCGAAGCTACAACATTTTGCAAAAATTTGTTAAAATCTTGCACTTCAATTTTTCTGAAATTTTGTCTAAGTATGGACTATATTAAAGATAGATAATCCCCAAAATTTGAGTTTCCAATTCCAAAAATTAACGGAGTTATGTCGATTTTTAGCTTTCTAAATTTGGATTGAGGGTCGCGAAAAATGGCTACTTTTTGTAATCTATTTTTGCCTGTAAAATGAGTTCTAGAGCTTCCCTGCTCCTAAAAACTGGTTTATAAAAGTATTTTTGCCCAAGGAATCCAAAAATATTATCACAAAAGTCTTAAATTTAACCAATTTTAAGTAATTAATGATTTCTGATTTGCAAAATTTTAACTGATGTTGTAGCTTCGGTTCTGAGCAAAAACCAAACTATCGTTTTGGTACAAATAATGTTCAATATATGTGAAATAATAATAGAAAACAAAGCCACATTGGGATATTGATATTGCTATGAAAATATCAGAAATTTCTGATTCTGGGTATGTCTCAAACTGATGACTTCATCTTCATGTTATTCTTAACACTATGTTTCGGCCGATATATCTTCCACTATTGTTTCATTACGGTCAAGTCACGCTGAAAACACCGGTTCCCGCTAGATGACCGAAGTTAAGCAGCGATGAGCCTGTTTAATACTTAAGTGGGTGACCACCTAAGTAATAGTAGGTACTGTAAGTAACTTGATTCTTTGATTTGTAAAAATGAATTAATTCGGCATTAAATGACCCGAAAAGGGTTTATATGCCGTAAAACAAAAACCAACCAACTACCTTTTCCAAAACTTCCAGATTATGTTTAAGTCATGCTGAAAGCACCAGCTCCGGCTAGATCACCGAAGCTAAGAAATAATGAGCCTGTTCAATATTTAACTGGGTGACCACTTAAGCAACAGCAGGTACTGTAAGTCACTCGAGTCTTTGGTTTTCTTCAGTTACAGTTGACTGAGTAGCAAGAGCTTGATTCTCGAGGTTTACTCCTCGGAGCCGATACCAGTTAAGAGGCCGTTCTTACAACTTGACAAGGGAAGTTACTCTCCCTACTTCCTGTCCCCTGGACACAGGAGAGTTCTAGCTCCTACAGGTTTATCAAAATGACTTGATTCGACAGTAAATGTTCCAAAAAGGGTTGATATGCCGTAAAACAAAGCAAGCAAGCAAGCAAGCAAGCAACCAACCAACCGACCGCTATTGTTTGAAGATCCGGGATAAAATATTTTCATTATTCTGTATGTTTTTTAAAATTTTCACCTTAAGTTGGCTAGATTTCTAGCAAATAAGGCAATTAGAGTAACCTCCCCTGACTTTCACTTTTAAACAAGCCGGTAGCTATTTCGAAAGTCTCCGTGCAAAATAAATCTTAGAGACTTTTTCGAAAACAATACAACTGCATGCTTTAACACAAAAATATCATAAAATGTGTCCTTAATAACAATTAAGTTCATTTCAGATAATGCGCACGCACAATTTCATGCTAGGAATTTAGCCAACTAAAGGTGAAAATTACCGTTTTTTCTTCTTTTTTTCACCACGTGCTGTCAAGGTTTAGTAGCGTTGTATTTCACAAATAAGTATAATCTTTTTATATGCGTTCTCATTTAATTTCGTTAGCCTTTCTAACTTAATATGTTTCATTACATTAAAACGTAAATACTTACGCCAGGAGGGCGCATATTCTTGTTCTCGCAATTCATTAACTTTAATAAATAAAGTATTAAAAAGGTTAAAAGATTCGTTAACTTTTTTTGGACGGAAATATTTTGTAATTTGTCATTGTTAAATATAAAATGCCGTTAAATAACATTCGCCTCTCATACATCAGTGTACGCCATCAGTTTAGCATCACTCAGTTTAGCGTCGGGGAAAATATTTCGATTTCGTTTATCCAAATTCATTGTTTTAATGATTTCAACGATTGAATGGAAAGAAAAAAGATTTGGTCAAATGTACATTTTATTATTATTATTATTACTAGTACAAAATAAAAAACACCCTCCGGGCGATGTAAAATAGATTTTTAAAACATATTGCCTGAGGGGTGGGAGTAAAAAAATTCAATGTCAGCGAGTTTGTACCCCAAGTAAGTAAAATCATCAAATTCATTAAAGAATTAAAAAATAAAACAATTTGAAATGTAAACTTTAAATATGTATTAAAATAAAACAAACTATATATAGATATATAATACCAGTCATATATTCATTAAAAGTTGTTTTAAAAAACGATGAGGACTGTCTAATGTTGCATGTTCAAATTTTGAGTGTATTTATTCTATGTTATGACGATTTTGGGCAATGTGACGTAAGCAGTGACGTAGTTTTTGTTACAGACAAAAACCGGAAGCGAATCTCCATTATTAGTAGATATTAATTTCTGAAATGGTATGGAAGTGATTGCGGACTTGAAATGAAACAAATTAAATATAAAAGGTCACCCCTCTCTCCCACAATAGCAATATTTAATCAGCAATAATCAATAATACTCATCAGATGAGTTGGGAGAATTAGACACTTTGTCTAAGCTCCCTGAAATAGACTATAATGCAAAATCTCTAAGTCTTTTGTTATCTCTTTACTTATAAATTTGCTCTGTGACTCTAACAATAAGAGCATACATTGAGCTATCAAACTTCAACAGGTTGTTTAAAAAGCTCCTATGTCGTAAGGAAGATTTCTTCTCTGGACTTTTGGATTATATATATATATATATATATATATATATATATATATATATATATAAGTGTTTTATAATTTTGTTGGAGCATTGTGTTTATATTGGTTTGGTGGTTGGTTTTGAAGGCTATCACAATGCAAGTGTAAAGAAAAATAAGGTAACTATGGTGTTGTTTGTTAACCTGTGATTTATTTTTAATATTTCGAGATAAAATCTCTTCAACAGAAGATTTCTGAAACTGAAGCTGTTGCTAGCGACCGTCCATTTTGTTTTGCGTCTTATATCTTCCAAATTCTCTGCGTGTGTGTGGGTGTTTATATGTGTGTTCATGTGCCCGTGTGTGTGTTTGTATGTGTGTGTTTATGTGTGTGTGTATCTGTTCAACAGTACATATATACGCTATGTTAAAAAGATTGAAGTTTATGATGGGTTTTTTTTAGAAGGGAAACACTTGAGAGAATAAGGGTAACGGTTCAATGAAAATGACCGGATGACAAAATAATTAAAAATAAAAGAGTAAAAAAAAAAAAATAAAAAAAAATCCAACTGCCGAAGGAATAGGTAACCGATCCCCCTGAGTAAGAACTTATTGAGTGGACAGAACCACCCAGAACCACCACCACCACCACCACCTGGTTCATTAATCACCAGTCATAAATACCACCACCTAAGACGATGAGAAGAACTGAAACCGAAATCTTTTCAGGATTTCCCAGAAGAATTATATATAAAGCCTCATATTTTCTGTTTACCATTTTCTGATGAAACTCATAGGTATACACAGATACCGATGGGCAGAAATAGATCTATAATATTATTTATCTCGTATTATTTCGATTAATCCGACTAGTTATTGATCAAAATTGTTGAGGTCGTCTATATAATTTCAGACAATTTGGTTTTTAGGGTTAAAAAGAGGAACACGAAGGAAATTTTATTGAAATCATTGTAACAAGACACACACTTAATTGTTTTGTTGATTGTTTCACGACATATCAAACCTTCACGGGTCATTTAATGCCAACTCAAGTCATTTTTGATAAATAAAGGACTCAAGTTGGTTACTGTACTTAATATTGCTTAAGTGGTCACATAATAAAGTATTGAGCCTGTTCAGTACTTAAAAACAAAAAACAACCAACCAACCAACCAACATATAACCAACTATTTAACGGAAGTTAAGCAGCAATGAACCTGTTTAATACTTAGATGGGTGACCATTTAAGCAACAGTGGGTAGTGTAAGCAACTTAATATCAAAATGACTTGATTCAGCAATAAATGACCTAAAAAGGGTTGATATGCCATAAAACAGAAACAACCAACCATATTTTTTTTCTTTTTGGGTGACAGCAGATTCAGATTCCGACCACTAGATGTTTATTGAGTTTAGCTTAATCTGAGTGAAAGATTGTATTGCGCCAATCTTTCCAATGAGGAAAGTCCCCAGTTATGAAAATCTGTATTGTAAATTCTGACTTTTAATTGATTGGTTGGTTGGGTTGTTTGGTTTAAATGCATATAAAACCTTTTGGGGTTATTTAATGCCAAATCAAGTCATTTTGATAAACAAAGGACTCAGGTTGTTTACAGTACATGTTGTTACTTAAATGGTCACCCAATTAAGTATTGGACAGACTCATCACTGCATGAACTGGTGCTTTCAGCAAGACTTGGGTAGGTTGTTTTATTTTACAGCATATCAACCCATTTCGGGATATTTAAAGCTGAATAAAGTTATTTTTGATAAACAAAGGAGCCAGGTTACATACACTACCTGCTGTTGCTTTAACTTGCTGTTGTTTATGTGGTCACCCAATTAAGTAGTAAACAGACTCATCGCTGCTTAACTTTGGTGATCTAGCGAGAACTGGTACTTTCACTGTCACTTGATCATAATGCATACACTTAATTATGTTTTTCTGGGGGAAACTTTAACAATAAAATTGTTAAAAAAAAAAGGAAAGTTCTTGTTCTGGATTGAAAAAGCCAACACAGTTTTATTTTGGAAAATCGCCAAACTCTAGTAATTTAATTTGATTTACATTTGTTCAATATGATTAATGGCCCCTACAATGGCCCCTGCAATGCCCCCCTTGCAATCTTAGACAATAAAAATAGATTTTATGCATGTTCAAATACTTATGAGCGGTCGGCGATAAAAAGAAAGAATGCCAGTTGGATGTTAGCGGAAGTTGTTCAAGTCAAGTGTGAGAATTTTCAAAGATTTCTAATTTGCGTTCACGATTTAAATTTAACGCGAGTAAATAATTAAAAATGGATTTTGATTTTTAAATATTGTTTTATGACAATGAAACATAATTTTAAAATCCTTTACCATTTTACAGGAAGTGACATGAAAAGGACGGGCCCAAAAATCTTGTTATCCTTACCTTTTTGTTTTTACTTTCCTTATTTTTTGTTGAACAAAATTCTCTGGGATTTTGAGATTAAGAAGGATCATCTTATCCCAGTCAGAAGGGAAGTCTATACCCTTTTCACTATGGCTAGACCACTCCCCACTTTACCTCACATATCTCAAGCCGTGATACTCATGAGCTGAGTTGGCGGGGGCCGATATGTAAACATGGTGTTTCCTAGGCGGATGATCTACCGACTGATTATTTTGCCTAAAAGTTTAACTGTTTCCAAATTTCGACCTATACACGGGTAATAGTATAAAAAAAAAAAACAATTACCTTGCTACACTATCGAGCATTGAATCCTTTGAGAATCGGATTTTCTGATGACGAAGAGAATTTATGAGTTCGAGGGTGGGGTGTCCGTATATACACTTGCTATTAAGCTTATGTTAGTGTGATAATGGGAGTCACGTGTGTAATGATTAGAGTGTAGGAAATGGACTCGTCGACGCGAGTTCGAATCTAGGCGATGCTGATTGCATTTCACATGACTTAATATCCTTGGAAAGGTATGCATTTAACTACCCTCCCTCCTGCTAATAAATAGTAGGTCAATCATCATGCTACAGCCAGAATCGAACTCGCTACAGGCTCGTTAACCATTGGCTATATAAGATGGTGTCCATCCATGTGTTGTATATTGTCCATGTGCGCGCGCGGCGTGTGCGAAACGCTTAGTGGGGAATGTTATTCCCCGCAAATATTAGCCGACCCGAAGTTGTTTTTTGGTTTTTTTTTTGGGCGGGGGTTATCCTTGAGTATTTGCTGTCAGTCGCCATCTTGAAGGTTTGTGATGGTTATTAGAGACGCTTGTTGGTTGTTGGAAAGTGAGGGGTGTACACAGTCTTGTTCCACAAACCAGAAGAAGAGAAAAAAAATTGTAGTACAAGGGTTGGTAGGTGGAGAAAAAAAAGACATAAAAGAAAGGAAAGAAAGAAAGAAAGAAAAGAAAGAAAGAAAAGAAAGAAAGAACGAAAGAAAAAGAAAAAAAGAGGAGAAGGAAAATAGCCGTAACCGACGCTGGTGGTTATCTTATCGTAAATCTGTGTTATGATGAGCCGATTGGGGGAGGGTGCCGTGAGTAAGCAAATCTCCTTTCCTAAAAAACACTTCAGCGATTTTCATTCCAAGCGGGTCAAAGGTCACTGAATGGCTTCAAAAGGGATAAAAAAAAAAAAAAAAACAAATAAATGAAAAATAAATAAATAATAAATGAAAGTTTCTCTCTTGATTTAATATTTTTCGTGGTTTTCTAAAAGGATTTTAACAGCATCCAATAAACTATATTAAAAGTTTATACACATATGTGTATTTTTACCGATACATACAAAACACACGTACGCACACACGCATCATGTAGAAGAGATAAGAGAGAGAGAGAGAGAGAGAGAGAGAGGAGAGAGAGAAGAGAGAGAGAGAGAGAGAGAGAGACGAGAGAGAGATAGTCGGAAATATCCTGAAGATCCTTTCCGTTAACCTGGTAGTTCATTTGTGGTTCGTTTATTCCCCTCCCTAAACAATCTATACTAGTACGTAATTGAGCATTTCCCAATATCTATAATCTTGACTCTTCGTTTTTTTCAACAGCCAAAATTGTGACTCGTTTCAGTTTGTTTTTTCTTTTCTGTAAGCCACTAAAACTTGTATAAGATTTTTGGATGTTTTGTATTTTTAGAAGCATTGTGAATAACAGTATATATTATTATTATATTTTTGCTTGAAGCAATTACAATGCGTATATCGTATAAAATTTGATAATTATAGAAAATAACTATGACAAGTGAATTTTGGCAAACGATCATGCGATGCTAACAATAGTACAGTCTGTACATCGCATGATCGTTTGCGAAATCACCTTGTCATGTTATTTTCTATAATTATCGAATTTTATACGTATACGCATTGTAATTCCGTTTCAAGCAAATTATATATATATATAGGATATATATATATATATATAATATATATTTATATATATATATATATATATAATTGTGTGTGCTGTTTCGTATAATTATCGAATTTATGCGATATTCGCATTGTAGTTGCCTTCAAGCCAAAATATAAATATTATCGACAATGCTTCAAAAATTAAACAAACACCCCAAAAAACTTCTTTTACTATACTTATATATATATATACATAAGATTTTTTTTCCGGGTGTTGTTTTATTTTTTTTTAGAACATTGTCGATAATATTTATATTTTTGCTTGCAAAGGCAAACTACAATGCGATATCGCATAAATTCGATAATTATAAAGAACAAAATAATAATGACCAAGTGAATCCCGGCAAAGAATCACTCGGTAGCGACGATCGTTAGTATACATATATATATTTGGGAGAATATGTGCTCAATTGAAGTCGAACCTAATTTTTGAAAGTTAATTCATTAATAATTAATTAGCGGGAATACCCTATTCAAATGTAAGGCCAAAACAAATCGAAAAAAATCAATCTCTGTATGTACATTTCGGCCTATCGGCCCTCATCAGCCGAAAGTACATACAGGCCGAAATTGACATACAGCGATGATTTTCTCGATTTGTTTGGCCTTACATTTAAATAGGGTAATCCCGCCTAATTAATTATTAATGAATTAACTTTCAAAAAAAATTAGGTTCGACTTCAATTGAGCACAATTTCTCCAATATTGTGCGGGCTGCACCAAATTGCCAATCACAAACATCGGTCTGTTTGTTTACTTCTATATATATATACGTATATTAATATATAGTGTGGTGTGTTGTGTGTGTGTGACTACGTGTGTGTGTCTGTGTTGTTGGCATATATAAATGAATGAAGATGGAATATCAATATTACTCTCTTATATCCATGGACTATTTTCGGAAGCAGATAGAAAGCGGAGCCGTAATGACCAGCGAAGCGGGAAATAAGATGACTTACCTCATAATATAAATATGAGCCTATGTACGCATACTACATGGTCACCCAGCTGCTCTTACAGGAGGTTAAAACAAAGTGGAAAATATATACATGGCCTAGAGTCAAATACTCCAGAAAGGCCCTTATGATGATGCCTAAATACTTGGATAAGTGATTCGTAACAGTATCGTAAAATATCCAACAAAGTTAATAAATTTCATCACGAAAAATATTTGGGAACACGTCGAAGCGCGACTAGCCGGCAGAAGAATACTTAGAAATTTCTAGAGATGCGAGGAGACTTGCTGGCCACTCAAATCCAGTAAAAGACCCGTCAGTTAATGTTGTGTGAAACACACTCGCACGATGGGCGCATTATTAATAACAGCAGAAATATGGAGATCGGCACACTCAATACATAAAACTCTTGCTTCCTCTCTCTTCTTCTTCTTCTTCTTCTCTCTTCTTCTTTCTTCTCTCTTTTCTTCTTTCTTCTCTTCGAATTCTTTGTAAGAATTCTTCTTTCTCTTCTTCTTTGAACTTTTCCAACTGATGATTTTTGCCAACAGTTCCAAGCAGGACCACAGTCGTGAAGTGACATTTACGTTCCAAATATATGTCCCATGATCAATTTAGGCCATAATGAAGAATAGGAAAATGTAAATATTTATTTGAACTTTTTGTTTCTAAATCCCCAAAAAAAGAAATAATGAACATGAAAGAGGTTCTACAAACGAAAAACAGGTCATTCAAAAGCACTTCTCTTTTAAATTTATCCCGATTGCGGGAAAAAAATTCTTCACCTTACTCTTGAAAAATAAGTAAAACAGTCCGTTTTTTTTTTTTTACAAATCAAGGTCAAATTTCTTTTATTAACATTTCTTTTTAGCAGAATTCTGTATTCATTGGTTCTCTTTACAAAAAAAAAAAAACCAAAAAACTCTCAGATAGAAAACTTATACAAAATCTCTGATATAATTATCAGACTTTTAATTTTTATAGAAAAAAGTAAAAAATCGTTTTTTGTCGGTTCATTTTTTTCATATTTCATAAAAATAGAATAAGAGAGGGTAGACCTTGTTAAAAAATATTTTCCCTAATATTAATTTAGGATAAAAACTATTTCAGCACATTTTTTGATTCAAAGGAAGTTAATAACATTATGGAACAGACATCCGTTGATAAAATCGGGACCCATTAATTTGATTTTTTTCATCAGAATTTTTTTTAAAAAAGCCTCTAGCCACTTAACTGTTTTTTGCTACGTTTAAAATCTTCAATTGATTTAACGGTCCAAAATGTAAACAGTTGTTTTCTCGTTATAATCTTTCATTATTTCGTAAAGCTGAATTTTAAAAAAAACAAATCAATCAGTTTTTTTTAATGTTCTCTTCTTTCGAATGGACCAAACATTTTTTCAAAAGATATTACTAACGTTTATTCAAGTCTCATTGTGTTAAAATAAGGGGGGGGCGGTAAATTTCACAGGGAAAATTATCATACCTAGTTGAAAATGAAAGAAAACGGAAAGATAGCCAAGTACCTGACCTTGCAAGAGGACACTGATAAAATAACTATGGAATATGGAGGTGAAAGCTAATTGTAGTTGATGCACTTGGAACGCTCACCACAAGTTTAGAAAAGAGCACGAGCGGAATTGGAAAGAAGAGAAGAAGAAGAAGAAAAGAAGAAGAAAAGAGAAAAGAAGAGAAGAAGAAGAAAAGATGATGATGATTTTCGAGTTTTTAAAGATTGTCGGGTTCTTTGAGAAAAGAAGGGGGTTGGCTACTATTTACATATTTCTACGCGAATTTGGAAGATCTACGGAGACTTATCTCTCTCTGTTG
>CM042156.1:35045891-35053391 GCA_023376005.1 Doryteuthis pealeii
GTATTTATAAACCCACTTCACTCCAGACTTTTTCGACAAGTAAATGTAAATATTTTGGCTAAACTTGCAAATTGGTCGGAAAATTAAAACGGAAACTTTTTTGGTGGTCCCCTATGACAGTTTAACTACAGTCTATGAATGAACTTTTTGCAAATTGGGTTACGGTTTAGGGTTTGGGAATTAAGGTTTTTTTAATTACGTATTACTTAAAAAACAACAAAAACCCAAATTACTATACTTAATTAACCATTGAATTAATTATTGAATCCAACGATAGACATATTAGTCTCAGTTGTTTGTGTTAGTATTGCAATGTATAATTTCAATTAAACTTGGTTTAAAAAGAAAATTTTCAACATTAAATGTTTAGTAATTTTTTTAAAGCAATACATAACTAAAAACAAACTTAATCCCCAACCCCCTAAACCGTAACCCAATTCGCAAAAAAGTTCAGTCATAGAGTGTAGTTAAACTGTCATGGAGCACCACCAAAAAAGTTTCCCTTTTAATTTTACGACCAATTTGCAAGTTTAGCCAATATTTTAACCACTCCATCTTTAAAATGTTGGGGGGGGGGGTAAATATTTACATTTACTTGTCGAGAAAAATATGGCTTACTTTTAACGCCTTCAAACCACTAAAAAAAAAAAAGGAATTTGTCGATATAAACGCCTTCAATACGCTAAAAACATTTTTTTCGGTATTTTCATTTTATTTGAATATCTTTTTTTTTTTCCCCACAATCAATTCCAAATAATAAAAAAATCAATTCCAGTACAGTATGGACACTTTCGAAATGTATGTTCAAAGCAGGCGCCGCTTCAGCTAGGGACTTTCTTTGAGCTGGCACCGCTTAGCGTTTTTGTAAGGCAGGAGGCCGGGACGCAATTCTGTGAAAAGCCCCACAAAAATCAAGTGAATGATTATAGATATATTTGATTTGTTCAATTAAACGACTTTAGTCAAAAAGTGAACGTTATAGCACGACTAATAGTTCGAACTCTCTTTCACTATAATGTCGCAGTCCGGCACGTTAACCACTGCGCCACAAGGACTCTCCTCAACAGAATGTTGGAATGAATATAATAGTAAAATTGCTCTGTTTTCAGTACTAACACTTTTCCCAATTTGCGAGCGGACGAGAATGTGAAAAATACACCCTCCCCTCCCTCGCTCAAAAAAAAAAAAATCTACCAAGTTCGGACTGTCAGGGATCTGGGCCTCATAGACAAGAAAGGGTTATTATTTAAATAACCCTTCATACCCCACTACCATCCATTACAAATATATACAATCTTAATCAGACCTTTGTTTCTAGAACTCCATGTCCCAATCTATTAGTCGGGTGGGAGTGCTTATTTCCAGTGCCACGGAATACCGTTAACAAATCATATTGTCCCACTCTATTGTTCTAATGGCAGACCTCACCCCACCCCCCTTTATCATATAGATGCTAGAATGCGGTCGCAGAGGGTCTTTAATGTCCTGGATATGGCATTAAACTCTATCTGATGGTGAAGTTCTAATTCTGGAGCCCTGGGAAATGTGGAGTACCCCTTCACCTTTACTCCCAGGTTAACTCTGACCCGGAGTGGTAGTACTTGTTAAGTTTCTATCTATGGATTAAATAGGACAAAATTTAGTTTTAAAAATATGTTGAAAAATTGAGTTGAAAAAATTGAATACCCATTAAGAATAAATAAAACAAAACGTGTTTTTAGGTACCACCAATTTGCCCTGATAAATTTACCTATATTTTAACGCAATAAAACTTGCATAAAGGTTAATATTATTTTGAAAATTTTGGTTCATTCAAAAGAGGAAACATTAAAAAAAACTTCTGATGATTTAAAAACAAATCAGCTTACAGAAATAATGAGAATTATGAACAAAAACAATGTTTACATTTTCGCACCGTTAAATCAATTGAAATTTAATGTAGCCAAAAACAAGTTACGACTAGAGGCTTTTTAAAAAAATTCTATGAAAAATCAAGTAATGGTCCGATTTTCACAAAAATTTCCATAATTACTTACCTTTTGATTAAAATATGTTTGAAATTGTTTTTTTCTAAAATATATTGGGGAAAATATTTTTTACGGGGTCTACCACCCATTTTATTTTATGAAATATGAACAAATGAACCGACAAAAAACGATTTTTACTTTTTTTTCTATGTTTATAAGTTTCTATACGGGAGTTTGTTCTTTTTAGTAAAAGAACCAGGAATACAGAATTCTGCTAAAAAATATCTATAAAGAATTTTGGCCCTGTTGTAAAAAAAAACGGACTGTTTTACTTATTTTTCAAGATAACTATGAGTAATTTTTTCCCAGTCGGATAGTTTGATCTTTGAATTAACTGTTTTTCTTTAAAACAACTCTTTATGTTCGTTATTTATTTATCTATTTATTTATTTTGCGAGATTTTTTTAAGTTCAAAAATATTTACGTTTCTTCCTTCAATACTGCTTAAACTGATCAAGTGACGTATTTTGGTGGTACCTAGTGTTCGTCATAAAATAACCCAACAGGGGTTGATATGCCGTAAAATCCAGAAAAAGCATTATATTTATAGAAAAGCGGGGGTTTCTTAGCATCAAACAGTTTAATACATTGATTCATTTGAGGTCATTTACCTGTTAAGTTTAGCCATACTGATGAGACGTCAAAGTCGGAACACAGTGTTTAAGGATGACTTTATATATATATATATATATATATTATATATATATATATATATATATATATATATTAAATGGAATTTGATAATTTGCTTTTGAAGCATTGTTATGTAAAGTATATTATTATTTATATTTTTTGAAGGTAATTACAATGCGTATATCGTATAAAATTCGATAATTATTGAAAATAATCATGACAAGCAAACCCGGCGAATAACGTGCGCCACGTGGAACACCGTGCAGCTGTTTCAACTTTAATAATTCTCATCAGTGCTGAATTTTATACGATATACGCATTGTAATTGCTCTTAATATATATATATATATATATATATATATATTATGAAAAAAGAAATGAATTTTGTTTATAAAAAAAAAAGAAAAAGAAATTGCTTCAGCAACAGATGTTTCGGATCTTCTAGTATCTTCTTCAGGCGGGCTTTAACCATTTTCTGATTTATAGAAATCAAATTTATTTACATAATCAGAAAGTGCTTAATCGAAGCCTGAAGCAGATACTAGAAGAAAAAATTCTTTTAAAAAACTTAATCCATTTTGCGGACGCTCTCTTGTATAAAATATCTAATTTTCTCCAGTTGGACCCATAACAACACTTATATATATATATATATATATATATATATATATATATATATATGATTTTTTGGATGTTTGTTTATTTTTTAGAAGCATTGTTGAATAAAGTATATATATTAATATTTATATTTTTGCTTGAAGGCAATTACAATGCGAATATCGCATAAATTCGATAATTATAGAAGATAATAATGACAAGTGAATTTCGCAAAGAATTACTCGGTGTGTAGAATTTCGCAAAGAATTTCGCAAAGAATTACTCGGTGTGTAGAATATACGATATTCTACACACCGAGTAATTCTTTGCGAAATTCACTTGTCATTATTATCTTCTATAATTATCGAATTCATGCGATATTCGCATTGTAATTGCCTTCATCCTCCCATTCCCAAAAAAGGGAGACCTAGGAATTGCTAAAAACTCCAGAGGCATAACTCTTACTGCTATTGTAGCTAAGATATATAATGCCCTTCTTCTTAATCGCATCCGACCCGAAATAGAGAAAATCCTTAGGAAAAATCAAAACGGATTCCGCAGAAATAGATCAACAACCTCTCAAATATTGAATATACGACGAATCATAGAAAGGGCTCGAGCAAAAAATCTAGAGGCAACGCTACTATTCGTAGATTTCTCTAAGGCATTTGATACCATACACAGAGGCAAAATGGAACAAATACTACTAGTATATGGTCTCCCCAAAGAAATTGTTGCCGCCATAATGATGCTCTACAAAGACACTAAAGCAATGGTACGCTCACCTGATGGCGACACAGATTTCTTTGACATCACCGCTGGGGTTCTGCAGGGAGATACTCTAGCACCATATATATTTATCATATGCCTAGACTATGTACTCCGAACTTCACTAGATAACATAAAAGAAAAAGGATTTACACTAAGAAAGGCAAGAAGCAGGCAATACCCCGCACAAACTATCACAGATGTAGACTATGCTGATGACCTCGCACTTCTTGCAGATACACCGGCACAGGCTGAAGCACTTCTGCACGGCCTGGAGGAGGCAGCAAAGAACGCCGGCCTTTATGTGAACTCTGATAAAACTGAGTTCATGAGCTTCAAAAAGCAAGGAGACATCTCCACACTTGACGGCAAGCCTCTTAGAACAGTAGAACAATTCACATACCTAGGTAGTAATATCTCATCCACAGAAAGCGATGTTAACACTCGAATAGGAAAGGCATGGTTGGCCACCAACAAATTATCAGTCATATGGAAATCCGATCTCCCCGACAAGCTAAAGAGACGTTTCTTCCAGGCTGTGGTTGTGTCGGTACTGCTATATGGCTGTACCACCTGGACCCTAACAAAGCGCCTTGAAAATAAGCTAGATGGGAGCTGCACCAGAATGCTGCGAGCGGTCCTGAATAAGTCGTGGAAGCAGCACCCCACAAAAAAGCAACTGTATGGCCACCTGCCCCCATCTCACAAACCATACGAGTAAGACGGACTAGGCATGCAGGACACTGCTGGAGAAGCAAGGACGAGCTCGTAAGCGACGTACTACTGTGGAAGCCAGCACATGGGCATGCTAATGTGGGCCGCCCAGCCAGGACCTACATTGACCAACTATGTATGGATGCTGGCCGCAGCGCAGAGGAGCTACCAGAGTCGATGAATGATAGGGAAGGTTGGCGAGACATAGTTATGGATATCCGTGCAAATTGCGCGACATGATGATGATGAATTGCCTTCAAGCAAAAATATAAATATTAATATATATATATATATATATAAGTTAATGTAGCATGTACATTGAGTCAACGGCGCCTGGTTATTGGCAATTTCTTGCCTATGCAATCTTCAGATTTTGGTCTGAAGATGACATAGGCGAGAAACTGTCAGTAATCAGGCAGCGTTGACTTCATGTCTTCATGACTTCATGTCCACGCTACCTTAAGTTAGATATAAATACTTTATCAATGATATTGATCACTGTTCGCTTAAAAATATTCTTCGTGCAGCAAGGTATTTGCCTCTCATCCCACTTATGAGGGCGTGACACAAGGACATTTTTATGTGGACCCAACCACAAGCCAAAGCTCATGGGTGGTAGGCACGTTGATCCCGTCAGCATTCCTCCTCAAGGGGGGTGGGGCGCCTCAGGCGCTGGGCAATAAACCCAGTCCTCACCCTTTAAATCAAGAGGGCAGATGTTGCCTGAGGGGATAGCCCCCTGGGATCAACGCTGTTAATTTTACTTAGCCGCTCCAGAGGCCGAAGAACTCTAGAGCAGGCTCAGCAATCCCACTAATTCTTTGGCCGATGTGCTCTCCTGCCTTCTTCAGGTATTTCTTGTTGAAATAGCGAACCTTCTCGAACTCGGGAACAAAAATCATACATAAATATAAAAGGTAAAAATTTTAGGTAAAAAGAACATTAGGTTTATAAATTCCAAAAAATCACTCTGACACTCACATGGCGCAACGGATATAAGGGTTGGGTTAATACAGTTCTAAGTGACAATCATCTGCAGGTTGCAGGTTCAATCCTTGCTAAGAGTGATAATCACATAGAATATCTAATCAGGAATGAAAGTAATCTCTGGGGGTCACAGTCAAGTCCGACACAATGTTCTTCTAATTGACAGTCTTCAGTCTAAACACTTTCCCAACTGTATCACGTTCGTCTCAACAACAATATCCAAATGTATTTCTTTTCCCGCTCGTCTCGACAACAAAATGCTACTGCAGTTGTTTCTCTCGCCTGGTCTGGGAGGGCGTCAAACTTAAAAGGAATGTTCTCTTGTTCGAAGGGAAGGTCCTCGAGTTCGAGAAATTTCCCGAATTCGACAAGAAACACCTAAAGAAGGTCGAAAGTGACATCAGCCGAAACGTTGTGTATATAACAACAAAGATGAGGACAGCAGTCTGAAAAATCCAAATAATATAAATTATCGAGCCTCATCTAAAAAATCCAGACAAATACCATTTTAGCATTTACATTTTCTTGTATCAACTTATGTAGTCAATTTGTGATCAATGCTGTTTGACATTCTCCATTTTGGGTTTAACAAAATGAATAATTATATTTAATAGTCATGTTACATAATATCTTGGGTAGCCTACGGATTATGTATGTAAGTGTAGCTAGATTTGGAATCGAAGTTGGTTGAAGATTCAAAATCGGAGAGGGTTAAATGGAGAGTTACCGTTAGCCGTTAAAGTTATTGACAGCAGTTTACCTTTCGCTGGCCGGTACGCCGACTTCTGATTGTCGGAAGGAAAGGCATGTCAAAGGGAACTGGTCTAATTAGGTAGACTTCGGCCGTTAGTCAGCTGGAGCAGACGTTAGGATCTTCGCTTCCGGAATGTCGGCTTCTCACCGCGGTAGAAAACCCTTTTGGGCTTAGGGCTTTTGTAATAAAGGATAGACATCTAAAAAACAACAGTCTTGCTCGTTTATTACAAACAAGAAATGAGCACAGACGATCCAGCCCAACAGAAGAAGAACGAAATCAGAGGAAAGAACAACCCAGAAGAAGTAAAAAAAAAAGTAAGATCTCTCTCCTTTCATCTCTCTACTCATTTATACACCTGATATGAAGGGGTATATATATATATATAATATATAATATATATATATATATATATATATATATATATATATATATATAGTTTTTTCCGTAGTTAGGATCTTTCCACGTGTGGTTTAACCAAGCTGATGCAGGTAGACCACAAGGAGAGCTCAATGTGCCTAATCCCAGTGAGTAGAAGGACAGAGCAAGATATTTAGTAAATGAAGAAAAAACTCTAAACTTGCTTCATTA
The DNA here is from genome assembly GCA_023376005.1 of Doryteuthis pealeii. Classification (NCBI taxonomy): domain Eukaryota; kingdom Metazoa; phylum Mollusca; class Cephalopoda; order Myopsida; family Loliginidae; genus Doryteuthis; species Doryteuthis pealeii. The sequence continues at coordinate 35,052,963 of CM042156.1, forward strand.
CAATAATTTATTTCAACCGTATTAATACGGCATCTTCAGGTAATCACAAGAACATGACTCTTGTAATTACCTGAAGATGCCGTATTAATACGGTTGAAATAAATTATTGTAATGAAGCAAGTTTAGAGTTTTTTCTTCATTTACTATATATGTATTTATATATATATATATATATATATATATATATATATATATACCCTCCGCACGCACAGGATGCGACACAAGGTCAATTTCTTAATCGGAGTTTACCAGATTTGAATTCAGAGTTTTCCTTCTCCTAGACTGGTTACCTAGCCATGGTTAAGAGCCCAGTCTGCCCTGCTATTTACCCATAGCTGGAGGGAGAATTGGATTCACACCTTTCCCAAGGGTATTAGCGCCATGTGAAATGCAAACAGCTTCGTCCAGGAATTGAACTCGGATCGACGA
>CM042156.1:35058391-35085891 GCA_023376005.1 Doryteuthis pealeii
AGTCATGAACTGCTCATCCACCCAGGTTCTATCCTTAAGCATCACGGGTCGCCACCCACGGCCAACAGGTGGCCCCATTGGGGGAGTCTTACCCCTCTGCAGAGGTGCAGTCGTAACATTCTAACGCCCCAGGCGACAGGGCGGTTATTTTTTTTTAATTGTAAATTATTGAATTAAAATTTATATGTAATGTCATTCCCTCTCCCGAGACGAAGAAAATCCTGAAGTTTCACCAAGTCTTTATTTACGTGGGGATTTTATGGGGGATCCAGCGAGGGTCAAATTCGCGATAAGTAATAATGGATCTACGAAGGTAACTTTTTTTTATCCCCCCCCCTCTACCAAAGCGACGCCGGGTAGCCACTTCTAGTAAGCAGGATGTGACACAAGGTCAATGTTTCAAGCGGAATTTTTTTTCTTCTCCTAGACTGGTTACTTAACCAAGATTAAAGAGCCCAGTCTGCCCTACTATTTACCCATAGCTGTAAGGAAAGTAGAAATCGGGTCGACGAGTCCATTTCCTACGACTTTAACCATTACACCACGCACCTCCAGTACCATAAGTATAAGGCACCCAGTGCGGATTGAACTCACCATACTAGCTTAATAATTGTCTCGTTTATATTCATCTTAGACTCTTTCATTTTCTTGGACAAACCAAGGTCAGCGGGAAAATGGTGTCCATGACTAATACCCTTGGGAAAGGTATGAAACCCCTCATAGATCGAGCTATGGGTTAAATAGTACCACTACTCTTTCACTAGGGTGGCGATGGAATTAAATAACTCATGATGGTTGATATTGCCATTAAATAAAGTAACCAAACTAAACACCCTATCTCTCTCCTCTGTGTTTATCTATCTATTTATCTATCTATCTATCTATCTATCTATCTATCTATCTATCTATCTATCTCAGTCTGTTCATATCTATCTATCTATCTATCTATCTATCTAAGTCTGTTCATATCTATCTATCTATCTATCGATCTCAGTCTGTTCATAGCTAACTATCTCTCTCTCTCTCTCTCTCTCTTCTCTCCTCTCTCTCTCTCTCTCTCTTTCTCATTTTATTCATATCTATCTATCTATCTATCTATCTATCTCATTCGATTCATATCTATCTATCTATCTATCTATCTATTTGTTAGCGGTGAGAAAATCAGAATGTTTATCTTCGGGGTCAATAATAGGTCTTCGTGTCCAGTTCAGGCTGGGATATCAGTTACCGATTGAAAGAACAGACCAAGCAGACCGTCTTCCCGTCAAAAATATTTCTCTTTTCTTCGGTGGTCGACCACCTGGAATATTACAAGCGAACACTTTGTAAGTATTAAGGATTGCTAGATCAGACTTTGATGATCTTTAAAAAACTTTGGTTGGTTTTCTAATTTGGACTACGCTATCTTCTCTCTTCCCCCTCTCTCTCTTGCTATCTATCTATCTATGTATCTATGTATCTATCTGTCTCTGTTAATATCTATCTATCTATCTATTTATCTATCTATCTATTCTTGTCTGTTAATATCTATCTATCTATCCTTGTCTGTTAATATCTATCTATCTATCTATCTCAGTCTGTTAACATCTATCTATCTATCTATCTATCTATCTATCTCAGTCTGTTAACATCTATCTATCTATCTATCTATCTATCTATCTATCTCTGTTAATATCTATCTATCTATCTATCTATCTATCTATCTATCCCTGTCTTTTAATATCTATCTATCTATCTATCTATCCTTGTCTGTTAATATCTATCTATCTATCTATCTATCTATCTATCTATCTATCTACCCCGGTCTGTTAATATCTAACTATCTATCTATCTCATTTTGGTTTGTTTTGGTTTCTTTGTTTAATGGCATATCAACCTTCGTAGGCTATTTAATGCCAAAGCCATCCTTGTAGAAGAACAGTAGTAGTATTATGTAATCCATTGGGAGATGTTTTGCCTATCCTAACAGACAAAACTGAAATGAAATGAATCGCTGGAAAAATATGTAAAAAAAAAAAATTTTTTTTAAAGAGAGAAGAAAATGCGATATCGCTTCTTACGAAGTTGCAGTTCAGCACGTTAGCCACTACGCTATATACACTCTCCCTACATCAGTTTGTGATATATATATATATATATATATATATATATATATATATAAAGCCAAGTCAATTCAGACACCATTGTACGTACAAGGTCGCCTCTTAGAGAAAGATAAGTGACTTATTTTTTTAATTTTAAATATTGTATTTACATTATACCCTAATGCATTTAGATTTGTTCCCTAATATATCTTGCCTCAGGTTGACACTGATACTAGTCTTTGAGGAAGGAGAGCATGCGGTGCGTGTCGCACAAGCGCACAACATGTCAACATGTGCAGATATTTCTACAAGTCCCACGGTGATATATATATATATATATATATATATATATATGTGTGTGTGTGTGTGTGTGTGTGTGTGTGTGAGAGAGAGAGAGAGAGAGAGAGAGAGAGAGAGAGAGAGAGAGAGCGAGAGAGGTCACACAAAGAGTGCTTCTGGTACCGAGTAACCCAGTAGTATCTGTTACATGGTCAAGTGATTGGTGACTAAACCGGTTTCCCCGCCCTGTCGGCTGAGGCGTTAGAATGCACCGACTGCACCTCTGCAGAGGGACAAGACTCCCCCAATGGGGCCACCCGTTGGCCGTAGGTGGCGACCCGTGATGCTTAAGGATAGAACCCGGGTGGATGAGCAGTTCATGACTTGCAATACTCCACTTTGGCTCTATCTTGAGCTAGACGGGCGGTTGGAGCGGCCCCCTCCAATCAATCGGCTGGTCACGTCAAGCTCTAGCACCTATATGATTTTCCCAACCCTATTGCCCTTATGGCAAGCCCCAACCCCTTTTTATCATATGGGTGCTAGAAGGCGGTGGCTGAGGGTCTACATGTCCTGGGAATGACGTTAAACTCTATCTGATGGTGAGGTTCCAGTTTTGGAGGTTTGGGGAATGTGGAGCACCCCTTCATCACCATTGCTCCAATCAAATGCGACTTCATCATTGTAAAGATCTTCAGGCGCAGCAGGTATTGTTTGATATCACGAGATGTATCTATGAGCTGAAATTGAAGCGTATGTTGAAAGCTGATTTTCAAGGCAGGCAGGAAATATTGGCGCAACACAATCTTCATATTTCATCTTACAGAAACCATATTCATGTAACTGTACTTATAAAAATCTGCGGCAAACTTCTATCTGTCTGGCCCCACCCCACCCCACTACTCAGCAAAGTAGTTTGAGGCGCCCGAGTGGAATGGTTATCGTAGTAGGAAATGGACACGGTGATACCGGTGGGGGTGGGGTAATGGACAAGGTTGTTTGCATTTCACATAGCGTTAATATCATTGGGGGAAAAAACTGTGATATATAAGCTTGGTTAGGTAACCAGTCTAGAAAAAGGAAAACTCTGAATTAAAACCTGTTAAAATCTGCTTAGAAATTGACCAGGTGTCACGTGGTGTTATTCGCGCAGAGGGGTTGGGTAAATACTAACTCTGTGAGAGATGTATGTCTTTCATTGTTTGAACTCTTCAAGTTACGGTCAAAGTTATGGTCAAGGCATTCTTTCTTTATATTTTTATTCAGCAAAAAATAATGAAAATAAAAACAAAAAGGTAAGGATAACAAAATTTTTGTGCCAGTCCTTTTCATGTCACTTCCTGTGAAATGGTAAAGGATTTTAAAATTATGTTTCATTGTCATAAAACAATATTTAAAAATCAAAATCCATTTTTAATTATTTACACGCGTTGAATTTAAATCGTGAACGCAAATTAGAAATCTTTGAAAATTCTCACACTTGACTTGAACAACTTCCGCTAACATCCAACTGGCATTCTTTCTTTTTATCGCCGACCGCTCATAAGTATTTGAACATGCATAAAATCTATTTTTATTGTCTAAGATTGCAAGGGGGGGGGGCATTGCAGGCCATTGTAGGGGGCATTGTAGGGGGCATTGTAGGGGCCATTAATCATATTGAACAAGTGTAAATCAAATTAAATTACTAGAGTTTGGCGATTTTCCAAAATAAAACAGTGTTGGCTTTTTCAATCCAGAACAAGAACTTTCCTTTTTTTTTAAATTTTATTGTTAAAGTTTCCCTCAGAAAAACATAATTAAGTGTATGCAATATGATCAAGTGACAGTGAAAGTACCGGTTCTTGCTAGATCACCAAAGTTAAGCAGCGATGAGTCTGTTTACTACTTAATTGGGTGACCACTTAAACAACAGCAAGTTAAAGCAACAGCAGGTAGTGTATTCATCCGGGCTCCTTTGTTTATCAAAAATAACTTTATTCAGCTTTAAATATCCCGAAACGGGTTGATATGCTGTAAAATAAAACAACCTACCAAGTCTTGCTCAAAGCACCAGTTCACGCAGTGATGAGTCTGTCCAATACTTAATTGGTTGACCACTTAAGCAACAAAATGTACTGTAAACAACCTGAGTCCTTTGTTTATCAAAATGACCTGATTTGGCATTAAATAACCCCAAAAGATTTTATATGCCTTTAAACCAAACAACCAAACCAAACAATCAAACCAACCAACCAAATAAAAGTCAGAATTTACAATACAGATTTTCATAACAGGGGACTTTCCTCATTGGAAAGATTGGCGCAATACAATCTTTCACTCAGATTAAGCTAACTCAATAAACATCTAGTGGTCGGAATGTAAATCTGCTGTCTCCCAAAAAGAAAAAGAAATATGGTTGGCTGTTTCTGTTTTACGGCATATCAACCCTTTTTGGGCCATTTAATGCCGAATCAAGTCATTTTGATATTAGGTTGCTTACAGTACCCACTGTTGCTTAAATGGTAACTCATCTGAGTACTGAACAGGCTCATTATTGCTTAACTTCGGTGATCAAGCGGGATCCCGTGATTACCACGTGATTTGACCGTAAGCAAAACAAAAAACAAAAAAAGAAAAGAAAAAAAAAGCCCAAAAATAAAAACAAACAAAAAAAAACGAAGTTTTATGGCATATCAACCCTTTTTGGGTCATTTAATACCGAATCAATTCATTTTGACATCACGTTGCTTACAGTACCTACTGTTGCTTAAATGGTAACTCATCTAAGTACTGAACAGGCTCATTATTGCTTAACTTCGGTGATCTAGCGGGAACCCGTGATTACCACGTGACTTGACCGTAAGCAAAAAACAAAACTAAAAAACAGCAACAACAAAAACAAAACAAAAATAAAACAAGACCAAAACAAAAATTTGTTGAACGTGTTTTTCTCTTTACTTCTTTTCCTTCTTTAGATCATTTTCTCAACTGGGCTTTGCTGTAAAAATAAATAAATAAATAAATAAATAAACTGATATCTGTTTTGGATTTCATTTACCATCCTTAAATCTGTCAACCGGCCAGCCTTGAACTGTCTGGCTTGGCTCTGTCGGCGGAGAGAGGTAGTGTTCCACAGCAGTTGATAGCCGTCTTCGATTCAGGGCAAGTAATCCCATCCTCTCTGGCCATTAGGTTTTTTTTTGTTTTTTTGCAAAGGCTGTTTCACCCCCTTACAAAACACCAGCCGTGTTTCATTGGGTCGGGACCCCTGTTTGTCCTCAGGGATCTGTTTTCACACGCACGCGCGCACGCACACACACACACACACACTTTAGAAAGTGTTTGGGTATTTAGATAGAGGGAGATAAAGAAAGAAAGAGAGAGAGAGAGAGAGTCAGAGGGAGGAGGGAGAGGTGGAAGAGAGATAAAGAAAGAGTGATGAGCAAGGGTATTGAAAGTGAAATTGGAGAGAAGGCAAGATATATATATAATATATATATATAATTATATATATATACTAGAGAGAGAGAGAGAGAGAGAGAGAGGGGGGAGAAGGGGGAGAGAGAGGGGTCGAAGAGAGATTGCGAAAAGGATTAGCAAGGATATTGAAAGTGAATTTGGAGAGAAGGCAAGATATATATATATATTATATAATTATATATATATATATATATATATTATAGAGAGAGAGAGAGAGAGAGAGAGGGGGGGAGAGAGAGAGGGGGAGGGGGTCGAAGAGAGATTGCGAAAAGAGAGACTAGCAAAGGATATTGAAAGTGAAATTGGAAGAAGGCAGAGAGAGAGAGAGAGAGAGAGAGAGAGAGAGAGAGAGAGAGAGAGAGGGGGGGGGAACGAAAGAGGATAGGTTGAAGGGACCGTGGAAAGAAGAAAAGAAGTAAGGAACAGATAGAAATAGGGAGATTAAATAAAGGGGGGGTGACTAGAAAGGCGAATGAGCGAAATACTTGGAAGAAAAGAGAAAAGAGAGTAAAAAGAAAAGACATCAAACCAATAAAAAATGAAATACAAACACAAAAAAAAAATCTTTAATACGTTTCTACCGCTTATATGGGCCGTAAAGCCCTTTAATTGAACCGATATGAACAAATCTATATATCAATACCCGTGGTGTAATGGTTAACAAGGTAGATTCGCAAACCATTGTTAGTCAGTTCGATTCACATTGGGTGGCCAATATTTCTGGCCTTGTGCCACATCTACACTAAGCTTAGTAAATAATTACCCGTGTTCCTTAATTTTCCGACTGTTATCATCTTCTGGTTAAAAATGAGACCGGGGTTATTCCATCTCGAATCATCCAGGCCATGTCACCCACCCCCTTCAATCTTTCTGAAATTGTGTACAGCTATGGACTATGTTAAAGTTAGACAATCCACAAAATTTGAGCTCCCGATTCCAAGAATTGGCAGAGTTATGTCGATTTTTAGCTCTCCAAATTTGAGGGGGGTTTCGAAAAATAGTAACTTTTTGTAATCTATTTTTTACTGTAAAATGAGTTCTAGAGCTTCCCTGCTCCTAAAAACTGGTTTATAAAAGTATTTTTGCCCAAGGAATCCAAAAATATTATCACAAAAGTCTTAAATGTAACCAATTTTAAGTAATTAATGATTTCTGATTTGCAAAATTTTAACTTATGTTGTAGCTTCGGTTCTGAGCAAAAAAACAAACTATCTTTTTGGTACAAATTATGTTCAATATATGTGAAATAATAATAGAAAACAAAGCCACATTGGGATATTGATATTGCTATGAAAATATCAGAAATTTCTGATTCTGGGGATGTCTCAAACTTCATCTTCATGTTATTTTTAACACTATGTTTCGGCCGATATATCTTCCACCATTGTTTCATTACGGTCAAGTCACGCTGAAAGCACCGGTTCCCGCTAGATCACCGAAGTTAAGCAGCGATGAGCCTGTTTAATACTTAAGTGGGTGACCACCTAAGTATTAGTAGGTACTGTAAGTAACTTGATTCTTTGATTCATAAAAATGAATTGATTCGGCATTAAATGACCCGAAAAGGGTTTATATGCCGTAAAACAATAACTAAACAACCACCTTTTCCAAAACTTCCAGATTATGTTTAAGTCATACTGAAAGCACCAGCTCTGGCTAGATCACCGAAGCTAAGGAATAATGAGCCTGTTCAATATTTAACTGGGTGACCACTTAAGCAACAGTAGGTACTGTAAGTCACTTGTGTCTTTGGTTTTCTTCAGTCACGGTTTTCTTCAGTCACATTTGACTGAGTAGCGAGAGCTCGATTCTCGAGGTTTACTCCTCGGAGCCGATACCAGTTAAGATGTCGTTCTTACAACCTGACAAGGGAAGTTACTCTCCATACTTCCTGTCCCCTGGACACAGGAGAGTTCTAGCTATTACAGATTTATCAAAATTACTTGATTCGACATTAAATGTTCCATAAAGGGTTGATATGCCGTAAAACAAAGCAAGCAACCAATAAACCGACCGCTATTGTTTGAAGATCCGGGATAAAATATTTTCATTATTGTGCATTTTTTTAAAAATTTTCATCTTTAGTTGGCTAAATTTCTAGCAAATAAGGCAATTAGAGTAACCTCCCCTGACTTTCACTTTGAAACAAGCCGGTAGCTATTTTGAAAGTCTCCGTGCAAAATAAATCTTAGAGACTTTTTCGAAAACAATACAACTGCATGCTTTAACACAAAAATATTATAAAATGTGTTCTTAATAACAATTAAGTTCATATCAGATAATTTTATGCTAGGAATTTAGCCAACTGACTTTCACTTTGAAACAAACCGGTAGCCATTTTGAAAGTGTCCGTTCGAAATACACAATCTTAGAAACTTTCGAAAACAATACAACTGCATGCTTTAACACAAAAATATAATAAAATGTGTTCTTAATAACAATTAAGTTAATTTCAGATAAGGTGCACGCACATTTTATGCTAGGAATTTTAACAACTAAAGGTGAAAATTGCCGTTTTTTTTTCTTCTTTTTTTCATCACGTGCTGTCAAGGTTTAGTAGCGTTGTGTTTCACAAATAAGTATAATCTTTTTATATGCGTTCTCATTTAATTCGTTAGTCTTTCTAACTTATATGTTTCATTTCATTTAAACGTAAAATACTTACCCAGGAGGGCGCATATTCTGTTCTCGCAAATTCATTAACTCTTATAAATAAAGTATAAAAAGGTGTTTAAAAGATTCGTTAACTTTTTTTGGACGGAAATATTTGTAATTTTCATTGTTAAATATAAAATGCCTTAGAATACATTTGCCTCTCATACATCAGTGTACACCATCAGTTTAGCATCTCACTCAGTTTAGCGTCGGGAAAATATTTCGATTTCGTTTATCCAAATTCGTTGTTTTAAATGATTTCAACGATTGAATAGAAAGAAAAAGATTTGGTCAAATGTACATTTATTATTATTATATTATTATTATTATTATTATTATTATTAGTACAAAATAAAAAACAAACCCTCCGGGTGATGTAAAAATAGATTTTTGAAACATATTGCCTGAGGGGTGGGAGTTAAAAATTCAATGTCAGCGAGTTTGTACCCTAAGTAAGTAAAATCATCAAATTCATTAAAGGGTTAAAAAATAAAACAATTTGAAATGTAAACTTTAAATATGTATTAAAATAAAACAAACTATATATAGATATATAATACCAGTCATGTATTTATTAAAACTTGTTTTAAAACCAATGAGGACTGTCTAATGTTGCATGTTCAAATTTTGAGTGTATTTATTCTATGCTATGACGATTTCGGGTAACGTGACGTAAGCAGTGACGTAGTTTTTGTTACAGACAAAAACCGGAAGCGAATCTCCATTATTAATAGATATTAATTTCTGAAATGGTACGGAAGTGATTGCAGACTTGAAATGAAACAAATTAAATATAAAAGGTCACCCCTCTCTCCCACAATAGCAATATTTAATCAGCAATAATCAATAATACTCATCAGATGAATTGGGAGAATTAGACACTTTGTCTAAGCTCCCTGAAATAGACTATAATTCAAAATCTCTAAGTCTTTTTTATCTCGTTTACTTATAAATTTGCTCTGTGACTCTAACAATAAGAGCACGCATTGAGCTTACAAACTTCAACAGGTTTTTAAAAACTCCTATGTCGAAGGAAGATTTCTTCTCTGGACTTTTGGAATATAATATATATATATATATATTATATATATATATAAGTGTTTTATAATTTTGTGAGCATTGTGTTATATTGGTTTGGTGGTTGGTTTTGAAGGCTATCACAATGCAGGTGTAAAAAAAATAAGGTAAACTATGTTGTTTGTTAAACTGTTATTCATTCTTAATATTTCGAGATAAAACTTCTTCTACAGAAGATTTCTGAACTGAAGCTGTTTGCTAGCGACCGTCCAATTTGTTTTGTGTCTTATATCTTCCAAATTCTCTACGTGTGTGGGGTGTTTATATGTGTGTTCATGTGCCCGTGTGGTGTTTGTATGTGTGTGTTTTGTGTGTGTGTGTGTCTAGTTTCAACAGTATATATATACGCTATGTTAAAAAAGATTGAAGTTTATGAGGTTATTTTTTTTTTAGAAGGGAAACACACTGAGAGAATAAGGGTAGCGGGTCACTGAAAATGAGCGATGATAAATAATTCAAAATAAAAGAGTAAAAAAAAAAAAAAAAAAAAAAACCAACTGCCGAAGGAATAAGGTAACCGATTCCCCCTGAGTAAGAACTTATTGAGTGGACAGAACCACCCAGACCCGCCCACCTGGTTCATTAATCACTAGTCTTAAATACCACACACCTTAAGACGACGAGAAGAACTGACCCGAAATCTTTTCAGGATTCCAAAGAAAAATATATAAAGCCTCATGAATTTTTGCTTTACCATTTTTCTGACGAAACTCATAGTATACACAGATACCGATGGGCAGAATAGATCTATAATATTATTTATCTCGTATTATATTCGATTTAATCCGAACTAGTTATTGATCAAAATTTTGAGTGTTCTATATAATTTCAGACATTTGGTTTTTAGGGTTAAAAAGAGGAACATGAAGGAAATTTTATTGAAATCATTGTAACAAGACATACACTTAATTGTTTTGTTGATTGTTTCACGGCATATCAAACCTTCACGGGTCATTTAATGCCAACTCAAGTCATTTTTGATAAATAAAGGACTCAAGTTGGTTACTGTACTTACTATTGCTTAAGTGGTCACCCAATTAAGTATTGAGCCTGTTCAGTACTTAAAAACAAAAAACAACCAACCAACCAAACAACATATAACCAACTATTTAACGGAAGTTAAGCAGCAATGAACCTGTTTAATACTTAGATGGGTGACCATTTAAGCAACAGTGGGTAGTGTAAGCAACTTAATATCAAAATGACTTGATTCGGCATTAAATGACCCAAAAAGGGTTGATATGGCGTAAAACAGAAACAACCAACCATATTTTTTTCTTTTTGGGAGACAGTAGATTCAGATTCCGACCACTAGATGTTTATTGAGTTTAGCTTAATCTGAGTGAAAGATTGTATTGCGCCAATCTTTCCAATGAGGAAAGTCCCCTGTTATGAAAATCTGTATTCTAAATTCTGACTTTTAATTGATTGGTTGGTTGGGTTGTTTGGTTTAAAGGCATATAAAACCTTTTGGGGTTATTTAATGCCAAATCAAATCATTTTGATAAACAAAGGACTCAGGTTGTTTACAGTACATGTTGTTGCTTAAGTGGTCACCCAATTAAGTATTGGACAGACTCATCACTGCGTGAACTGGTGCTTTCAGCAAGACTTGGTAGGTTGTTTTATTTTACAGCATATCAACCCGTTTCGTGATATTTAAAGCTGAATAAAGTTATTTTTGATAAACAAAGGAGCCAGGTTGCATACACTACCTGCTGTTGCTTTAACTTGCTGTTTAAATGGTTACCCAATTAAGTAGTAAACAGGCTCATCGCTGCTTAACTTTGGTGATCTAGCGAGAACCGGTACTTTCATTGTCACTTGATCATAATGCATACACTTAATTATGTTTTTCTGGGGGAAACTTTAATAATAAAATTTAAAAAAAAAGAAAGTTCTTGTTCTGGATTGAAAAAGCCAACACAGTTTTATTTTGGAAAATCGCCAAACTCTAGTAATTTAATTTGATTTACACTTGTTCAATATGATTAATGGCCCCTACAATGCCCCCCTACAATGCCCCCCTGCAATCTTAGACAATAAAAATAGATTTTATGCATGTTCAAATACTTATGAGCGGTCGGCGATAAAAAGAAAGAATGCCAGTTGGATGTTAGCGGAAGTTGTTCGAGTCAAGTGTGAGAATTTTCAAGATTTTCTAATTTGCGTTCACGATTTAAATTCAACGCGAGATAAATAATTAAAAATGGATTTTGATTTTTAAATATTGTTTTATGACAATGAAACATAATTTTAAAATCCTTTACCATTTCACAGGAAGTGACATGAAAAGGACGGGCCCAAAAATCTTGTTATCCTTACCTTTTTGTTTTTACTTTCATTATTTTTTGTTGAACAAAATTCTCTGGGATTTTGAGATTAAGAAGGATCATCTTATCCCAGTCAGAAGGAAGTCTATACCCTTTTCACTATCGCTAGACCACTCCCCACTTTACCGCACATATCCAAGCCGTGATACTCATGAGCTGAGTTGGCGAGGGCCGATATGTAACATGGTGTTTCCTAGGCGGATGATCTACCGACTGAGCTAAATTTTTGCCTAAAAGTTAGCTGTTTCCAAATTTCGACCTATACACGGGTATATATGGTATTTAAAAACAATTACCTTGCTACACTATCGAGCATTGAATCCTTTGAGAATTCGGATTTTCTGATGACGAGAGAAGATTATGAGTTCGAGGGGTGGGGGTGTCCGTATATACGACTTGCTATTAAGCTTATGTTAAGTGTGATAATGGAGTCACGTGGTGTAATGATTAGAGTGGCAGGAAATGGACTCGTCGACGCGAGTTCAAATCCTAGGCGAAGCTGATTGCATTTCACATGACGTTAATACCCTTGGGAAAGGTATGCATTTAACTAGCCTCCCTCCTGCTATGTGTAAATAGTAGGTCCGATCATCATGCTACAGCCAGAATCGAACTCGCCACAGGCTCGTTAACCATTGCTATATAAGATGGTGTCCATCCATGTGTTGTATATTGTCCATATGCGCGCGCGTGCGTGTGCGAACGCTTAGTGGGGAATGTTATTCCCGCAAATATTTAGCCGACCCGAAGTTGTTTTTTTTGGGTTTTTTGGGCGGGGGTTAGTCCTTGAGTATTTTGCTGTCAGTCGCCATCTTGGAAGGTTTTGTGATGGTTATTAGAGACGCTTGCTGGTTGTTGGAAAGTGAGGGGTACACAGTCTGATTCCACAAACCCAGAAGAAGAGAAAAAAAATTGTAGTACAAGGGTGGGTGGTAGGTGGAGAAAAAAAAGACAAAAGAAAGAAAGAAAGAAAGAAAGAAAGAAAGAAAAAAAGAGGAGAGAAAATGGCCGTAACCGACGCTGGTGGTGTTATCTTATCGTAAAGTCTGTGTTATGTATGAGCCGATTGGGGGAGGGGGTGCCAGGAGTAGCAAATCCCCCTTTCCTAAAAAACACCTTCAGCGATTTTCATTCCAAGCGGGTCAAAGGTCACTGAATGGCTTCAAAAGGGGAAAAAACCCAAAAACAAAATAAATGAAATAAATAAATAAATAAATAATAAATGAAAGTTTCTCTCTTGATTTAATATTTTTCGTGGGTTTTCTAAAAGGATTTAACAGCATCAATAAACTATATTAAAGTTTATACACACATGTGTATTTTTTACCGATACAAACAAACACACGTACGCACACACGCATGCAGAGAGAGAGAGAGAGAGAGAGAGAGAGAGAGAGAGAGAGAGAGAGAGAGAGAGAGATGTCGGAATTATCCTGAAGATCCTTTCCGTTAAACCTGGTTAGTTCATTTCTGTCGTTTATTCCCCTCCCTAAACAATCTATACTAGTACGTATTGAGCATTTCCCAATATCTATAATCTTGACTCTTTCGTTTTTTTCAACAGCCAAAATTGTGACTCGTTCAGTTTTTTTTTCTTTTCCTGTAAGTTCCACTAAAACTTGTATAAGATTTTTGGATGTTTGTTTTTTAGAAGCATTGTTGAATAAAGTATATATTATTATTTATATTTTTGCTTGAAGGCAATTACAATACGTATATCGTATAAAATTCGATAATTATGGAAAATAACCATGACAAGTGAATTTGGCAAACGATCATGCGATGCTAGAACATAGTACAGTCTGTATCGCATGATCGTTTGCGAAATTCACTTGTCATGGTTATTTTCTATAATTATCGAATTTTATACGATATACGCATTGTAATTGCCTTCAAGCAAATATATATATATATATATATATATATATATATATATATATATATATATATATATATATGAAATATGAAAATGGAAAAGGAATTGAATCCGACAATATGAGGAAAATGAGTAAAGAAAAGAAATGTAGATGGATAAAATGAATTTAATCGATATCACATTACTCGATATCACCTACACATGTGTTTCGGTCAGTTTATTTTCACACACATAAACTGACCGAAACACATGTGTAAGTGATATCGATTAATGTGATATCGATTAAATTCATTTTATCCATCTACATTTCTTTTCTTTACTCATTTTTCCTCATATATATATATATATATATATATATGTGTGTGTGTGTGTGTGTGTGTGTGTGTGTGTGTGTGTGTGTGCATATATAAATCATTGAAAATGGAAATACAATATTACTCTCTTGTATGTCATGGACTATTTTCGGAAGAACAGAAAGGATGCCGTAATGGAAGAAGGGGAATAGATGACTTACTATATATATAAAATATGACCTAATGTATATATAATTGGGCACAGTCTTAAGGAGGTTAAAAGAAAGTGGAAAAATATATCCATGGCCTAGATCAACTCCAGAAAGGCCTATGATATGGTCCTAAACACTTGGATAATTGAATGTCTAAAAGTATCTAAAATATCCAACAAAGTTATAAATTTCATCACGAAATATTTGAACACGTTAAGAGCGACTAGAATACTTAGAAAATTTCTAGAGACGCGAGGAGACTTGCTGTCACTCAGACTCCAGTAAAAGACCGTCAGTTAATGTTGGTGTGAAAAACTCGCAAGATGGATATAATAACAACAGAAATATTGAGATCGGCAAATACATTTAAACACTTCTTCTTCTTCTTCTTCTTCTTCTTGGACTTTTCAACTGGTGATTTTGCAGTCCAAGCAGACCACAATGTGAAGATTAGGTACCACCAAAATAGGTCACGTGATCAGTTTAGGCCATATTGAAGGAAGAAATGTAAATATATTTGAACTTTTTCTTTTAAAATTTCGCAAAAAAGAAATAATGAACATGAAGAGTTGTTACAAAGAAAAACAGGTCATTCAAAGATCAACTTATCCGATTGGGAAAAAATTACTCACCGTTATCTTGAAAAATAAGTAAAACAGTCCGTTTTTTTTTACAATAAGGTCAATTTCTTTATTAATATTTTTTAGCAGAATTCTGTATTCATGGTTCTTTTACTAAAAAAAAAACTCTCGCAATAGAAACTTATAAAAATCTTCTGATATAATTATTCAGACTTTTATCTTTATAGAAAAAAAGTAAAAATCGTTTTTTGCCAGTTCATTTTTTCATATTTCATAAAATAGAATAAGGAGGGTAGACCTTGTAAAAATATTTTCCCTAATATAATTTAGGATAAAACTATTTCAGACATTTTTTGATTCAAAGGTAAGTAATTATGGAAAATCTCGTGAAAATCGGACCATTAATTGATTTTTCATAGAATTTTTAAAAAAGCCTCTAGCCATAACTTGTTTTTTGCTACGTAAAATTTCAATTGATTTAACGGTGCAAAAACGTAAACATTGTTTTTCGTTTATAATTTTCATTATTTCCGTAAGCTGAATTTAAAAAAAAATTATCAGTTTTTTTTAATGTTTCTTCTTTCGAATGGACAAAAATTTGTTCAAGATATTACTAACCTTTATTCAAGTCTCATTGTGTTAAATATAGGGGGGGGGGATTTCACAGGGAAAATTAGTGGTACCTAGTGAAAATGAAAGAAAACGGAAAGATAGGCCAATACCTGGACCTTGCAAGAGAACTGAAAAAATAACTATGGAATATGAGGGTGAAAACTAATTGTAGTTGATGCACTTGGAACGGTCACCAAAGTTTAGAAAAGAGACGAGCGGAATTGGAAAGAAGAAGAAGAAGAAGAAGAAGAAGAAGAAGAAGAAGAAGAAGAAGAAGAAGAAGAAGAAGATGATGATGTTGATTTCGAGTTTTAAAGTATTTGTCGGGTTCTTGAGAGAAAGAAGGGTGGTTGTATATTTACATATTTCTACGCGAATTTGGAAGTCTACGGAGACTTTGGTGTCATATCCGACCGCCATTTTGCCGTTTTGCTGTTTTGCTATGAAGATTTGTGAACTTCTTGACTCTGTATTTGCTCTGCTTCTTAATTATAAACATTTATTTATTTAAGGATTCAATCGCACGAAAAGATGAAGAGGATCACTGAAACATTCTCGAAAATAATTACATTTTTGCTTTAATACATCAAATGAATTATTTTCCATAGATTTACGTCACGTACTTATAAAATAATCTCTTATTTCTTTCTACCTCTTGTCACTCCTCTCTCTCTCTCTCTCTCTCTCTCTATATATATATATATATATATATATATATATATATATATATCAAGGAAAAAAGGCTTAAATATCGTTCGTATTCACGTTTATAAATTTATTCCCACCTATATATATATATATATATATATATATATATATATATATAATTTTAACATTCCGATGTTAGTATATATATATATATATATATATATATATATATATATATATATACGCACACAGGTGTTCGGGATAAATTACACAGTTTCATAAGGAAAAAGAAAAAGTACTTGGTAACTACAAAATTTAGTGGATTGTAAAGAAATTCAACAAGCACGGAAATTACATTACTGTCAACAAGTTTCACTCAAAATAACCTCTATTAACGTCGATCACAGCCTCAATCCTGCTCCGGAATCTGGAGCAAGCAGATGTTACAGTTTCCCTGGGAAGGCTCTCAAAAACTACCTTAATTCTGTCGATTAACTGGGCTTTTTTTTAGTACTGGCACGGCGATTGGTGTCTTTCTCAACAGCGCCACACACATAACAATCCATGGGGTTAAAATTGTGGGAGTTCGGAGGCCAAACATTGGGACTGGTGTATTTGTAAAAATTCACCGACAACCATTTTTTTTACTTTTCCCAGAGGTGTGGCAGGGGGCCGAATCCTAATATAATAATGCATATACAAAAATGTAGTCGTTTTAATTATAGAAAAAAACACAAAATAAAAACAACAACCAAGAAACCAACTACAACCTCTTACATTATTCGAATGGACATCGCTTAAGACCAGTGGTTCTCCACCTTTTTTACCTATGGCCCTTTTTGTTTTGCTTGCCTGGTCTCTAAAAAAACATCATATGGTCCCCGAGGGTCATATAGCGCCTCGGTGGAGAACCACTTATTTAGGCAAAACATTGAAACCAGGAATTTTAATCGGGGGTTTCCATTAATCTTAAACGGATTTGGACAAAATTTATCCGACGTTTGATTCTTTTCTTGCATAGTTGGCTCAATTAAACGGTTTTTCCCTGGAATCGAAGTCCCAACATTTTTTTATCGTGTTACTGTTATAACTGACGGTTATAAGTAGTTATTTATCCAACCCATTCGCCACGGGTAGGAGGTGATATTAGGTCGCTAGTATGGGGATCCAGTAATGAATAAATAGTAGGGCAGACTGGGCTTTTTAACCTTGGTTAGGAAAACAGACTAAAGAAAACTCTGAATCCAAACCTGTTAAACTCCACTTTATTTAATTTGTGTCGCATCCTGCTCGTTCGGAGGGGTTTGGAATATATATATATATATCACTCCAACCACACTTCATTCTGGTCACCAAAATTATTTATGATAGGTGATAAAAAGAAAAAGAATTAGTTCGTAGTGCTAATAACAAGTAAAAGAAGAGAGACACTTCTTCTTCTTCTTCTTCTTCTTCTTCTTCTTCTTCTTCTTCTCGTTGTCATCGTTGTCGTCGTTTATTATGATTACGTTTCATTTCCTTGCCTCCTTGATTGGCTGATCCGAATTATTAATTTCAAAGTCCCAAAGAATTCTATTCTTTTCAAAATAACTAATGATTTCTTATTTCGTATTATTTGAAAAATAAATATGCCCATGTCACTAGGTAATATTTGAATGTCCTGATGAAGATTACATATACATGAGTGTGTGTGTATGTGTGTGTGTGTGTGGTGTGTGTGTGTGTGTGTGTGTTTAATAATCGAAACATTTTAAACGTTTTAAGTTTTCAAATATGAATAAATCATCTTCATTACTTTATATTTTTCACATTTATTATTTTTTCATCACCTGGTTTTTGTTAATAGCTCATGACTGTATGGTCGAATTCAAATCATTTGTATAGTTCACAGGTGATAATTATTCCTAACCTGTCGTTTTTGTCTGTCTGTTTGATTTTTTGTTTGTTTGTTTTTCTTTTGTTTTTGGTCTAATTGATTTATTTGTTTAATGGCATATCATATCTTTGTGAGTTATCTAGCTTATTAAGATAATTATCGTACCAATAACTGGTAAGCTTAGAACGACCCCGAACACTGGTGAGCTGATGAGCACTCTGGATTAATGGTGAGCTTATGAGCACTCCGGAACACTGGTGAGCTTAGGAGTACTTCGGAACACTGGTGAGCTGTGGAGTACATCGGAACACTGGCAGAAATTTTTTGAAAAAAATGAAAATCTGAAAAAGAATTGTAACCGTTCAGATAACAGTTATACTGAAATTGGCAAGAATACTGAGTACACGAGTCGACTTTTGATAAGACTTGCTGTCACATAATCTCAATGAATATTCAAATCATAAAAATCACATTATTATTATTAGTTTATAGTTTTGTGTTTCACTGATGAAATTAGTAAGACTCAGAAAACAACGGCCACAAATATGTTTTTTTTTTAAGAAGGTTTTCTTTGCCAAACGTCCAGTTGGAAAATCTTGTAGATCGCCATTTTTTTTCTCTTTCCGTTCATCACGGTAACACCCCTCTCCATCTCCAAATCCTTCCCGGCAACCCCTTCGCTTCGCTCCCTATGTTCGCTTAGAGATAGACTTCGGCTGGTGGCAAACTGAAAGGCTTCTTCTTCTTCTTCTTCTTCTTCTTCTTCTTCTTCTCTTCTTCTTCTTCTTCTTCTTCTTCTTCTAACACTTTGTTTGTTGTTGGTTAATAGTCGCTAGTAACCATGGCAACTGTGTTTGGGGAGCGAAAAGGTGAAATGTTAGGGGCGAGGCCGACATTCAAAATGGCGCCAGTATGTCACTATTTGGTGTTAACATCATCATCATCATCATCATCATCATCAACGTTAACATCCTCCTTCTTATTGATACTTATTTACTAAGCTTAACTTAGTACCAAGAAAGTCCAAACGAAGTGACAAATAAGGGATAGGAAGATTGTATTGCGCCTGGTTTAAAAATCAGTATTCCTTCCCCCCCCCCCGCACCCACCACCACCATCCATGTTGGCATCATTGTCAGCCGGAAAAAGATCATCATGAACATTATCCACGTCATCATTCTTTTTAACAAATCGCCATTGGCAAATTGTCCTGGGTATGACGTTAAACTGCATCTAATGGTAAAGTTCCAATTTTGGAGCTCAGGGGCGTGTCGAGTACCCTATAATCGCCATTACTCACAGGTCCACACTGACCCGGATTGGTAGAACTTGTTAGGGTCCCGTCTATGGGTTAAATACAAAAAATGAGCTTTAAAAAATGGGTTTTAAAAATTGAGTTTAGAAAAAAAAATTTGAATACCTACCAAAAATGAAAAATGTCTTCAGAATAAAATAAACCAAACAAGGGTTGACATGCCGTAAAAGCCAACCAACCAACCAACCAACCAACCAACTCTTTTTTACAGTTGTATTTAATTTAAAAGAAGAAAAAAAAGGTAAAAGACTGATAATAATTTTATTCTTACCAATCTGTAAAGATTGGAAAATGTTTTTTTAGTTGTTGTGTCCTTAAAAAGGGATACAATCAGACAAGGTGGTAGTCGGGTGCAAGAACCAGTCAACACGGTCGTAGATTTAAGATTAATCACAGCAACCAACCTCATAACACATTTACACACTCACAAACCAACAACAAATCATAGATATAAAGAATGGAAAAAAAATTCACACTTTTGAATTTCGTTAAACATTTTAAACCCAGCGTTCATTAAAAAAAAACTATATGTGATCGGAGCACGATGTGACACTGCACGTTAGAATATTAATACATTCAAACATAAAAAAAAAAAACAAATACAGAAACACACCTCGGATTAGACGATCCTCAAAATTTGAACTTCCAATTCCAAAAATTGGAGGAGTTATGTCGATTTTTAGCTCTCCAAATTTGGTGGGGTTCGCGAAAAATGGCGACGTTTTATAATCTATTTTTGTCTGTAAAATGAGTTCTAGAGCTTCCCTACTCCTAAAAATTGGTTTATAAAAGAATTTTTACCCATGAAATCCAAAAAGTATATCGAAGAAGTCTGAAAGTCAACCAATTGGAGAGCTAAAAATCGACATAACTCCGCCAATTCTTGGAATTGGAAACTCAAATTTTGGTGATTGTCTAACTTTAACTCTTAACATCCTGTTGAGAATTTTCCAAGTCCAGAACCCCAATCCTCTAAGGATTTATCAAAAAATGACTAAAAATGGCCTTTTCATTTAAAGTTACCTGTTATTTCCCTAAAAATAAAGATTCTAAATATGTTTATTACATTTAAACAAAGGCTATCATTTGGGGTAGATTAGAAAAATGAATGTGACTTCCGGCCGGGTGGAATGAGGTGGTATAGGAAGTTAAGAGTTAACATAGTCCACACCTGTACAAAATTTCAGAAAAATTGAAGGGGATGGGTGACATGGCCTAGATGATATGACATAAAATTACCCATTTATATTTATATTTATATTTAAAAAAAAAATGACTGTCCTACTAAAAACATATAGAAATATTTTAGTTAATAATACAAAAATAGTTAATACTGACAATAATTTCAAAAAATTAAAAACCTTGAAGTTCTGTACATAAAATTTAGACAACTCACTATCAATAGAATTAAATTTGAAACTAGCGTCAATATTCTAAAATGCTTAAAATACATAGAACATTTTTTTATTCTAAATCCCAATGTTCGTAAATAAACCACCTCTGTTATTTAGCGTCACCCTAGCGACAAAAACAAAGCAATAGTTTAGTCAAATAATAAACCATCTTGATAACGATAGAATAGAAAAATATGAACAGTCTTCATAATGGTCCAGAAAAGGACCGAAAGTATTTAGTTTATCAATAATAACTTTTTCGGACAACTGATTAAGGCCTTTCTAGATGATAACATAAAAAAATTGTTAGAAAACTTGAAAGAAAAAATTTAGGGATTCTATTAGTCTTGACCAAATTTGTTTGCATTGTCTCTCTCTATATATTTAATCATGTCGATATATATATATATATATATATATATATATAATATATTATAATTTTTTTTTTCAGCGTCCTTTCTTCAGATTTCGAATTTTGAACAGATTGATAAACAAGGACTATCGCTTGCTTTTCTCGTTATTCTATGATAAAAACAAATGCCCTGAAGATTATCTAATTAATAGATCGAAACACTGCAGCGTCGACCAATAAACTTACCACTCAACTTATTTAAACCTGTGTTTTTTCAATTTTCTTAATATACTACATACCGTCGGATTCACTTCCATCTCTTCACACACACACACACACACACACACACACACACATATATATATATATATATATATATATATATATATGTATGTATATAAGTGTTTCATAATTTGCTTGAAGCATTGTGTTTATATTGGTTTGGTGGTTGGTTTTGAAGGCTATCACAATGCAAGTGTGAAGAAAAATAAAGCAACTATGGTGTTGTTTGTTAACCTGGGATTTATTCTTAATTCTTAATATTTCGAGATAAAATCTTATCTACAAAAGATCTCCGAAACTGAAGTTATTGTTAGTGACTGTCCATTTGTTCTGTCTCATGTTTCAAATTCTCTCTCTCTCTCTCTCTCTCTCTCTCTCTCTCTCTCTCTCTCTCTCTCTCTCTCTATGTATATATATATATATATATATATATATATATATATATATTATAATTTGCTTGAAGCATTGTGTTTATATTGGTTTGGTGGTTGGTTTTGAAAGCTATCACAATGCAAGTGTAAAGAAAAATAAGGTAACTATGATGTTGTTTTGTAAGTAAAGGCGTCGGGGTGGCCTAAAGTCGGTATCAGCCAATCAGCGAGGGAGTCTATCCCCTTTTCCCTATGGCTAGACGAAGGAGATTTTTTTTAGTGTCTGAGGTGGAGTGCCACACCTACCATCAACTCGTCACTCTACCGCACAGATCCCTGTGCTACTCATATGCTGAGTTGGCGAGGGTCGGTATCGAACTAAGAACCTTGTGGTTTGAGTTAAGGTTGAGTGGATATGGAGTCAACACCTGGTTGCTGACAATTTCTCGCCTATGCGATCTTCAGAGCATATATATATATATATATATATATATATATATATATATATATATATATATATATATATATAAGTAATGTAATATCATATCGTCGTGTAATAAAAGTCACTACAAGAGGAATATTAACCTACTCTAAACAAATCGTAAATCTAAGAAGTCCGTTTGGTGTAGGGTTATGGTACCGCTGTCAGCTATAGCTCTGTTGATGAGGCCTAATAGCCGAAAAACATACAGAGATTGATTTTTCTCGATTTGTTTAGCCATACATTTAAATAGGCATTCCCGCCTAATTAATTAATTATTAATTAATTAATTTTCAAAATTAGGTACGACTTCAATTAAGCACATATTCTCCCATATATATATATATATATATATATATATATATATATATTAGTCATGTCCCTCAATTTGAATGGTCATTTCATAATTCTACCTGGTAAATATAGAATATCAAACATTATTTTTTTATCTTATTCTTTGTTATATTTTAAATACAATTTATAGATTACTTTTTCTGGTTGTATCTTTCGTCTGAACTTGCCCGTCAATACACACCCGTAAATAAAAGAAGACTACGACCACCACTACCACCACCACACTCACGTAGAGACGCAGCCTAACTTCTTTTTCAAGCAAACATAAAAAAAACTGCTTCCGCTGATCTTATCTTGGAGTGGGGGTGTAGGGTAGGGCGGTGGAGCTACTTGAAGCGATCAACTTCAAAAGTTGAGATCACTTACAAACCGGATGTCCAGACAAAACAAAAAACAAAAAAACAGTTTAGGAAAGTCTGAAATAAAAACCAGGTGAAAAAAAATAGGATTGTCGTCCTTCGTCTTTAGGCAGTTTCACCTGAATATTAAAAAAAAAGAAAAATGTCTGTTCACATCAGCATTTTTTCCATTTGGCGCAACTTCCGTTTCAGTTCCATTTCCGGTGGACGGTTTAAAATTTTTCCCAAATTACATTTTGGAGGGAAAGGATTTTATACAGTGTAAGTCGTCGGAGTGGCCTAAAGTCGGTATCAGCCAGACAACGATGGAGTCTATCCCCTTTTCACTTGCGCTAGAGCAAGGAGATTTTTTTTAGTGTCTGAGGTGGAGTGTCACACCCACCATTAGCTCGTCACTTTACCGCACAGATCACTGAGCTACTCATACGCTGAGTTGGCGAGGGCCGGTATCGAACCAAGAACCTTGCGATTGCCTAGTCAAGTACTCTACCGACTGAGCTAAACCGGCCCTTTCCTTTATAAAGTGTAAGAAAGAAAAAAAAAAATCAAAACAAAGTCCCCCCCCCCCAAAAAAAAAAAATTTAAAAAATCCTAACAACAATGCAATAAACCTATCATTCAGTATTAAACTCTTTGATTACTCACCTTCAAATAAAAATCCATTAATTACAAACATTTTTTTTTACATCTACCTTAACCGGCAATATAACAATTACTCGATCCCGAGTTCAATATATCTTACAATACCAATTTTAACACGACTGGTAAGCCATTTATTCTTTTTAAACTTTAGTCTAGTTTGACCACCTACACTCACAGTGCCGCCTGTCTGATGAGACTGAAAATTTAAGGAGTTTTAGAAATTGATTTAAATTTCTAAAAGCCTTTTAAGTTTTGGTCGAAATAAATTTATTACAGAATGACGGCTTATTGAGATTTTCCTTCTTTCAATCCTGTATTTAATCAAAAATAGATTATTATACTGTTGTGATGTTAGTCCCAACAGTAAAAAGAAGTCAAGTCGAGATAGGGTAAAAATAAGACAAGTGTATTTACAATCATGGTACATGTACGACTAGCTTGTCGTTAACGGGAACAGTCCTGCCTTTCCACTCGGTGTCTCACTATTTATAGTGAGAACCGGTGCATGTTCTCCACTGTAGGAACGGCCGGTACAACATATACATTGAGCTCTCTTTAGGGATTTATAAAGTAGGTTTTTATTCCTCTTATAGTGACTTTTTACACGACAGTATGAGAAGTAAATACACAAGCGATGTGTTTTGATATGACTTCTTTTTTTTAGCCGACAATTTTTGGGAGAATATGTGCTTAATTGAAGTCGTACCTAATTTTGAAAATTGTCGTGTAAAAAGTCACTATAAGAGGAATAAAAACCTACTTCTAAACGAAACGAAAAATCTAAGAAAGTCCGGTTGGTGTAGGGGTTACGGTCCTCGCCTGTCAGCTTGACAGTCAAGGTTCGAATCACGCACAAGGCGGTTTTCCTATCTATAGCTCTGCTGATGAGGCCTAATAGGCCGAAATGTACATACAAAGATTTATTTTTCCCAAAAATTGTCGGCTAAAAAAAAGCCATATCAAAACACATCGCTTGTGTATTTACTTCTCATATATATATATATATATATATATATATATATAGTGTCCGAGTTCTGCTTTAACGTTTGTAATGGCATTTGTAATATATATATATATATATATATATATATATATATATATATATATATATATATATATTCAATCTGTTGTTAAACAACTTTAACAAATCGTTTCTCAATATTATTTTATCCTTGCCAATCGAGCTCTGGGTAAATAATTTGGATTAAAGTAAAGTGAGATTGCAAAGCGAATTAAATTAAAAAATAAACAAATAAATAAATATGGTCGGAGAATAAGAAAAAACATTTAAATCATTTTGTTAGATGTCTAAGAAAGTTTGACCCAATTTAAATTTCTTTAGGGCCAAGATGTTGAAGCTACTGGCTCGCTGCTTATGAACATTTGACATACAATTACGTTTCGCATACTCCAATCTCTCTCACTCTCTAACCTCAATGAGAAACTAACAAATATAACGAGGAGGTAATCAAGATTTGCATACAGAGGGAGAAAGTGATAGGCAGACTGTGGAGTGAGAGACGGGTCAGTTTTTAAATTAATTGCAAATTACGACTAATCAGAAACAATTAAAATGATGTTTTTTTTCAATCAATCCTAGAACTAAGAAATAATTTAGTATAATGTCATTAAACTAAACTAAAGTCTTTAGGACACAAGAATTGATTCGCTCAGCTTTATATGTATATATATATATATATATATATATATATATATATATATATATATATATATATATATATTGATGCCGGTGCTTTGTTGCCGCTGCTTTCTTCTAGACCTCTTAGCTTCATGGTGTTGCGTCAGGGTGACTTCTGACATGAACAGTCCTCTACGGAGATTCTGCTGCCACCGAGGGCGGTTCAGAGCCAAATTTTCCCAGCTGAAAGGGGCAATGCCAAAGCACCTGAGATCATTCTTGCAGACATCCTTCAAATGCGAAATCTGTGGTCGAGAATGTTTTCAAACATCGGACTTTACAGTCACAGGAGGCGCTGTAACTTCATGGGCACATAAAAACTTTATTATAGTCTTCCGAGATGGAAATGCCAATATATATATATATATATATATATATATATATATATATATATATATATATATATAGTTAAGAATTAATGTAAAAATGAATTAATGAATATAATAAGAAATGAATGGAATGAATAGAATAATTGAAAAATATATTTTCCGAGGGACCTCTCCCAAAAGAAAAAAATAATAAAAATAACTTTTGAGGGGAGTCATTAATAGAAAAAAAAACCACTTCACATTCTATGGGACTCTCTATTGAAGCATTGAATTAATATAATTATTATATAAAATATTGGAGAAGATAAAATAATGTCTTACCTTTGTGAAGTTATGTTGAGAAGTAATTCAAATTTTTTTCTGTCTAATGCTGTCTAATTATATATATATATATATATATATATATATATATATATATATATATAGAGAGAGAGAGAGAGAGAGAGAGAGAGAGAGATTGATAGATAATATGGCTGTTGTATTTATCAGTAAATACTGCTCAATATCATAAATGGAGCATTTACATTTAAGTAATATATATATATATATATATAATATATATATATATGGAAGAATATGTGTTTTAACCGAAGTCGAACCTAATTTATGAAAGTTAATTAATTAATAATTAATTCATTAGGCGGGAATACCTATTTTTAAATTTTAAGGATAAACAAATCGAGAAAAATATATATATATATATATATATCAAAGATACCATGCACATGGAATCAACGGCGTCTGGTTACTGACAGTTTCTCGCCTATGCGATCTTCAGACCAAGTGGAAAAAGGATTCAGTTGTTGAACTATATTTGCTGTGGTTCTTTGGTGTAGGATTTTGATTGGTCACATGTCATGTGTAGCAGGATGAAGTTTAACCGGAAGTACAGTTAGTCGTCGTAATTAAATGACTCTACATCCGGGTATACTTTATCCTATAACACATAGCACCTGACCTATCCTTCGCCCCTCCTTAAAGGACCAAACCACACCATATAGCTCAATCTCTGAATCCTTTTTCCCTTTGGTCGCATGGGCAAGAATCTGTCAGTAACCAAAAGCCATTGACTGCATGTCCATGCTATCTTTGATATATATATATATATATATATATATATATATATATATATAATATATATATATATATATATATAAATTCCTCAAAAAGTTATTCGTTTCTTGTTTGGACCGAAAACTTTCTCGTGTTTATTATTATTGTTGTACCGACCGTTCCTACAGTGGAGAATATACACCGGTTCTCACTATAAATAGTGAGACACCGAGTGAAAAGGTTGTACTGTTACCGTTTAACGGCAAGCTAGCCGTTCCTGTACCATTATTGTAAATACACTTGTCTTATTTTACCCTACCTCGACTTGACTTCTTTTTTACTGTTGGATTAACATCACAACAATTATTATTATTATTATTATTATTATTATTATTATTAGCTTTCTACCACATAATACTCTATGCATATATAAAACTATATAGATAAAGGGATATGAAAACACACAATGCTGTTAAAATGAAAATATTTTATATCATATTCATAGCTAATATTGAACAATATTTCGATTTATAAAAATCATCTTCAGAGCTTGTTTTTTTTTTTTTTTTTACTCCGGACTCATCGAGAGAGGAGCTGAAAATAATTTGAATTCAAAACGAAAACATTGATGTTCCAAAAAGTGACTTGTACGCTTTTTGGAACATCAATGTTTTCGTTTTGAATTCAAATTATTTTCAGCTCCTCTCTCGATGAGTCCGCAGTAATAAAAAAAGCTCTGAAGATGATTTTTATAAATCAAAATATCGTTCAATATTAGCTATGAATATGATATAAAATATTTTCATTTTAACAGCATTGTGTGTTTTCATATCCTTTTATCTATACTTATACCGTCGGATTCATTTCCTTACTCTTAACTT
>CM042156.1:35088391-35103391 GCA_023376005.1 Doryteuthis pealeii
ATATATATATATATATGGTGGGACAAAATAATAGAAACATCTAAAATTTTAGTACCATAATTTTTAAACACCTACAAAACCATCAAACGTTTGATATTATAATTTTTTGATGTATTATTAATTTTTCTTGTCTTATTTTTCTGAAATTACTGTTTTTTTTCCGGATATCATCAGTAGAAATTAATCAAAATTCATTAAAATGACAGATCTATCAAACTTTAAGAAGTCGAATTGTTGGTGCTCGTATGGCAGGGGCTAGTGTAACAAAAACCGCTGAATTATTTGATGTTGCAAAGAGTATTGTCTCAAAAGTAATGATAGCATTTGGGAAAGAAGGAAAAAAATCTCCTCACTGAAGCTAAACCCTGGAAGAAAGCGAAAGCTGTCTGATAGTGACCGTCGGACTCTCACGCGGATTGTTAGGAAGGATCAGAAGATTACAACCCCGAAAATTACAGCAGAAATTAATAACCATCTCGAGAACCCAGTTTTCTTAAAAAAACTGTGAGAAAGGAGCCGGATTTCACGGGAGAGCTGCAACCAGAAAACCACACATTTCAAAAACCAATATTGCAAAGAGTGGAGTAGAAACCTACAGAACTGGAACCTCACCATCAGATAGAGTTTAACGTCATACTCAGGACTTGAATACCCTCAGCCACCGCCTTCTAGCACCCATATGATAAAAATGGTTGGGGCTTGTCATAAGGACAGTAGGGTTGGGACAATCATATCGGTGCCAGGGCTTGATATAACCAGCCGATTGATTGGGGGTGGCCTCTCCGACCGCCCGTCTAGCCTAAGTAAAGACCAAAGTGGTGTGTTGCATGTCATGGACTGGTTATCCACCAGAATTCCGTCCTTAAGCATCACGGGTCGCCACTCATGGTGAACCCATTCAGGGGGGGGGTCTTATCCCTATGCAGAGGTGCAGTCGGTATATTCTAAAGCTCCAGACGTCAGGGCTGCACCCTAATGCTGGTTGCTTATTAGAACATACTAGAATAGTGAAAGAATGTTATTTTCTCGGACGAGTCATCTTCTACCTTATTTCCGACATCTGGTCATGTATACGTGTGCAGACAACCTAAAGAAACAGTTGATCCAGATTGTCGTCTTCTAACTGTTAAACATGGAGAAGGCTATGTGGTGATCTGGGGGCCATATCTTGGAAATCTGCCGGCCCAATGGCTTCCTTCATGGCAGGATCAAAAGTCAAGACTATTTAAAAACCGTATCAAATCAAATTCCTCCTATGGCCATGGAACTGTTTCCGGAAGGAAACACAATCTTTCAGGATGACAATGCACCAATTCACACAGCTGAAATTGTGTCTGAGTGGCACGACGAACATTTTAGTGAAGTAAAGCATCTGATTTAGCCACCACAGTTCCCAGATCTAGTGGCCGGGTTAGCTCAGTCGGTAGAGCGTTCGGCTAGAAACCACAAGGTTCCTTGTTCGATCCTGGTCCTCGCTAACTCAGCGTATGATTAGCACAGGGATCTGTGCGGTAAAGTGAGGAGCTAATGGTAGGTGTGGCGCTCCACCTCAGACGCAAATAATAATGTCCTTGGTTTGGCGCTAGTGAAAAGGGGATAGACTCCCTCGCTGATTGGCTGATACTGACATTAGGCCGCCCCGATGACTTTACTTAATATGGTGAATTTTAGAAAAACAAGCAAGGGGTCGATATCCTTCACCATCATCACTGATAGAACTTGAGACTTTTTTGGCAGAAGAATGGACAAAAATTCTTCTGAGAACCATTCAAACTTCGTGTGAGTCCATACCTCGTAGAATTCAAGCTGTAATTACTGCCAAAGGTTGTCCTTTCTTTTTTGTTTCATTATGGATTTACTAATTTTGTTACTGACTAGTTTTGGTTTTACATAATTTAAGACGTTTACTTCAGTAATGTTGTTCGTTGGGATATCTTTCAATAATTCCTTTCACTTTTCTGTTTCAAATTTGACTTGATTCCTTAGAAACAGCAACGCCCCTTTCTTTTCTGATATTATGTTCACTCCTGTGAGTTTTTTTCACACCAGCGTTAACTGATGGTCAAGGGGTGCTCCACATTTCCCAGACTTTTAGAACTGGAACATTAACATCAGATAGAGTTTAACGTCATACACATACTCATTTCTAACAGGTTGTGGGTTTGCCATAAGTGCAATAGGGTAGGGACAATTACTAATTGACCCATAGATGGGACCTTAACAGGTCAGAGTGTACCATAGAGCCATGGTGATGAAGGTGTACTCCACATTCCCCAAACCTCCAGAACTGGAACCTCACCATCAGATAGAGTTTAACGTCATTCCCAGGACATGAAGACCCCTTAGCTACCACATTCTAGCACATATATGATAAAAATGGTTGGGCTTGCCATAAGGGCAATAGGGTAGGGACAATCATATAGGTACTAGGGCTTGACGTGACTAGTCGATTGATCGTGGCCTCTCCGACCGCCCGTCTAGCCTAAGTAAGGACCAAAGTGGAGTGTTGCATGTCATGGACTGCTCAGCCATATGGGTTCAATTGTTAAGAATCACGAGTCGCCACCAACGGCCAACAAATGGTCTCATTGGGGAGGGGGGTCTTACCCCTCTGCAGAGGTTCAGTCATCAAATTCTACAGCCTCAGTCGATAGGGCTGTAACATACGGAAGAATGAACGAATTTATATTTTATATTTTGTCGTCATCATATTTTCACTGGAGCCAAGTTTGTGTGACTGATTTTTTAGTTGTTTTTCTAAAACTTTGTCACATAATTATTTATTACGTACTTAGCCTTACTAAGAGAACCAAACTGCACGTCTACAAAGCATACGTTCTCAGTACTCTCATCTACAGTAGCGAAGCCTGGATCACATATTCATGCCACGAGAGGAAACTGGACAATTTCCACCTCAGATGCCTACGTCGCATTCTACGCATACGCTGACAAGACAAAGTTTCCAACACGAAAGTGCTGGAACGAGCAAACATGAACAGCATGTCCGCCATCATCTGCGAGAGACGCCTGCGTTGGCTTGGTCACGTCAGGACGATTGACAAAGGCCGCATCCCCAAAGACCTACTGTATGGCGAATTAGTTGAAAGCACCCGACCAGTAGGGAGACCACGCCTGCGCTTTAAAGATGTCTGCAAGAGGAACATGAAGACATGCCACATCAACACCAACTCATGGGAGGCTTGTGCAAAAGAACGTGCGACCTGGCACCTCCTCGTCAAACAAGGAACGAAAAGGAGTAAAAAAGAGAGAAAAGAAACCGCCGCAGAAAAGAGAGCCAAAAGGAAGAAGAGACAACAGCAACTCCAGCAAGCATCAATGTTTGTTTGCAGTCACTGCACCAGAGATTGCCATTCAAAAATTGGTCTGTTCAGCCACTCTTGCAGTTGCAGATTTTTTTAAAAAGTGGACACTACGCCATCGTCTTTAGTAGACGGAAGGATGCCAACATCTAAATCGCACAAAAACTGTTATATTCGTAGCAACAAAAATTCATTTGGAATTGCTCGACACACCATTTTCTATATACGCTTGTAATTCTAATTCTAATTGTACTTCGTCCATTCGCACGTAACGCTCATTCGCACACCCTCCCTGCAGCCAAGTGGGATATTTTTCCACCCTTCACATTAATTATCTTTAATTATTGAACTATTTTGTAAATATTTTTATACATTTCATTCATAAAAGGTCGTGTCTTAACTTGGTTGCATTTGTTTATAAACATAATTTGAAAAATGTCACTATTAATGATATTTTACATTTCGATCTATCCACCCACACACCCGCCTGTTGCTATGGATATAAGAGTTTAAGTGCGATTTAAATAATTACGCAACAAAACATTTTGAGACAAAATTTAAAAAAAAACGATTAAAAACAATTACCAAATTAACCTCAATTGTCACAAAGTAGAAATATAGATTTTCTTTCCTTATTTCTTCTTTTCCCTCTTTCTTTCTTTCTTTCTTTCTTTCTTTCTTTCTTTCTTTCTTTCTTTCTTTCTTCTTTTCCTCTTTTTTTTTCTTTTTCTTTCTTTCTTTCTTTCTTTCTTTCTCTTTCTTTCTTCTTTTCCCTTTTCTTTCTTCTTTCTTTTTTCTTTCTTTCTTTCTTCTTTTCTTCTTTTTCTTTCTTTCTTCTTTTCCTTTTTCTTTCTTTCTTTCTTTCTTCTTTTCTTTCTTCTTTTCCCTCTTTTTTCTTCTTTCTTTCTTTCTTTCTTTCTTTCTTTCTTTTTCTTTCTTTCTTTCATCACCATTGCTTTCTTTCTTTCTTTCTTTTCGATTTTCTTTCTTTTTCTTTCCGCTATGTAGCACGTTCTTTTCTTTTCCTTCTTTCCTCACAGTCAAAATGGAATGGTCCATTATTCATCTGAAGTGACGACAGGGCGTAACATATCCATTCATGTCTAACATTCTCTTTCTTTCTTTCTTTCTTTCTTTCTTTCTTTCTTTCTTTCTTTCTTTCCATTCTAATCCATTAAAACAGATGATACGTGTCACAATCAAAACGGAATGGTCCATTATTTATTTGCGGTGGTGACAGGCCGTGACAACTGGTGGTACAAGCATATTGATATATAGATTATTATTATTATTATTATTATTATTATTATTATTAGTCTCCAGGACTCTTCTGAGTATTCTAGCCGATTGCAGCAGTGCAGTAGTCTGGATGGTCTCGATTCTCCCTCTGATTTCCAGTTCCTCCAGTTTTTTTTCCCAAGATTTTTGAGGCCATTCCAAGTACGCCAACTACAATTGGTATCACTTTGACCCTCATATTCCATAGCTTTTTTCAATTCTCTTGCAAGGTCCAGGTATCTATCCATCTTTTCTTTTTCCTTCATCTTCACCCTGTGATCTGCTGGAACCGCAAAGTCCACCAATAGACTTTTTTTTGTTAATCAATACTAGGTCTGGTCTCCTGGCTGGGATAGGGTGATCCGTCTTTATCTCGAAATCCCATCGAATTTTATGCGTTTCATTCTCAAGAACAGATTCTGATTTATGCATATACAATTTTGTTGTATGGTCAAAATTTGATTTTTTGCATTATTATTATTATTATTATTATTATTATTATTATTGAAATAGAAAACCAATTGAAATATAATTAAGATATGTGTAACCTTTTTATACATTATATGCGTTCTTACTTAATCTTGTTAGTCCTATTAGTTTGATATATTTCATTACTCTAAAACTTAAATACTTGGGCCCGGCGGAGGACGCATATTCTATCATTGAAACTGCTTAAAGTTTTCAACAATTTTAGAGATGCGCAGTATTGCAAACTTGTTTGACCCGATGTTATTTTCCTTTGTTTTTATTCTTGGAATAAATAAAACGATGTGAGTCAGTTGTGAATTCTGAACCTCTGATGAGTGCAACGGACTGATTTGACATAGAGTCAGTAATCGTCCTTTAAAACACGTTCTGCTGACAGTAACTCGATTCTCCATTGGATAGGGAGAGGGGAGGCACACCAAGACCATGTTGACAAAAGAATACACAAGGGGAAGAAGAAGGTGTAGTTTGCAGAAGATCATGTGTGTATGTGTGTGTGTGTGTGTGTGAGAGAGAGAGAGAGAGAGAGAGAGAGAGAGAGAGAGAGAAGAGAGAGAGAGAGTCAAGTGACCCCTCACCCCCTAACGCTAAGGTTGATGGGTCAAATTTGACTAAAAAGAATAACTGAGGTCATCCTCGCTATCGAATTCTGTTCTGAGTACCCTCGTGTTTATAAAGTCTGCCGAAAATCTTTAAAATGGTAAAGAACTAAGGTCAGTGGAGAATCTAATTTGTTTGCTAAATGCAAAAGTCAGTTCGAAAGAAAGTTACTCAGTCCAAACTTGAAACCCCCTCCACCCCCCAAAAAAAATTCAGCTTCATTTGCATCCAATAGGAAATCAAATCCAATCCGATGGCAAAGGGTTTTCTCTTTGTTATTTTAAAAGCCATTCCATTAGAGATACTGACAATTTAACCCGGTGTGCCACATCGGTATATTGATCTTGCTATGAAAAAATCAGAAATCATCAATAACTTAAAATTGGTTGATTCTAAGACTTTTTTGATAGCATTCTTGGATTCCTTAGGCAAAAATGCTTTTATGAACCAATTTTTATTAGTATATAAAAAGTCGACGGGGCGGCCTAAAGTCGGTATCAGCCAGTCAGCGAGGGAGTCTATCCTCTTTTCAATTGCGCTAGACCAAGGAGATTGTTTTTAGCATCTGAGGTGGAGCGCCACACCTACCATCAGCTCCTTACTTTACCGCACAGATCCCTGTACTACTCATACGCTGAGTTGGCGAGGACCGGTATCGAACTAGGAACTTTGTAGTTTCTAGCCGAACGCTCTGCCGAGCTAACACGGCCCACATTAGTATATAATAATAATGATAATAATAATAATATAGATAGGTAAAATTCCTCAGTTATATATCTATATATTAATAATCGTGTTCCTTAATTGTACAACCGTTATCATCTTGCAACACCCTCAGGTTTAAAATGAGACCGTCCGAATGATCGAAGATGAAATGCAAAAATGTAAATCCTGAATAGCTGGTGTTACTTACCCGTCGAATTAGTATTTCTTATGAGTGTCGTCACCTCAGCTAAATAATGGACCATTCTGTTTTTATTATAAAGAAAAAAAGGAAGAAAAAGGCATGTTATACAGAAAAAAAACTTAAGAAAGACACTAGTGTAAATATGTAGAAAGAGTGTGAGCGTGTGGAAGCGATGACGCTTATCTGTTTCAATCCAATATAATGAAAAGATGGAGAGAAAGGAAAAGAATGAGAGAGAGAGAGAGAGAGAGAGAGAGAGAGAGAGAGAGAGAGAGAGAGAGAGAGAGAAGAGAGAGAGAGAGAGATTATTATACATTTTACATATTGAATTATTTGGCAATATCTCTCAAGTAAACATATCAAACGTTGTAATAATTAAATCACCATACCATGTTTGGAATTTATTTATGATAATTTTTACTTGACTTCTAGCATATATATATATATATATATATATATATATATATATATATATATAGATATAGATATATATATGTGTGTGTGTGTGTGTGTGTGTGTGTGTGTCTTAGTTATTTTATTTTTAGGGTATCAACCCTCTTCGGTTCATTTAATGCAAACCTAGTTATTTTGATATTCGGTTTACTTATAGTACAAGCTGTTGCTTAAATTGTCACCCAATTGTCACCCAACAGGCTCATCGCTGCTTAAGTTCAGTGATCTCGCGAGAACCGGTGCCGTGTGTGTTTGTTTGTGGAAAGGGTGCCCTCAGTTTAATATCTGATAAGTTTTCAAATCTCAGGCAATCAGCCAGGATTCGAGACTGTCTTGCATGTAAACCTGTCTCGTGACAAGACATCTTCATTTTCTCTAAATGAAATTCATATTTATAAACACTGTGTTCTTTTATTTCTTGTTCAAAATTCTTCTTCTTCTTCTTCTTCTTCTTCTTATTATTATTATTATTATTATTATTATTATTATTATTATTATTATTATATTCCTTTTGAGTTTTTCACATCAGCTTTTGTTGATGGTATTTCACTGGAGCCTGAGTGACAATAAGTCCCCTCGGGTCTCCAGGACACTTCTGAGTATTCTAGCCGATTGCAGCAGTGCAGTAGTCTGGATGGTCTCAATTCTTCCTCTGATTTCCAGATCCTACAGTCTTTTTTCCAAGTTTATTGGGACCGTTCCAAGTGCGCCCACTGCAATTGGTATTACTTTCACTCTCATGTTCCACAGCTTTTTCAATTCTCTGGCAAGGTCCATGTATTTATCCATCTTTTCATTTTTCTTCAGCTTCGCCCTGTGATCTGCTGGAACCACAAAGTCCACCAGTTAACACGTACTCTTTTTTTACATTTTTTAAAATCAACACTAGGTCTGGTCTCCTGGCTGAGATTGGGTGATCCGTCTTTATCTCAAAGTCCTAGAGAATTATTATTATTATTATTATTATTATTATTATTATTATTATTATTTTTCTCCTTTTGAGTTTTCACATCAGCATTAGCTGATGGTCTTTCACTGGAGTCTGAGTGACAGCAAGTCTCCTCAGGTATCCAGGACTCTTCTGAGTATTCTGGCAGATTGCAGCAGTGCAGTGTTCTGAAAGGTTTCAACCCTTCCTCTGATTTCCAAACTTTCCAGACCCTTTTCCAATCCTTTTGGGACTGTTCCAAGTGCACCAACCACAATTGGTATCACTTTCATTTTCATGTTCCATAACTTTTTCAGTTCTCTGGCAAGGTCCAGATATTTGTCTATTTTTTCATTTTCCTTTAGCTTCACCCTGTGATCTGCTGGCACTGCAAAATCCACCAGTTGACAAGTTCTTTCTTTTTTGTTTATCAGCACTAGGTCTGGTTTTCTTGCTGGGATTATTATTATTATTATTATTATTATTATTATTATTATTATTTTTACAGCCTCATAAATTATGTCTGTTTTTTTTTTTTTTTTGAATGGTAAAGAAGGCGACAGTGTGGTGAGAAAGGCAACAAAAACTCTGTTTCACCGAAAACAACCATCGCCCATGATTGGTTGAATAGTAAGTCTTATCTCTTCTCTTATGTCGCCAGGGGAGACAACTCGGTCGTCAATAAAATTGAACGTGATAACCGTCTTGTACTAAATTGGGTCAACTCAAGTGAACCTTAAAGAATCATCAAATGTTAACACTGTAGACGACATACATGATTGATTTTTACTTTTGTTTTAATGAAAAATTTGTTTTGAGAACGAAGACATTACGACGAAAAAAAAAACAACAAAAAAAAACGCAATATGAGTCTAGGTAAAAAATCATACAAAATTAAAAAGGTAGATATTCTTGGTAAAACAAGACATTAGTTTTACTAGTACAAAATAAAAAAACACCCTCCGGGCGATGTAAAAATAGATTTTTGAAACAAATTGCCTGAGGGGTGGGAGTAAAAAAATTACAGTCAACGAGTTTGTACCCTAAGTAAGTAAAATCATCAAATTCATTAAAGGATTAAAAAATAAAACAATTTGAAATGTAAACTTTAAATATGTATTAAAATAAAACAAACTATATATAGATATACAATACCAGTCATGTATTTATTAAAACTTGTTTTTAAAAAACAATGAGGACTGTCTAATGTTGCATGTTCAAATTTTGAGTGTATTTATTCTATGATATGACGATTTTGGGTAATGTGACGTAAGCAGTGACGTAATTTTTGCTACAGACAAGAACCGGAAGCGAATCTCCATTATTAATAGAATTAGATATCTTCCCAAAATTCACACGGAACTGTCCAATTAGACAAATAGCATAGTGAATAAAGGCTCTGGATTAAGACAGTTCTAAGTGACAGTTATCTCTAAGCAGCAGGTTCAATCCTGGCCAAAGGCGACAGTAACATGTAATAATAATTAATGCAGCTTAACACCTGTACCCAGCTATGGTTAGCGCAATGAGAATAGGATACCCCCGTGGATTGAATAAAGGGTTGGGTTCAAAGTTCCGTGATGGCTCCCGGTTAGTACAAAAACGCTCCCGAGTTCGATAAGGCTTCCGACAAGAAACGTTGTACAGATAATGATGAAGACAATAGTCCGAATAATACTAACGACTCTTATTGTTTTTCGCCCCACTTCGGCCACTGGACTATTAGTGATAATTAGCAGCGTTAATACCAGGGGGCCATTCCCCAGGCAATACCTGCCCCCTTGATTTAAAGGGGTAGGGCTGGGTTTATTGCCCAGTGCCTGAGGCACCCCCTTGAGGGGGAATGCCGACGGGATCAACGCATTTTTTGCACCTACCAGCCATGAGTCTCGGCTCGTGGGTGGGCCCACATAAAAATATCCTTGTGGCATGCCCTTCATAAGTGGGATGAGAGGCAAATACCCTAATAACATGGGCTGTTTTGAGGCAGATCTAACTTAGAAATCGTTAATAGATAAGATTAGTTCTATATATTAATGATTTTAACTATAAATTATATGCTCATTGATAAACTTACGAAATTCCTAAGGGTATTGTGACGTAAGCAGTTACGTAGTTTCGGTTACAGACAGACATACACAGAATCTCCATTATGATAAGATTTTCTTTTGTGAATTGTTGTCTGACCTTTTACAATGACGTTTGAATTCAAAGTTTATCATCCCTGGGATAAAGGGCCTAGTCTGCCCTACTATATACCCATAGCTGGAGGGAGAATATTTGGATTCATAACTATTAGCACTATGTGATTTCAACCAGTTTCGTCCAGGATTTGAACTCGTATTGCCGTTTGTATTTTCTACGACGATAACCATTACCATGTGCGCCTCCTTATCCCGGTGTATGTCACATCTTGTAATCTTTTAAAAACTGAATTTTTTTCCTTCTTTTAAAAGTAATTTACAAAACATTATAGCCCAACAGAACCCTAAGACTGACTGTTACGGTTTCAAAGAGAATGTATTGCTTCACAGTTTTTTTTTTTTTTTTTTTTTTTTTATCTTTCAAAATTAAGTTTTCATTCAACCATTTTTGATATTTTCTTTCATATTTTTTGTTTTTAGATTTTTTCCTTTATTTTTTTATCCCGAACGACGTTCGATTTACTTTTTTTCTTTAAATTTTCATCAATCGGTTAGTCACGTTAAACCCTAGCACCTGTAGGAAAAACAAATGACAATCCATCAAGAATGTCAAGAATGCATAAAACAAAAACGTCTTCAGCCTAAAATGACCCAATGGGTTGACATGCCGTAAAAAACCAACCAACCAACCAGCCAACCAAAAACACTTTTCCATTTTTCAAACATTCTTTCACTTATTTACCCATCCCCCCCCTGCACGAGCAGGATATGACACAAGGTCAATTTCATAAGCGGAGTTTAACAAGTTCAAATTTAGAGTTTTCCTTCTCTTAGACTGGTTGCCTAACCAAGGTCAAAGAGTCTAACTCGCCCTATTTACCCATAGATAAAGGGATAATAGTCGGATGCATATCTTTCCTATGGTTATTAGTACTATGTGAAATGCAAAAAGGCTAGTCCAAGAATTGAACTCGGGTCACCAAGTCCATTTCCTTCAATGATAACCATTACACTACGCGCCTTCATTAAACATTCATTGATAAGATTATTTTTGTTTTCTTTCTTTCATTTTTTTGTTCTTTGAGAACTTTTTTCTATTTCTTTGTCTTGTTTTATTTTCAGTTTTCTTTATTATACTTATCTTATTGTGGCACAAAGCCAAAACGACTCTAAGAAAGATTGTGATGCTCCGATGTTTTTTATTTGTTTTTTTTTTTTTTTTTAAGTAAGGAAGTCTTGCCTGCCTCGACAAGTCAAAATCTCGGCTTTAAAATTAAGCTCTCAGCCAGCCACTGGCGACAGTTGGGTTATACACAACTATCCCAGCCGCAAGGCAAGACACATGATTTCTTTCCGCTTTTCTCTGTGGATTTTCCCGCACGAAGTTCATGTTCGAACGTGTCCCAACTTTGAACAAATCCTCAGCCTCGTAAATAATGATTGACTTGTTAAAACAAATAAAAACCTTGACATACAACAAACACACAATCTAATCAAGAAGAAACTTAACTGTTATTAACCTTTCACAGATTAAACATAATAATACAAAGGTGAGACGTCAAATGAATTTACAATAACAATCATCAAACAATCATCAAACAAAATGGTTTCTACAGACGATGAAAATGGCGGATGATTGGGGAAAAAGGCGGGAAAATAACAATCAGTAATTCACGTTCAAATTTCTGATGCTCAGGTTCAAATTTCCTTCTCTCTGTTCTCTCTTCTCTCTCCTCTCCCCTCTCTCTCTCTCACACACACACATACACACACGCACGTACGCACGCACATACGCGCGAATATTAAACACAATGTAAAATGTTTTCTAACAGTTAATCTAATTTGATATGAATCATATATATATATATATATATATATATATATATATATAGTCATCCGTATAGTCCTGTTTCGGCGTTTCACGGCTCATCAGTGCGGTTAGACAGGTAGGCTGCTTCAGGCCGGGATCTAAACATGACCCATTTGCCGTCATTCAAAGTTCTTAATTTCACGCCACCAACACAACCCACTTTAAAGAAAGTAAATTTATTGATATATATATGACCGCTAGGAGTGCTCTATTAGTTAAGGAGAACTCTCTCTCTCTCTCTCTCTCTCTCTATATATATATATATATATATATATATATATATAGGAATAGACTAACAAAGATAATAGGTTTGCTTTGGTTTCTTTGTTTAATGGCATATCAAACTTCTTGGTTATATTATCATGCTTGTAGTAGATCAGTAAATAGTAAAGTCGCCGGGGTGGCCTAAAGTCGGTATCAGCCAATCAGCGAGGGAGTCTATCCCCTTTTCATTAGCGCTAGACCAAAGAGCTTGTGTTTACGTCCAAGTTGGAGCGCCACACATATCATCAGCTCCTTACTTTACCCGCACAGATCCCTGTGCTACTCATACGCTGTTAGCGAGGGCCGGTATCGAACTAAGAACCTTGTGATTTTATGCCGAACGTTCTACCGACTTATCTAACCCGGTCACAACCCATAGCTGCGTGGAAAAGGGAGTCATACCTTTCCCAAGGGTTTGTCCGAAAGTGAATGTAATAGCGCGACTGGAGTTCGAACTCTCTTCCTACAAATGTCACAATTCAGCACGTTAACCACTACACCACGTGAACTTCCATAGATAGATAGATAGATAGATAGGAACAGACTGAGATAGATAGATAGATAGATAGATAGATAGACTAGATAGATGGATAGATAGATAGGGAACAGACTGAGATAGATTAGATAGATAGATATAGGAACAGACTGAGATAGATAGATAGATAGATAGATAGATAGATTAGGTATAGGTAGATAGGAACAGATATAGATAGATAGATAGATAGATAGATAGGAACAGACTGAGATAGATAGATTAGATAGATATGAACAGAGATAGATAGATAGATAGATAGATAGATAGATAGGAAACAGACTGAGATAGATAGATATAGATAGATAGATAGATAGATAGGACAGACTGAGATAGATTGATTGATTGATATAGATAGTTAGATAGATAGATAGATAGATATGAACTGAGGGATGGTTTTCTATTGAAGAAATTACATGCCAGCTTTTTAAAATTAAATCTATCTAAAAGACAAAAAATAAGATGTAATAGAATGAGATATTTATTATATATAAGTCGAACAAGCCATGCAGGGAAATGCTGGAGAAGCAAGGAGGAACTCATAAATGACGTTCTCCTGTGAAAACCTATACAATGACACGCCAGTGTAGGCCGACCAGCAAAACATTACATCAATTATCTATGTATGGATTCTAGATGCCGCGAAGAAGACCTACCAGAGACGATAACCGATAGGAACGGGTGGAGATATAGATGAGAGAGAGAGAGAGAGAGAGAGAGAGAGAGAGAGAGAAGAGAGAGAGAGAGAGAGAGAGAGTATTAATGGAGGTAAATGAAATGAAAAAGAAGGGAGAGAAAAATAAAGAATAAAAATGAATAGAGAGAAATAAAGGGAGGAAATAGAAAGTGAACTAAGAAAACAAATAGAGAGAGAAAACAGATAGACAGAGATAAAGAGAGAGAGAGAGAGAGAGAGAGAGAGAGAGAGAGAGAGAGAGGAAGATAGTGAGAGAAAGAGAGAGTGAGAAAGAAATAAAGAGAGATAAACAGCGATTAATAAAAAAAAGATAGAGAGAGAGAGAGAGAGAGAGAGAGAGAGAGAGAGAGAGAGAGAGAGAGAGAGAGAGAGAGTAAGCGATATGAAAGAGAGAAAGAGATAATTGTTTGGAAACATGTCTCGACAAAATCGAAAGCTTGTTACCGTCAAAGTTTGTATAATATGAAAGTAATAAAAAGTAGCAAAAAGGATTGAATCTAAATTAACTGAAAGGCGACCTGCCATTTTCTTTTTATCCGCACGAATAATTATCAATCTTTCACATTATTTTCAATCTCGTCTTGAAATCTCGTAAAGCCGAGAAATCATTAACTGAATGTGGTCAATTTCTTTTTCTTTTAATCATCTTACGACATTGTCTTTTTATTATCAGTAATTGCAAAATTAAAAAAAAACCACCCGGGCGATGTAAAAATAGATTTTTGAAACATATTGCCTGAAGGGTGGAAGTTAAAATTCAATGTCAGCGAGTTTGTACCCTAAGTAAATAAAATCATCAAATTCATTAAAGGATTAAAAAATAAACAATTTGAAATGTAAACTTTAAATATGTATTAAAATAAAACAAACTATATATAGATATATAATACCAGTCGTGTATTTATTAAAACTTG
The DNA here is from genome assembly GCA_023376005.1 of Doryteuthis pealeii. Lineage (NCBI taxonomy): Eukaryota > Metazoa > Mollusca > Cephalopoda > Myopsida > Loliginidae > Doryteuthis > Doryteuthis pealeii. The sequence continues at coordinate 35,102,785 of CM042156.1, forward strand.
TTTTAAAAAACAATGAGGACTGTCTAATGTTGCATGTTTAAATTTTGAGTGTATTTATTCTATGTTATGGCGATGTTGGGTAATGTGACGTAGCAGTGACGTAGTTTTTGTTACAGACAAAAACCGGAAGTGAATCTCCATTATTAATAGATTATTATTCTCTTTTTTCTGTTCTTCATTTCTTATCTAAAATTTGTTTCTTTTTTTAGTATGAGGGGTGGGGTGTGTTAAAGGATTAGGTTTTGACGAATAGGTAAAATAAGCCAATATTTTAAAAAGACAGTTATTTCAATGATTGGACCAAATTACCTTTAAGCACCCCAGGAACGACTTGGACTCAGAAGGACATGTTTCGCTTTGCACCGTCAACATCCGGGTTAGGGTTAGTTTTATAGGGTTAGGGTTAGTTTTATAGGGTTAGGGTTAGGTTAGCGTTAGTTTTATAATTTAAAAAATGCGTCAAAAATCGTCTGTTAACAAACAACCGGATGTTGACGGTGCAAAGCGAAACATCTCCCTCTGAATCCAGGTCGCCCTGGGGTGCTTAAAGGTGACTTGGTCCCAATGATTTGCAGCTCAGTTTATCTGGAATAAAATTAAGAGCGAA
>CM042156.1:35110891-35113391 GCA_023376005.1 Doryteuthis pealeii
TATTTTAGTCTGCTACTGTGTAAAAACAAAACAAAACAAAAAAAACGCCACCGTAGCTATTTCTGGTGTCGACACACTCTTTGCCATTCTGGGATTAACACTTTGTTTTATAAGATTATTGTTTAATCTTATCTTACTAATCCACTGATAAGCGCCGTGAATAACACCTTTGGCCGTTCCGGGTTGAGCAGACCATCATCGCTTAATATTATTTTAATTTCTATTAAGCTGTCATTTGATAAGTGTGTAAAAGAAGATTTAGACAAACCATTGTGGGTATTTTTCGTATTTGCCTGGGGAGTTGTCTGCCCGTTTAAAGTGTCGCTGGTTCCCGCTAGGGACCTCGTGTATTTAAGCGGCTGTTTTGAATTTCTCTTCCTCTTTGCCTGCTGCTCGCTACGAGACCACATGGGTTAGACAATTGTCATTCCCTTCTCGTTGGGGCTTCGGCCCTCAACGCCGGACTTGTCACTGTAAGTGATTTTTACAGCATGGACTATTCCTAGTCTCATGTCTGTACCTATATATTATGTTTTTATGTATGTATTTCATGTACACTTCTATGTAATTTATATATCCTTTGTGTATTCATGTGCTGTACTATATTAAATGTTTTGTCCCTCAACCTTTGTCGGAGTTTGTTTGCGTTCCAACGAGTTATGACTTTGTCATAACCTTTGAATCTTACACCATTAATTGCTGGATCACATTCTCTACTCCATTCATGCCAAGTCTTGTATTCCTTTTTATTTTTTATTTTATTTTTTGCATAATTCCCAGTGGATCACCTTCCCAACCCAGTCATGTCTAGTTTTGTATTCTCGTTGTGCTAGTTTGCTACATTCGCAGAGTATATGGTTTACGGTCTCATCTCTATTACAGCATAGTCTACATTTACTATTTTGTTGGGTCTTATTTTTTGCTTTGAAATAGTTTGTCCTTATTGCATTATTCTGTGCAGCAATTATTAGTGATTCAGTTTCTCTTTTAAGGTTTCCTTTTCTAACCACGTCCAGGTTTTTTCATGTGCAACCTCTCCAATTTGTCGTTTGAAGCGTCCGTATAATTGTTTTTCTTCCCATTTTTGTTGTTTTTCTGATTGTCCCTATGTCACATCTACTATTGTTGGCCGCCATAAGTAATCTGTCTTTGCTCTTTTTTGTAGTCTTCGAGTTGTTGGATTATTATTATTATTATTATTATTATTATTATTATTATTATTAGCAAATATATGCACCCTCCGGGTGCACGTATTTAAGTCTTAATATAATAAAATATCATATTAAATTAGAAAGGCTAATGAAACTGAATAAGAATGTAAATAGAAAGATTTGGAACAGAGGGGGTATGATTGAAAAATAGAACAACTTTGAAACGAACTCTTCCATCATCTTTCATTGGTAAATTTTCCTAATTTAACTATTTAGTTAAAATTGGAAGTAAAGGATAATATTACAGTTATTTCTTCTTATTAATCGATTTCATTTAAGATTTATCCCCGAGATTTTTTCTCATATTCATTAAGATAAAACTAAACAATTAGAAATCAATAATACTAAGCACATATTTATTAAAATCAAATTTTAAAGATCAATATGCAAATAAGCCTTTCCATTCACACTGTAAACCGCTATTTTGTTGTATATATAAATACAATTACATGTTATTAGTATCGAGATAGATATGGTTAATAGTATTAATGATGTATAACAATTTTATTAATAATAGAAGTTTAAATAAAAATAAAATCATGGAGAATGTGATGTAAATAACTAAGGGAATTGTGACTTGAGTAGTAATATAGTTTCGGTTACAGACAGAAAAACACACAATCTCCATTATAATAAGATTATTATTAGTTGTGTACAATGCATCGTAAGCGTTGGTTCCTTAGCAGCTGCAAATGGCCGAGCACCTGTCTATTGCGCAAACGGGATGTCCTGGTTCCATTAGATTATTGCAACAACAACAACATAATAATAATAATAATAATAATAATAATAATAATAATAAGCAAATAAAATTAATAAATGTTTCACCTCTGTCACTACATAACCAGCCAACCGATTAACCTTCTGATTTGTTGCATTCACTTATAACAGGGATCACCAAATCTTTTTTTTTTTTTTTGTTCACGATGGGCCGGATAATTGAAATAATAACGAGCGCGGGCCACATTATTATTGTGTTCAATACTTGCTAACCAGAACGAAAACTCTGAGAAAAAGATGTAAAACAAAATTTACCTTTCCATGTTGTATTCATGGATGAGTGGGCATAAGAGGCACAAAAACAAATTTAACCAACATATTTATTTTCAAAACATTACCAAAGAACGCAACATTAGCAGAAAGGTTTAGTGAGATTTGTGAAACTGAAGTTTGCCTTTCAAGATATCGTCAATGTTTGGTTTGGAATTGCTATGTCCAATCAAGAGAATTGCTTTCAAATATTTATCAGCCAATTTCGTCCGATGGGTTGATTCCGTAGTTAAGTCCAT
>CM042156.1:35118391-35153878 GCA_023376005.1 Doryteuthis pealeii
CGGTAGTTTTCCATTCCCTGATCTGAAACACCGGCTCCTTAGAATTTTCGCTACAGGGTGTTATCAAAGCCCTACGCCACCATAGAATTATGCAACAGAGGGAGATGTGACGATGAATATATGATTGCGAGAAATGAAATGGTGGGGGATTTTAGGACGATATAGGAAAAAGATCTATCTTATTTGATAGATGAAGAACAAGAAATAAAAAATAAAAAGGTAAAAAGGTTTTCATTTTATGCTAATTTGCGACCAGAGGCAAAAAGTGCTTTACTTTTAAAATTCGTCGGATGTAAAAGATGGCTCAATAATTTTTAGGTAATGATTAAGAAATCATAAAAAGAGTATAGTTACTTTTCGCACATAGGTTCTTTGTTTCATAATTAAGTTTTAATGAGTAAGATACGTAAAAAAAAAATACTTAGATTCAAACTAAAAATTAGCCAATGAGATTAGTATTTTATCTGCCATTTTATAATCAGCCAATCAGTAAAAGGACAAAATCTTACAATTTGTAGAATATGTCGATAAATAGAAGAATTTGGAATGTTGACAAGCCTTAATTGCAAAAAAAAAAAAAGGATCTGCGAACAACTTGTTTTTTAGACTAAAAAATAAAAAAAGTTTAACTTTAAGATATGAACTACTAAATTTCTATTTAGTTAATAATTTTGAAAAATCAAAATATTTCAAAACTTGCTGGTGTAATTCAAATTTATTAGAAAATTTTAATAGAAATTCTGATTGGCTGATTATAAAATGGCAGATAAAATCACTAATCTCATTGCTAATTTTTTATTTCAGAGCTAAGTAGGTTTTTTTTACGTATTTTACTCATTTAAATTTAATTAATTAATTATGAAACCAAGAACCTTGTGCGAAAAGTAACTATACTCTTTTTGTGATTTTATCTTAATCATTACGCAAAAATTATTGAGCCATCTTTTACATCTGACGAATTTTAAAAAGTAAAGCACTTTTCGCCTCTGGAACTGTAGGCCTAATTCCCAATGAGAATTTCAGACGGCAAAAAGCGCCTTTCCTTTCTTCCTGTTCCGGATGGTTTCAATCACTTCAAGGAAATTGTCTCTTGCAATAAAAATCCATTCTCTATATTTGTTTCTTTAAAAAACAAAATAATTCAACCTTTCTTTTGAGATGATCCTTCTGTAATTTTGTTTGTTTTTTATTGTAATTGTTTATTTCTTCTTTCTTCTTCTTCTTTCTTCTTCTTCTTCTTCTCTTCTTCTTCTTCTTCTTCTTCTCTCTAGTTTAAGGGACACCTGCTCAAGCCAATTCATCTCAGGTTGCCAGTTCAAGATCACTGACCCCGGAGTCGGTGACAGTTTGAGAACGGGGGTGGGGGTCATTCGGGGGAGGAGGACCCAAGCACCTGTCACGATAGCGTCATAAGTTGAAAAGGGCAACTAACATTTCGTCAGGGAAAACGAAGAAAAAAAACCCCAAAAAAAACCAACGTGTCTTTGCTCGTTTACCTGTACCTTTTCTCACCAATTCGATTCTTCGTGTTTTATTGGGTTGTCACGAACAACTACCTCCCCCCCACGTACCCCCAATGCCATCCACTGCACAACTACATGCCCACTATACATATACACAACTACATACAGAAACATATACATATAAACAATTACATACACACATATACATATACATAATTACATACACACAATACATATACACAATTACATACGCACATATACATAATATATACACATTATACATATACACAATTACATACAAACATATATATATTCACATAATTATATACTACATATACATATACACAATTACATACAAACTATACATATACATAATTACATACACATTTATACATATACATAATTACATACACAATATACATATACACAATTACATACACACATATACATATACACAATTACATACACACATATACATAATTATATACACCATATACATATACACAATTTCATACACACATATACATAATTACATACACATTTATACATATACACAATTACATACAAACATATATATATTCACATAACTATATACACACATATGCATATACACAATTACATATAGAGCATATACATATACATAATTACATAAACATTTACATTTACACAATTACATACACACATATACATATACACAATTACATACAAACATATACATAATTACATACCCATTTATACATATACACAATTACATACAAACATATACATATTCACAATTACATACACCATATACATATACATACACATTTATACATAAAAAATTACACATACATATACATGTACACAATTACATACAAACGTGTGTGTGAGTGTGTTTAAATAGAGACACAGATACAATTTATAAGCTTTGTTGACAACATGTGTGTGTGTGTGTGTGTGTGTGTGTGAATAGGCACACATACAATTTGGCAAAGCTCTGTCAATAGCGTGTGACTCACTGGAAAAATGAAAAAAATATCTATATACATGTTTATACATATACAACAATTACATACAATATAATACATATTCACAATACATACACCACATGTACAAATACACAATTACATACACACAATATACCTAATTACTTACATATTTTATACATATACACAATTACATACACGTTTATACATATACACAATTAACATACACATTTATACATATACACTAATTACATAACACAAACAATCACCCTGGTCTAGCGCTAGTGAAAAGGGGATAGACTCCCTCGCTGTCCAGACAATAGGCCACTCCACCAACTTTACTTACTTTTTTTTTTACAATTTTGACTTAAAATCGACTAATACACAAGTATACATGGTGATTTTGAATTCGTTGGAAAATAAAACAATAATATTAGAGATCACTAACACCAAGTAATTATTTATTAAACCCGCATTTTTAAAACCTGTATGCAAATTAACCACACCATATATTTTTGGAATATTTTGGTGATTTAAGCCGTGCTCCGGTCCACCACTTAGATTTATAGACTAAGCGAGGTCATGTGGTTTAGACCTCAGCCAATCAACAGCCCGAATACCTGGCTAATTAACTACTTAATCGCTGATGCTGAGAGACGTCAATTTGCAATCATTGACGAATGACCTGCAAGACTGAGGAGCACCAAGGAACAACCAAAGGATTCTTTACTAAGGATCGCACTCTGCTTAACACAAGGATCTCCGCTGGACAAGCGCTCTTGTTTGAAGCCTAAAGGATGGCCACAAAAATCGTAACATATATTATGTAAACCTTTATTTCTTATGTATATTATTTATATTATATATATTAATATATATTAATACTTTAAGGGTAATCATTATGATCACCTATATAGGTGGATACGAAGGAAAAGAGGGAAAAAAAATTGTTTTATTTGATAAAAACAAGGGCTTTCGTCCGGTTGCTCATCAAGGTTTTTACAGCCGGAGACGACTAAAAGTCAAATTGTAAATACATATGGGTATATATATGAGGGGGGTTTTAGGGAAAAGAAGAAAAGAAAAAAATTTTTTACTTCTCTTTTAAGTCCCCATTATGTGACACCAGGCCCAGACACTCGCCCCAATAAAATAAGCGAGTGCCTAGGTCTGATCTGTCTGCACAAGTAGGACGAAAAAAATAATAATTACGGCCTCAAGGACCTGTAAATGGTGTTTCGTCCTAGCCCTGTGCAAAATAGAGAATTGGTGTCATTATAACTAGACCGGCAAGCGCTCATGTTGATTAGATGTTCGCAAATCGAAGACTCGCTGCTCTGCGATAACCCGGATGTTATGGGTTTGTGTTCGCGTATTACTCGGGGTATGTGCTGGTTAATTCTGACAGCCAATCTTTGGATCGTACGGCCAATATAAGTGGCTTCACACGCACACGTATATTTATAAACAAGTAAGCTTTGATTGAGTATGGCATAACGTCCTTACTAGAAGAGCGAAAAGCGGCCCTGGTAGAAATATTGTTCTAACTTTGGCTGCGGGATAGCAACGGCCCACGAGAAAGTAATTTTGTCGGCTAAAGTCTGACTAGCCGGTCCAACCCAAGGTAGACGAATAACACTGGGCATTTGGATGACCAAAAGGTCCATCACGATAGAATTTGCCACAGTAATTCTAATTATGTCTGTGATGACATCCTCGGGATACCCATTATTTAAAAAAATTTCCGTGATGTTTGAGTTCTCCATTGATTTTGTTACCTGAACAAATTTTAAGTGCTCGAAAGGTTAGGCACTTAATCAAATTAATCTTCTGGCTTTTGGGGCAAATGAATCCCAGCTCAAGTACAGTCCAGTGAACGTCGACTTTTCGAAACACGCTGGTCTCAAAAGAAGAAGACACCTTTTACAAGAACATCAAGAAAGGCCAGGGGCACCATTATTTTCCTCCTCCATAGTAAACGTTAAGGAGGGGTGCAGATTGTTTAAGCTCTGGAACAATTTAAGAGCTTCATCCCGGTTACTGAAACACGCATGTGTCGTCAACATACCGTAAATATATATGCGGTTTGGGGACTTTGTTGAACAACTGCCTTCAAGAAACCCACGAATACATTGGCCATAAAGGGCCTAAAGGACTACCCATACTACACCGTCTATCTGACGATACATTATGTCGTCAAAACTAAAGGACACGGATTTCGTAGCCAATTCCATCAGTTCCACAAAGGTATTCTCCGTGATGGACCTTTTGGTCCATCCAAATGCCCAGTGTATATTCGTCTACCTTGGGTTGGACCGGCTAGTCAGACTTTAGCCGACAAAATTACTTTCCCGGTGGGCCGTTGCTATCCCGCAGCCAAAGTTAGAACAATATTTTCTACCAGGGCCGCTTTTCGCTCTGCTAGTAAGGACGTATTGCCAATACTCAATCAAGCTTACTTGTTTAATAAATATACGTGTGCGTGTGAAGCCACTTATATTGGCGTACGATCCAAATTTGGCTGTCAGAATTAACCAGCACATACCCCGAGTAATACGCCGAACACAAACCCATAACATCCGGGTTATCGCAGAGCAGCGAGTCTTCGATTTGCGAACATCTAATCAACATGAGCGCGCTTGCCGGTCTAGTTATAATGATCACCAATTCTCTATTTTGCACAGGGCTAGGACGAAACACCATTTACAGGTCCTTGAGGCCGTAATTATTAATTTTTTTCGTCCTACCTTGTGCAGACAGATCAGACCTAGGCACTCGCTTATTTTTTGGGCGAGTGTCTGGGGCCTGGTGTCACATAATGGGGACTTAAAAGAAGTAAAAATTTTTTTTCTTTTCTTCTTTTCCCTACCCCCCCTCATATATATACCCATATGTATTTACAATTTGACTTTTAGTGTCTCCGGCTGTAAAAACCTTGATGAGCAACCGGACGAAAGGGCCCTTGTTTTTATCAAATAAACAATTTTTTTTTCCTCTTTTCCTTCGTATCCACCTATATAGGTGATCATAATGATTACCCTTAAAGTATTATTTAAATTTGCTTGTACCAGAAATTTATATATATATATATATATACCAAACCCCTCCGCACGAGCAGGATGTGACACAAGGTCAATTTCTTAAGCGGAGTTCAACAGGTTTGAATTCAAAGTTTTCCTTCTCCTAGACCGGTTTCCTAACCAAAGTTAAAGATCCTAATCTGCCCTACTATTTATCCATAGCTGGAGGGAGAGTAGAATTCATAATTCCCCCAGCTTATTAGCGCTAAGTGAAATGCAATTACCACATCCAGGATTTGAACTCGGGGCGACGAGTCCATTTCTCATGACTTTAACCATTACACTACGCGCTTCCTTTCTTAGTGATATATAAGATACATTACAGGATTTTAAACACACCAATAACCTAGGCTGGTTTGCATAGAGACATCGTTAATGAATAAGATCTATTCTAGTATTATTTGTATTATTCGGACTATTGTCCTCATCTTCATTGTTATCTGTACAACGTTTCGGCCGATGGGCCCTCCGGCTTTCTTCAGGCATTTCTTGTCGGACTCGGGAACCATCTCGGACTCGGGAACCTTTTGTCGTAATCTGGAGCCATCACGGAACTTTGAACCTAACCCTTTATTCAGTCCACGGGAGTATCCTGTTCTCATTCCGCTAACCATAGCTGGGGTAGAAGCGTTAAGTTGTGTTAATTATTATTATATGTTACTGATGCCTCTGACAAGGATTGAACCTGAAGTCTAGAGATAACTGTCACTTAGAACTGTCTTAACCTAACTCCTTTATTAACTATTGGCTATGTGTCCAATTTAGAGAAATAAGATTTATTCTATCTATGTATTTAGTGTTTTTCTCTCTGTTTTCAACTTAAGTGTGTATGATTTGTGATGTGAGGCGTCTTGGCCAGTCGTCTCAGCTCCCGGAAGAAAGTAAAGAGTCACTTAACCTTTGGGCTTTGACCATTGCATTAGTTTAATAGTCTGTAATGGGCAATTCGCTGAGGGGTCAGTTAAGCGTTTTTTAATTGAGACTTTTATCAGCGACTAATATGAATCGGTCGAGCGTTACGTTTATGATTTCAAGTGTCAAGATGACGACGATTAAGTCGGAGGTCAGAGTTTTTGCACTTTTCATTCCACTTGACTTTCTCAATGCCACAGCTTATCTAACTTGCAGTTGGAACAGTGGCGATAAAAAAAACAAAATGGCGGTTTGGCAGCCATTACTGTACAACATATGTTTTTCAATTGTTCTATTCGCTTAGTCATTTTTTTCTTTTTCTCAAATAAAAGAGATATCTTATCGGCGTAACCGTCACTAGAAAAGGGATTTTGTCAATAAGGGTTCGAATTCTGGTAAACATTGCCGTTGAACAAACGTGGACTTTATATGAGAAACTTTAATATATAACGCCACATAAAAAAAAAATCGGTAAAACTTGCAAATCATACTCAAAATCCCATGATATTACAGGATTAACCAGAAAAAACAGAACACAAATTATTTATTTATTTTCCCATTAAACCAACCCTAAACCCCAACCATACCCCTACCCCTAACCCTAACCCTAAACCTAACTCTAAACCCTAACCCTAACCCTAACCCTAAACCCCCTAGTTAAAATTAACAGTTTTATTAGAAAATTTGTGGGTTCTATTTTTTCTGGGTCACCCTGTATACATAGTGACCCAGAAAAAACAGAACCATAATATTCATTTAACCCTAACCCTAACCCTAAATCCCTCTAGTTAAAATTAACAGTTTTATTACAAAATTATTTATTTATTTTCCCACGAATCTAACTCTAAACCCCAACCCTAAATCTAACCCTAACCCTAAACCCTAACCCTAACCCTAAACCCCCTAGGAGCCATCCCCCAGGTAACACCTGCCCTCTTGATTTAAAGGGACAGGGCTTGGTTTATTGCCCAGTGCCTGAGTCGTCCCCTTGAGGGAGAATGCTGACGGGATCAACGCATTTTTTGCACCCGCTACCCATGAATCACGGTGGTCCCACATTAGTAGGGCGTTGTGCCAACCCGTACACTTGGGGTACGTGATAAATATCATGCAAAGACCCGTTCAAAATGTAGATATGTCCTGTTCCCAACAAAATTGACCCCTCCTCTGAAAATCAGCAGTCAACTCAGCAGGTCTCAGAAAATTGTGTCCGTGTGTTCAAATGTTAAGTTTTTAAGGGCCATCTTTGGCCACTGCATTCCTGGTAAAGAGTATTCCGACAACGAATCCTTTGGTAATCTTCCCAGGTAGAGAATCCTAGGTTCCTTCGTCAATTGTCTGAGAAAGAATCAGCGCTTAAGTAATGTATCAGCCACGCAGTATGGCCAGCGATTGGCCAAGGAATAGACCACATAATCTCGCCTAGTCTATAAGTCTAGGCGGGGAACTAGAGCACACCTTATATCAAGAAAAAAATCAAACATCAAATACCAACCTCTCTTTCATTCAGTCTCATATGACCAATGTATGTTTCGTTTTATTTTTATTTTTATTTTTTATAGCAACGAATTTTTTTTTTGCTCTAGTAAATCTTTTAAGCAGTATATAGTTTTACGGAAGATCAGTCACAGGCCATTAAGAAATCCCGGAAGAAAATCGCAAATTGGGGGTTCTGTCTTTTTCGTGGACTGAAACAAGACAATAGCAATAGATTGATATCAAAAGTTTGAAACCAATCCCAATGGCTTTTATCTGTAAAGGACTCAATGTTAAGTATTTATTTACCAATCCCTCTGCATGAGCAGGATGTGACACGAGGTCAATTACTTAAGTGGAGTTTAACAGGTTTGTAGTTAGGGTTTTCCTTCAAGACCGATTGTTTGAAAAAAATAAATAAATACCCTGCAAGAATGAAAGAAAAAAAAGAAAATGTCTTCGGCATAAAATAACCCAACAAGGGTTGACATGCCGTAAAATCCAACCAACTAACCAGCCAACCAGCCAGTCAATATATTATTCAGTCTAAAGTCCTGAAATAAATGATTACTGATAATCAATTTCATTATTCTATATATATATATATATATATATATATATATATATATATATATCAATCAGATTTCAATCTTCTTGTTGTTCAATTTCATCTGTTCTCATGTTAACAAATTGGACCGTATGACCTTTAGGCACCACTTTTTGATCTCAATTTAGAAAGACATGTTTTTCATTTACACCGTCAATATTCGGTTGTTTGTTAGGGGTTAGGGTTTGGGGTTAGTTTTATAATTTTTAAAAACTCTAAAAATCGTCTGTTAACAAACAACCAGATATTGACGGTGTAAATGAAAAACATGTCCCTCTGAATCGAGATCAAAAAGAGGTGTCTAAAGGTCATATGGTCCAACCGTTGGGTTCAATAATTGATTTCAATGGTTACTTAAATGTATAGTAATTTTTAAAAGCAATACTTAATTAAAAACAGCCTTAATCCCCAAACCCCTAAACCGTAACCCAATTCGCAAAAAGTTCATTCATAGACTGTTGTTAAACTGTCATGGGGGACTACCAAAAAACTTTCCGTTTTAATTTTCCGACCAATTTGCAAGTTTAGCCTAGATACTTTACAGGCCTCACCCCACCCCGGTATTTTATCAGCAAATCAATGTAGATATTTTACAACTCACTTTCCCTTTCAAAATTTTTTTTTCGATTGAATTTGTACAAATCTAAAACTCAAATTTCAAAACCATTTTCATATCATACGCTCTGTCTGTTTTAATTTTTACAATTCTTTAAAAGAAGTGGGAGATTGTAAGATATTCACATTGATTTGTTAGAGTAAAATATCTACATTAATAATGACAAAAAAAAAAAGAAAAAGAACGACAAAAACACGACTCGGAAAATATCTAAGTTGGGCCGGAAATTCGCTTGACGCCGGCTCGATAAAACAGCGTAAATTAGGGCAGGTGGCCGGGACTACAAAATATCAAAATACCCGAATACACAACTACCTCAGCCAACAAGCAGTTAGGTGAGTATATTTATATATAAAAAAAGTAAGTTAATCTTCCAAACAGCTATAAATCTTGACTGAAGGAAAATTAGCGAAAGTAAGTTCCTGTCATACTAGGGTTTTTTTTATATGTCACAAAAATCGCGTAGGTGGCCGCACCTGCACATCTACGTTTATAAAGAAAAGGTGGGAGTGTGGGGGGGGGGTCGGAAGGAAGGAATGGGGAGGGGAGGGAGGGGGAGGGAGAAGAAGGGAAGAAGATATTTATGTCCGTGATCAAATCAACGAAAAGACTTCTTGATTATTGGTTTTGTAAATATCTTCATGGAAACTAAATTAAGTATTAATAAAAATAAGTAGATCATAATTAGTCCTTCTCCACCCCCTCTCTCTCTCTCTCTCTCTGCACTTCTTTCTTTCTTTCTTTTTTTTTCTCTCTCTCTCTCTCTCTTTCTCTCTGTCGCTGTCTCTCTCTGTGTGTCTCTGTCTCTGTTACTCTCACCACATCCTTTCTTTCTTTCTGTCTTTTGGTGTCCATTCGTATCTATCAACCTGTTTGCTGACCTGACGACATATCAATTACTGTACACACATACACACACACACACACACACACACACACACACACACGAATATATATATATATATATAATATATATATATATATATATAGACACCCACTAAAAATTCATAGACAGATTTACCTACCTCTACGTCAGTCATACGATGAATTAATACTAGCCAGTTTAAAATGATCTTAAATTATGTGAATTTCTGAGATTAGGCATTTTCATTATTATTATTATTATTATTATTATTATTATTATTATTATTATTATTAATAATAATAATAATAATAATAATAATAATAATAATAATGTCGTTTTCATTTTATAGGTATTTGACCTAGTTGTGGTAGAGAGCAACAAAAAGATTATTAGTTTACTATTAATGGTGACTGACTGGCTGACTGGGTATCTATCTATCTATCTATCTATCTATCTATCTATCTCAGTCTGTTAATATCTATCTATCTATCTATCTATCTCGGGATAGTTATAACCCTGTTAATCAAACTTAACCTGTTCATGTCTACTTATCCCGGGTGGCAAATATTTATTTCAGGCTCTTCATATTTATCTATCTACCAGATAAGAGGGACACACACACACACACACACACACACACAATGAAAGAGAGAGAGAGAGAGACAGACAGACAGACAGAGAGTGGAGAGGGAGAGAGAGAGAGAGAGAGAGAGAGAGAGAGAGAGAGAGAGAGAGAAACACACACACTCACATACGCTGACATACACACATTTAAATGGTATATTATCTGTCTGTCTGTCTGTCTGTCTGTCTCTCTCTCTCTCTGTGTGTGTGTGTGTGTGTGTGCCGAAGTCCCTATTAAGTACTTGTTCTCATTAGGAACTTATTAAACGCATCATCGCACAACGAGATGTAATGCCGGTATTAACGCTTCTTATCGGAATATCTTCGAGATTACAAATTCCTCCCGAGTAGCGAATTGTGTTCGTTCTCTTCTTCCCATTATTGCATGCAGACGTCGGATAATTGTACAAAGAATTACAAAACACACACACACACACACACACACACACACACACGTGCGCACGCGCACAACGTTCGTCACCACTGGCTGCACCGCCATTTTCGCTTTGTACTTAACTAAATTTCGCTGGCAATTTTGATCTTTTGTCGTCCCGATCCCCTGTCCTAATTTACGCTATGTTTTAGCGTGCCGGCGCCACGTAAATATCCGAACCCAACTTAGATCTTTTCTGTGTCGTGTTTTTGTCGTGTTTTTTTTTTGTCGGCAAATTAATGTAGATATTTTACACCACTCTCACTCTCAGATTTTTTTTTATATCGGCAAATCAACGTAAATATGTTATGCCCATCCACTTTTAAAAAAATGTTTTTTTTCTATTGAATTTCAAATCTCAGAAATTGTCAAATTTCAAATCTCAGAGCGATATGAAAATTGTTTTGAAATTTTAGTTTGAGTTTTGTAAAAATTAATTTGAAATATCTTCATTGATTTAGTGATAAAAAATCGTCAAAAACACGACTCGGAAAATATCTAAGTTGGGTCGGAAATTCGCCTACACCGGCATGCTAAAACATAGCGTAAATTAGATCAGGAGGTCGGGACGACCAAAGATCAAAATTACCATTTCACTTACTAAATAACTACATATGCATTTATGCGGAAAGAGGATTGGAATGAATCCGACAATGTGGTGGAGATGTGAGGAACAAAAGAACAAAACTCAGACAAAAGTGTGTCACTTTTGTCTGAGTTTTGTTCTTGTGTTCCTCACATCTCCACCACATATGCATCTATGTGTCAACGTAACGATAGAGTGTCATTTTTAATTAGTTGTAATTTGCGGTGAAATAAATAAAATTTAAAAATACTGACTCGTCTCTTACTTCACATTCTGCCTGTCACCCCCCCCCCCATGTATGTATGTCTTGATTATCTCCTCGTTATATATTTAGTTTCTCTGTGAACGTAAAGTGAGTGATTTAGAAAGTTCGAAATGTATTTGTATGTTTCATAAGCAGCTAGCCCGACCAACATCATGGCTCTTAATGAATTTAAATCAGATCAAACATTCCCTTTCTTAGAGATCTTACAAAAGGATTTTAATGTTTTTTAATTATTTATTATTATTATTATTATTATTATTATTATTCTGTGGCCGTATTTATTTTAAAAAAAAATTGAATTCGCTTTTTAAACTGACTTTTCCCTAATCCCATGTATCTACCTAGAGCTTAATGGGTGACCCAACAGGTCACATTTTGTCTAGTATATATATATATATATATATATATATATATATATATATATAATATTTTATTTTTATGGCTGCTACTGTGAAAAAAAAAGATATATATATATATATATATATATATATATATATATATATTCATTCATTTATTCATTGGCATTGCAGTCTCGGAAGACTATATAGTTCTTGTGCCCCTGAAGTTATATCGCCTCCTGTGACTATGAAGTCCAATGTTCGAAAAACATTCTTGACCACAGATGTCTCATGTGAAGGCTGTCTCTGAAGATGTTGAAATTCCGGTGCTTTGTTATCGCTGCTTTCTTCTGAACCTCTTAGTTTCATGGTGTTGCATCAGGGTGACTTCAGTCATGAACAGTCCGCTACGGAGAGCCTGCCCCCACCGAGGTGGGTACTGAGCCAAATTTTCCCAGCTGGAAGGGGTAATGCCAAAGCACCTGATATATATATATATATATATATATATATATATATATATATATATATATATATGTATATATATGTGTGTGTGTGTGTGTGGTGTGTGTATATATATATATATGTGTGTTTATGATATTGACATACCAAGGTTAAACAGCCCAGTCTACCTACTATTTACCCATAGAGGGAGGGAGAATAATTGGATGCATACCTTTCCCAAAGTTATTAGAGCGATGTGAAATGCAAACAGCCTCTGGGTCGGGCGAGTCCTTTTCCTACGATGATAACCATTACACAATGCGCCTCTACTATCATAGAGGTCTTGCAGTTTTAATTTTTATTACAATGTTTCAATTGTGTTTTTGTAATAAATGATATCTAATAATATCCGTTTTAATTATTTTGATGACATACTTGTTCGATTATGCAATGTAGTGTATAAACAAAACAATAGAGAAAATGGATGAAAGACTGCATCCTCCCCTTCCCGGAGAAAGGTGACCTCGGAATCACTAAGAATTACAGAGATATAACTCTTACTCACCGTTGCTCCCAGGTCGACTCTGACCCGGAGTGGTAGTACCATCTATATTAAATAAAAAAATGTTTATAAAAAAATTTGAGTATCCATTGAGAAAGAATTTATTTCATAATTTTGTTGGCATTAAATGACCCACTGAGGTTGATATACCACAAACCAAACCAAACCAAACCAAACCAATCAGCTATCTATCACAATCTTTTTTATATGTTTATCTGTCTGTCTATTGAATACCAACTGTACTTTTTTGAAGAAAATTAACATTTTATTTTTGTTTATTTCTTTCCAGGTAAATACATCTTTAGTTTGGAAATTTGGGCATCCCATCATGGTGTAATAGTTAGCCAGCCAGTCATGCAGATCCATCACTACTGAATAATAAGTTTGATCCTCTCTGGATGCCCCATACTTGCGACATTGTGTCACATCCTACCTGTGGTGAATGGGTTGGTTTGTTTTGTTTTACGGCATATCAACCTCAGTGGGTCATTTAATGCCGATAAAGTTTTGAAATAAATCAATTCTTAATGGATGATACAATTTTTTTATAAATACATTTTTCTATTTAACACATAGATGGGACCCTAACAGGTACTACCACTCCGGGTCAGAGTGGACCAGGGAGCAATGGTGATGAAGGGGCGCTCCACATTCCCCAAACCTCCAAAACTGGAACCTCACCATCAGATAGAGTTTAACGTCATTCCCAGGACATGTAGACCCGCAGCCACCGCCTTCTAGCATCTATATGATAAAAAGGGGTTGGGGCTTGCCATAAGGGCAATAGGGTTGGGAAAATCATATAGGTGCTAGGGCTTGACGTGACCAGCCGACTGATCGGAGGAGGCCTCTCCGACCGCCCGTCTAACCCAAGATAGGGCCAAAGTGGAGTATTGCATGTCATAAACTGCTCATCCACCTGGGCTCTATCCTTAAGCATCACAGGTCGCCACCCACGGCAAACAGGTGGCCCTATTGGGGGAGTCTTACCCCCCTGCAGAGGTGCAGTCGGTGCATTCTAACGCCTCAGCCGACAGGGCGGTGAATCTTTATAATGCCCTGTTTATGATACCCTGCATCAAACTTCGAGAAAAATTCTAAGTAAAAATCAAAACTGATTTCGCAGAAATCGATCCACAACTTCTTAGATTCTAACCATTCTTGGAATCGTCGAAGGTTTACGAGCAAAAAATAATTTGGCAAACCAGAGGGTATTGCAAGATGTTCACTGTCGTATTTTTAAGGAACACGAGTATTGATATTATAGATAGGTTCAATGCTTAAATCCTACTTAACGGACATAGATTCCACCATCGTATGTCCCCCCGCCGAAAGAAAAGAAAATACTAAAAATCAAGGAATTAACCGAATTTAATGAAATTTTCAGTGTTGATACATTAATGAATAAAAGATATAATGCACCAGTTATTTTATTTAAAAACTTTTACATTTTTTAAGGTCAATTAACTTTGAACGACGTATATTTGTGAATCTGTGTTACGCCTCAAAGATAAGGGGTTCAAAGTTAACTGGCCAGAAAAAATGTAAGAGTTTTCAAATAAAATAACTGATGCATTATATTGTTTATTCATTAATATATTAACACTGAAAATTTCATAAAATTCGGTTAATTCCTTAATTTTTAGTATTTTTTTTTTTTTTCGGCGGGGTGGCATACAATAGTGGAATCTATGTCCATTAACTTATCGTTAGGATTGTTACATATTCATTTTTACAGAGTTTGAATGCTGTAGAGTTTGATCATACCTAATAATATAATAATTTTGACTGTATAATGTCCCACTTGATATATTAAAATCTGCTGTCTCTCGCTTTGAAGAAAATTTACAATTTATTAAAAAACATTTTAGGGTGTACTTATTTATGGGAGATACTTACGTATGTATACACTTACGTCTATAATTTACGTAATAAATGAAATCTTAAAAACGTTTTACATTTCTTCTTATTATAATAGAGATTCGTTGTCAGTCTGTCTGTAACTGAAACTACGTCACTCCTTACATCACATTAGCCTCAGTAATTGCGTAATTTTATCATTGAGTGTTTAATTTATAGTCAAAAACACTAATACATTAGAATAAACCTTAACAATGTCTCTATGAAAATCTGAGTTAGATCTGCCTCAAAACAGTTATTAGTGCGCTTAAAATCCTGCAATGTGTCTTATATATCACTAAGAAATAAAAGTTTACATAATATATGACGTGGTTAATTTGCATACGGGTTTTAACAAAATTGGGTTTAATAAATAATTAGTGTTATTGATCTCTAATAATATTTTATTCTCCAACGTATAAAAATTAATCCTATGAATGATTTTATATAGAAACCAATTAAAAATAATTAAAATAAGTGTAATCTTTTTATATGCGTTCATATTTAATTTCGTTAGTTTTTCTTCTTATTATTATTATTATTTAATATTTAATTTCGTTAGTCTTTCTTCTTCTTCTTCTTCTTCTTCTTCTTCTTCTTCTTCTTCTTCTTCTTATTATTATTATTATTATTATTATTATTATTATTATTATTATATATTTCATTACATTAAAACTTAAATGCTTACACCCGGAGGACGTATATTCTTGCTAGTTTACGTGTTAAATGGAATCTAAAAAAAAAAATTACATTTAATTTTAATGAGTTGGCAAATAAATACAGACTATACTCCAGTATAAATAAATATTGTGTATCCAGAAAGTTACGCCCAATTTTGGACAAAATTAGTGACTTTTGAAATGAACACAATCTTATCGCAACATTCCGAATTTACAAAACAATTAAAACGTTTTCGTCTTAAATTCTTCTTTTTTTTTCTTTTTTTTTTTGTCTCAGATGAAATATTTTCATTGCTAATTTTTCATTTGTTTTCTTCATCTTGTTTTTTTTTTTCTTCCAACATTCGACTGGGGCGTTAGAATACACCGACTGCACCTCTGTCGAGGGGTAAGACTCCTCCAATTTTATTTTTGTTCTGTTTTCAGTTTGAACCATGCTGGTAATCATGAACTTTGGTTTAGTAAATTCCTACCATAAAATTATGCTTGCGCATTATCTGAAATGAACTTAATTGTTATATATAACACATTTTGAATATAAGAAAGTAACTGACTTAGAGTTAGATTTTGGCCGTTTGTCGAAAGAAGCAGACGTGATCATCGTCTGCTCCCAAGATGTAATTTTCTCACCGCATGGTTAAAACCCTTTTGGGCTTTAGATTTTTGTTAGAAAGACCTAACAAAAATAGAGTTGCTCCTCTTTGATAAGTAGGGGACTGACGGGAACCCGGATATGGGGTTTCCGCCATGTTACTTTGGACTGGGGTTTGGACTGTGCGGACGGAGCTAACCACGTGCTCAGCACAGTTGGGCTTATTAAGTTACTTTAGGGTAGAAGCATTCTCTACCTTGTGTTAAATAAAACCTTGTTAATTTTTCAACTATCTGGTCTTGCATTATCATTTCAGTATTCCGTATTTTTTTATTTGTATGTAGAAGCATAACAGTTTTGTTTTTTATAAAGACGTCTTTTTAAAATAAATCAAAATGTCTTGCTTCATTATTAAAAACAAAGAAATGAGTATAGACAACCGCTGCCCAGCAGAACAGAAGCCGTATCGAAGAAAGGAAGAAATCAACCCAGAAAAATGATGCTCAGCGGTGAAATAGTACCACATAAGAACTCATCTGCCCCCTCCCCCCTCGCTCTCTCTCTCTCTCTCTCTCTCTCTCTCTCTCTCTCTCTCTCTCTCTGGTCATTTATATAGCCAATACAAAAGGGAAATATAACAATATATCTTACAGACACAGGAGCCAAAGTTTCTATGCTAAGGTAAGTATGATAACCCTGGGGAGTATGCGATAAAAATCAATAATTGAAGAGAACTATTTTTTTAAAAATTAGTAATGATTTTAGGATTATATTGATTAATCACTTATGACTGTTTATTATTATCTTTAATAAAATCTGGTAATTTCATCTAAAAAAAATTATTGGACCATATGACCTTTAGGCACCCCTTTTGCTATACTGATTCATAAGTACATTTTTTTCATTTACACCGTCAACATTCGGTTGTTTGTTAGGGGTTAGGGTTAGGGGTTAGGGTTAGGGTTAGGGTTAGGGTCTGGGTTAGGGTTAGGGGTTAGTTTTATAATTTAAAAAAACTCTAAAAATCGTATGTTAACAAACAACCGGATGTTGACGGTGTAAATGAAAAAATGTACTTATGAATCAGCAAAGCAAAAGGGGTGCCTAAAGATCATATGGTCCAAATTATTAGTGAAATAGATCGCTAATTATGACTGGGCCTATTCTAGCAGTGACCACCCCAAGCGGAGTTTAATAGGTTTGAATTCAGAGTTTTCATTCTCCTAGAATGGTTGCCTAACCAACGTTAAAGAGCCCAGTCTGCACTACTATTTTACCCTTAGCTGGAGGGAGAGTAGTTGGATTCATACCTTTCCCTAGGGTATTAGCGCTATGTGAACTGTAGCTCCGTCCAGGATTTGAACTCGGGTCGATTTCCTACAACTATAACCATTACACAACACCCCCTCCAACAACATCTTTTTTTTTTGGGGGGGAGGTGCTGTATATAGTACGAAGGAACTTTCAGCGCTAAATCTCAAAGCTGTCAAGTCGTTCATAGCGGCGTCTTGTCTGTTTTCAGATCGCATTTACAAGCCCCCCCTCTTTTTTTGTATTTCGCCCCTTAAATGTCAGGTGCGCTGTGATGGATGAATACTCACGTGGGTTGATTTTTTTTTTGAGGGGGTGAACTAGAGTATCGTTGTTGTTCACTGACCTCTTAAACAAAACAACAAAAAAACTCATGTAGAAGCCACCCAGAGACCCTGGGGCCAGGGTGGGTGGTATAACCGGCCAATCAGGTATCTTGCTTCGGCTTATGGGCAACTCGAAGATCAGTCTGGACTTGTTCACTCGGACTTTACTTAGCCTCTAAATTACATTTTGGCTCAACAGGTGGGTGGTTTAATAGTACACATACTGAAGGGGGTATGCACTTGAAGGAGGGTGGAGAGAGAGACAGACAGAGACAGGGACAGAGAAAATATAATAACAAAAAAGAGGTTGGAGGTTTAAGAACTCAGAAAGGGCAAGGAAGGGAGTGGGGTTGTAAAAGAAGAAAAAAATGCTATAACGTTTATAAACATGTCGCTTATTAAATAAAGGCTGACTTCTGAAGACGGTCGGAAAATTAAAACGGAAAGTTTTTTGGTGGTACCCAACGACAGTTTAACTAGTCAATGAATTAACATTTTGCGAATTGGGTTACGGTTTTAGGGGATTAAGGTTGTTTTTAATTACGTATTGCTTAAAAAAAATAAACAAAAAAAACCCCAAATCACTATTCATTTAATTAACCATTGAAATTAATTATTGAATCTATTAGTGAGACAGTTGTTTGTGTTAGTATTGCAATGTATAATTTCAATTAAACTTAGTTTAAAAAAATATTTTTCAACATTAAATGTATAGTAATTTGGTTTTTTTGTTGTTTATTTTTTTAAGCAATACGTAATTAAAAACAACCTTAATCCCCTAAAACCGTAACCCAATTCGCAAAATGTTAATTCATAGACTGTCATTGGGGACCACCAAAAAACTTTCCGTTTTAATTTTCCGATCGTATTCAGAAGTCAGCCTAAATAAAGGCATTTCGATATATAATAAAAAAGTGAAGTTGGCGGAGAGGCCTATTGTCGATATCAGCCCGACAGCGAGGGAGTTCATGCCCTTTTCGCTAGCTAGAGCTACGCCTGAGAGATTCTTTGTGCTGGAGTGGACCGCCACACCTATCGTCAGCTCTCCATTTTATCGCACAGATCAGATTACCTAATCTGTGCTACTCATGCGCTGGATTGGCGGGGATCGGTATGGAACTAGGAACGTTGCAATTCCTAGGCGGCTGCTCTACCGACTGAGTTAAATCGACCCCTTTTTTTTTATAAATAGAATTAGATATTCATCTATAATATACATCAAAATACACATTGATATCGTTATATTCCCTTTGACAGTGTATATGTCATCAACTAACCAAGAATGGACGATGAAAATAAATCAGAGGTAAATGAACATCATCATAGGGCTAAACTTGCAAATCGGTCGGAAAATTAGGGTGACCCAGAAAAAACAGAACAAACAAATTATTTATTTATTTTCCCATTAAACTAACCCACAACCCCAACCCCAACCCTAAACCCTAAACCCTAACCCTAAACCCTCCTAGTTAAAATTAAGTTTTATTACAAAATTTGTGGGTTCTGTTTTATCTGGGTCACCCTGTATACAGGGTGGCCCAGAAAAAACAGAACCCAAATAATTTATTTATTTTCCCATTAAACTAAGCCTAAACCCTAACCCTAACCCCTAACCCTAACTCTAAACCCCCCTAGTTAAAATTAACAGTTTTATTACAAAATTTGTGGGTTCTGTTTTTTCTGGGTCACCCTAATTTTCCGACCGATTTGCAAGTTTAGCCCATCATAGTTACCTCGTTTTTCTTTAGACTTGCATTGTGATAGCCTTCAAAACCAACCACCAAACCAATATAGACACAGTCCTTCAAACAAATTATAAAACCCTTATATATATATATATATATATATATATATATATATATATATATATGGCCGTTTAAACCAACATTTTTTGGTGGGGGGTCAGAGAAAGAAATCGGCAGAGGTCTTCATTAGTCGTTTTCCCTTTACCAATTACAATTACGAAAATCATTCGTACGTATGAAAAGAAAATAATTTGTTACTTTTCTTTCGTAGGTGCGTGCGTGCGTGTATGTGTGTGTATGTGTGTGTGTATGTGTGTGTTCACTGCGAGGTGGAGTTCAACGTATGATGCTTAAAATGTACACAACACACACACACACGCAACACACACATACACGCGGGCGCACGTGTTCATATAGAGCATATAAGTTAAGCTCTACGTGACGGTTCAAGATCAACCACTTAATTGTTTTGTAACAACGAAAGAAATATGCAAAAAAAAAACCAAACAAAATGTCTTCGTTACTTAATCATTACCAACAGTCGATTTAACAATTACAATTAAGAAAACCATTAGTATGAATGGACAAAGTAATAACCTATTACTTTTCATTTGCTCACAAACCGGACACACACACACACACACACACACACACACATTACCCCCTCTCTCCCCACACACATTGTCTCCATCTTTCTCTCTCACACACACAGACACACACACACGCACACACACATTATGCCCCCTCTCTCTCAAACACACACACATTGTCTCCCTCTTTCTCTCTCTCTCCACACACACACACACACAACACACAACATTATCCCCCTCTCTCTCATACACACACATTATCCCCCTCTTTGTCTCTCGCACACAGACACAGACACAGAGACTCTCTCTCTCTCTCTCTCTCTCTATATATATATAATATATATATATTTACCAACTCCTCCGCACGAGCAGGATACGACACAAGGTCAATTTCTTAAGCGGAGTTCAACAGGTTTGAATTCAGAGTTTTCCTTCTCCTAGACTGGTTACCTAGCCATGGTTAAAGAGTCCAGTCTGCCCTGCTATTTATCCATAGCTGGAGGGAGAGTAGGATCATACCTTTCCCAAGGGTATTAGCGCTAAGTGAAATGCAATTACCACGTCCAGGATTTGAACTCGGAGCGACGAGTCCATTTCCCATGACTTTAACCATTACACCACGCGCATCCTACCTCTCTATCTCTCTCTCTCTCTCTCTCTCTCTCTATATATATATATATATATATATATATATATATATACAGGCATTTCACATAGCGCTAATACCCTTGGGAAAGGTATGAATCCATATATTCTCCCTCCAGCTATGGGTAAAATAGTAGGACAGACTGGGCTCTTTAACCTTGGATAGGTAACCAGTCTAGGAGGGAAAACCCTGAATTCAAAATTCCTGAGGTCAGTCATTGATTAGGTTTGTGGCATTCCTTGTGCACCAATTCTTTCCTATCGACTGTGCAAAAAAGTGTGGAATGGTCCAACACAAGCCTTCACCACTATAAACAAATCACTGTGTGGGTTGTTCATTGTATGAACCCTCATGCGTCGAAATCGACCAGAGAGTCCATAATATAACGCACACACACACACTCTCTCTGTGTATTTCTCTCTCTCTCTCTCTCTCTCTCTCTCTCTCTCTCTCTCTCTCACACACACACACACACACACACACACACATACAGTCCCTACACAATTGATTTATCTATATAGTAATACTCTAGTTCCTTAAACCCCCGACAGGTTAAAAATGAGACAAATCGTCCAAGATGAAATGCAAAAATGTAAATCCTGATAATCTGGTGTCGCTTGTCCACTGAATTCTTATCTCTTATGTGTGTCTTCACCTCAGCTAAATAATGGACCATTCCATTTTTATTATAAAGAAAAAAAGGGAAAGAAAAGGGCATGCGATACAGAAAAATATAAGAAATATAAAAAAAAAAAGAATAAATAGAGTAAGAGAAATATACATAGAGAGGGGGTGAGCGCGTGGAAGCGATAACACTAATCTGTTTCAATCGAACATAATGAAAATATGAAAATAAGGAAAGAAAGAAAAAAATAGCGAGAGAGAGAGAGAGAGAGAGAGAGAGAGAGAGAGAGAGAGAGAGAGAGAGAGAGAGAGAGAGAGAGAGAGAGTTAAATCAAGATTATTATACTTTTTACATATTAAACTATTTGGCAATAGTAATTAATTTAACATATCAAAGTAAGTAATAATTGAATCATCATAATGTGGTATATCCATAGTACAGTTTGAAAAGAAACCATTTGCTGTTTAAATGAACCTTCATTTGAAATTTCCAAACTTTTTCGAAAAAAATATTAGATTAAACTCATAGTTCAGTCAAATATTTGGTAGACATCTGAATAGACACATTGGTTGTTATGTTTTACGGCATATCAACCCTTTTCGGGTCATTTAATGCTGAATGAAGTCATTTTGATAAACAAAGGGCCCAGGTTGCTTACAGTACCTGCTGTTGCTTAAGTGGTCACCCAATTAAGTATTAAGAGTCGCTGCGGCTTAACTTCGTTGAATAGATAGATGTAAGTAAAGTAAGTAAAGTTGTCGGGGTGGCCTAAAGTCGGTATCAGCCAATCAGCGAGTTAGAGTATCCCCTTTACACTAGCGCTAGACCAAGGAGATTGTTTCTGCGTCTGATGTGGAGCGCCACACCTACCGACAGCTCCTTTACCGCCCAGATCCCTGTGCTACTCACACACTTGAGTTGGCGAGGGCCGGTATCGAACTAGGAACCTTGTGGTTTCTAGCCGAACGCTCTACCGACTGAGCTAACCAGTAACAAAATGGTTGTCGTTGATAAAAAAAATGATATCTGTGATTGAGACAATGTTTCACTTCACGAAAGGCATATATTCATATCTTCCTCCCATTCCCTACAGTTATGAGTAGGACAGATTGGGCTCTCAAACTTTGGCTTGACAGCAGTTCTATTAGAAGGAAAACTGAATTCAAAATAGAAGAAACAGTCCCCAAGGTAACTCCTGCGATATCACAGATACCAGTTTGTATGAACCCTTGCCCATACCTTTAACAACATTCGTCACATGGAGAGCGGAGAGTTAATTTAGAGCATCTGCCAATCTTCAATGCATCTCTTCTGGGATCTGTGCCGGGATCTGTAAGAAGATCTATCGTAATAGTAATTATTGATATAGTTATTTACTAAGCTTAGTTTAGATGCGGCATAAGGTCAGAATTATGAGGCACCCAGTGAGAATCGAATTCACTAACAGTGGTTTGCTTATCTAACTTGCTAACCATTACAACACATGAAGTGCTCAATGATTGATATAGCTATTTACTACGCTTAGATTAGACACAAGTCCAGAAGTATGGGGCACTCAGTGAGAATCAAACTCACTATTAATAGTCTGCTAATCTATCTTGCTAACCATTAAGCTACATGATATGCCCAATAATTGATATAAGCATGTTCGATTCATACTCGCTCGTACCTCAAATTTTATCTCTCAACACAAAGCAAAAAATCGGCCGTGATTGCTCGTAACTCAGAAAAGTTGATGAACTCGTAAGTCAAGGTACCACTCGTAATTTGAGGTAATCGTAAGATACAACTCATAGCTTAGATTTGACACTAGGTCTCTCTTTAATCCATGTACTCTCTCTCTCTCTCTCTCTCTCTCTCTCTCTCTAATCCCTGTGCACACACACACACACTCTCTTTCTGTCTTTAATCCCTGTCTTCTCTCTCTGTCTCTCTCTTTTTAATCCCGGTGCTCTCTCTCTCTCTCTCTCTCTCTCTCTCTCTCTCTTTAATCCCTGTGTCCCCTCTTTCTCTCTCTCTGCGGTGGTCCCCTCTCACTCTCTTTAATTCCGGTGGTCGCTCTCTCTCTCTCTCTCTCTCTCTCTCTCTCTCTCTCTCTGTGCACACACACACTCTCTCTGTCTTTAATTCCTGTCTTCTCTCTCTGTCCCTCTCTTTTTAATCCCGGTGCTCTCTCTCTCTCTCTCTCACTCTCTCTCTCTCTCTTCTTAATCCCTGTGCTCTCGCTCTCGCTCTCTCTCTCATCCCTGTGCTCTCTGTTTCTATCTCTTTCTGTCTGTCTATCTGTCTGTCTGTCTGTCTCTCTCTCTCTTTAATTCTGGTGGTCTCTCTCTCTTTAGTTCTGGTGGTCTATCTCTTTCTCTTTCTCTCTCTTTAATCTCTGTACTCTCTCTCTCTCTCTCTCTCTCCTCTCTCTCTCTCTCTCTCTCTTCTCTCCATCTCTCTCTCTCTCTTTAATCTCTCCCATCTTTCTCCCCCTCTCTCTTTAATCCCTGCTCTCTCTCTCTCTCTCTTTCTCTCTGTAATCCCTGTGCTCTCTCTCCTCTCTCTCTCTCTCACTCTCTCTCTCTCTCTCTCTCTCACTCTCTCTCTCTATATCTATCTTTAATCCTGTGCACTCTATCTCTCCGCCCCCCCCCTCTCTCTCATATGAATTCATGAAAATGTACCGAAAGATTTTTGTCTCGGTCAGTGGTTTTATTTTATCCCAATTTCGCACCGTTGCTTCGAAATTTTCCCACTTCCGGTTTAACCGGAAATGATAATCATCCATGAAGGTCGTGTCGTTTTTTGTTTTTTTTTGGGGGGGGGGAAGGGAATTTATCGCTTATAAACATTCCTATTTTGAAAACAACAAAAAATTATTGGGGATGGGATGGGAAGCGTGTAATTAACCTTTGTACTCTGAATGTTTGACTCCAAAACTACAATTATGACAATGACCGATTAGAAGTCGACTCCAACGACAATCTTCGCAGTTTGCCACTGAATTCACTTCAACTCTGATGCGATGTTTTCTTTTTAAATACCAAAATGCCAGAATATTCATCGAGCTAGAGTGATCATTTTTGTACTCTCCCTACTTTTATCACAGTAGCTAAATCGGTAGAAGCCCGCTTAGGTATCGTAAGGTTCCGGGTTCGATACCGATCCCCGCCAACTCACCACACGAGTAGCACAGATTGGGTAATCTGATCTGTGCGATAAAATGGGGAGTTGACGATGGGTGTGAACCTCCACCGCAGCAAAAAAAATCTCCCTGGTCTAGCGCTAGAGAAAAGGGGATAGACTCCCTCGCATGGCATCCAGTATCCATACAAGGCTAATAAACGTAAGTTTTTGTTGGTCGGTCTACACTGGTGTGTCCATGTTTAGGTGTACATAGGAGAACGTCACTTATGAGTTCGTCCTTACTTCTCCAGCAGAGACCAGCATGTCTTGCTCGTCTTACTTAGATGGTTTGTGTGATAGGAGGTGTACAGGATGTACACTGATAAGAAATACTACTACTACTACTACTACTACAACAACAACAACAACAGCAACAACAACAATAATAAGAATAAGAATAAGAATGAATGAATGAATGAAGAAGAAGAAGAAGAAAAAGAAGAAGAAGGTAAGCAAGAAGAAGAAGAAGAAGAAGAAGAAGAAGAAAAAGTTTGTGGGGGAGAAGTTGTAGAATGATTTGAGGAAGAAACGAGATGTTGCAAATTACAACACAGATGAAGTTGTCGACAATTCAATATTTACTATGACTCGGTTTCTTGCATTGGTTAATCGATGGTTCTAGAATGGCTTTACAAATAATAATACCTTACATAAAAACCTGAAAACTAAGGGGTCACCACAGTAATAAACTTGCTTAGCAAACTGGATTCAGGATTGGTAACCCTAAGATCTGGCTAGTGACTAAGTGAGTAACTATTGATTTTAACGGCATGCCAACCCATCCAGGGTCATTTTATGCCAAGCAGTAGATTGTGAGCGATGGTCAAATTTATCATGTCTTTTTTTCAAAGTGGAATGTCGCATGTCATGGACTGGTCATCCACCAGGATTCCGTCCTTAAGCGTCACGGGTCGCCACCCCCACACTCTTTTTTTCTTTCTTTCCTTCTTTTCATATTTTCATTATGTTCGATTGAAAATGATTAGCGTTATCGCTTCTGCGTGTTGATGCCCTCTCTCTATCTTTACTCTGCTCTCTTCTTTCTTTCTTTCTTTCTTTTCTTTCTTTCTTTCTTTCTTATCATACTTTTTTGTGTAGCATGTTCTTTTTCATCCCTTTCTTTATAGTAAAAAGGAATGGTCTATTATTTAGCTGAGGTGACGACACTCATAAAAATAAGAATTCGGCGGATAAGCAACATCAGTATTTACATTTTTGCATTTCATCTTGGACGATTTGGACGGTCTCATTTTTAACCAGAGGGTGTTACAAGATAATAATTGTTGTACAATTAAGAAGCAAGAGTATTAATATATAGATTGCTCACCTGCCAAGTTATAAATATATAGGAAAATAAGGGTTAAAGTTCAAAGATTCCGAGGAAAAAACGCGGGGGGGTGACCTTCCTCGTTGGACATAAAATGTTCCTAAATGTGTTCGTCCTTCCTTTCATGGTTTATGATTATTCAAAAAAATATTTTTTTGTTAAAAAGTGAAATGGGGGTCTCCTATTTTTTTCTCTTTTTTTTTTTTTTTTTTATATCTTGGCTGCTCTGAATCGATATTGTAAAGAATGGCTGAATAATTTTAATCGAAATTAATAAGCGTGTAAAAAGTTTTGTAGGGTTGTAATCAGATGAAATGTTCCAGAATTCGAAAGAAGAAGAAGAAGAAGAAGAAGAAGAAGAAGAAGAAGAAGAAGGGGAGAAGAAGAAGGGCAAGAAGAAGGGGAGAAGGGCGAGAAGGGCGAGAAGAAGAAGAAGAAGAAGAAGAAGAAGAAGAAGAAGAAGAAGAAGAAGTAGGGCGAGAAGAAGAAAAAGGGCGAGAAGAAGAAGAAGAAGAAGAAGAAGAAGAAGAAGAAGAAGAAGAAGAAGAAGAAGAAGAAGAAGAAGAAGAAGAAGATAGCAAGAAAAAGAACAAGAAGAAGGAGAAAGTAAGTAAGAAGACGAAGAAGAAGAAAGTAAGCAAGAAGAAGAAGAAGAAGAAGAAGAAGAAGAAGAAGAAGAAGAAGAAGAAATGGAGGATAATAAAACAGAAGAAAGGGAGAATGAAATAAGAAGAGGAGAAAGAAAAAGAAAATGAAAAAGATAAAAATAAAGAGGAGGAGTTACAAGAGAATAAAATGTGGAAGAGAATAGAATAGAAGAGAGAGAGAGAGAGAGAGAGAGAGAGAGAGAGAGAGAGAGAGAGAGAGAGAAAGAGAAAGAGAAGAGGGGGAATTTGGCGAAAAAGAAGAGGAGGAAAAAGAAAAAGAGAAACAAGAAAACGAAGGTGGAAGAAGAAGTGAATAAAAAGATAGAAAGAGGTAGAATAAAGAAATGAATAAAGAAGTAAGATAAAAATCAGAAAGAAAAAGAGAGAACAAAAAGAAAAGACGCAATAATGGAAGAAGATAAAGAAGAAAGAGTTCAAAAATAGGTGAGTGAAAAAGAAGGAGAAGAAAAGAAGGAAGTAGAGAAAGGGAAAGAGGAGGAAGAAAAAGCACAAGACGGGATTAAGCATGAAGAAGAAGAAGAAGAAGAAGAAGAAGAAGAAGAAGAAGAAGAAGAAGAAGAAGAAGAAAGAAAGAAAACGAAAAGAGAAGAAAAGAGACGAAGAAAAGAAAGAAAGAAAAAAAGAATACAAAAAAGATGAATAAAAAAGAAATTCTGTTTAAACTTCCTAAAGATTTCCTCAATTGATTTCGGCCTTCCCTTCAAAGTGTCGGTAGCTTGCAACAAAATGGAATTCCTCCCATCGACTTGGGACAAGAATTTTTTTACGCTTGCATGGATAAATTTTTCAGCATAAATTCATAGATCCTTGGAGTTTGCAGTGGTTCGGGATTTTGATTTTATTTTATTCATTTCTTTCTTAAAAAAAAAAAGAAAAAAGTAACCGGCTTAGACCCGATGAGTCCAGATGTGCCAAAAAATTACATAAAAAATGAATAAATTTGAATGTTATTTAGTAAAGGAATCTGCTCGTTCAACCAATTATCAGGTCAGTGAGTTTGAGCCACTGAGCAGGCATCTATACAAAAGAAAGTTGAATCACATGCACATAGCTCATTTGAATATTGAAAAAAAAATACTATTCCTAACAGGAAGGAAATATTAAATCGTTTATTCTAACTGAACTAATAAAGAACAACATCATCATCATCACCATCATCATGTCGCACTTTCAGCGCGGATATCCATGACAATCTCTATCCATCCGTCCCTATCGCTCATCATTCTCGGGAGGTCCTCTATGCAGCATCCCGCATCCGCACAGAGCTGATCAACGTACGTTTTTGCTGGTCGGCCCACACTGGCTTGTGCTGGCTTCCACAGGAGGACGTCGCTTATGAGTTCGTCCTTGCTTCTCCGGCAGTGTCCCGCGTGTCTTGTCCGTCTTACTCGGATGGTTTGGGTGATATGTGGTAGGTGGCCGTACAGCTGTTTTCTCGTAGGGTGCTGTTTCCACGTCTTGTTCATGATCACCCGCAGCATTCTTGTGCAGCTCCCATCTAGTTTATTCTCTAGTCGCTTCGTTAGGGTCCAGGTGGTGCAGCCATACAGCAGTACTGACACGACAACGGCCTGGAAGAACTGTCTCTTTAACTTGTCTGTGAGATTGGACCTCCATATGATCGATAATTTATCTATAGCGGCCCATGCTTTTCCTATGCGTGTCTATATATTGATACTCGTTTTCCTTATTTGCAGGATCATTATAATCTTGCAACACCCTGGTTAAAAATGAGACCGTCCAAATCATTCAAGATGAAATCCAAAAATATAAATCCTCATTATCTGGTGTTACTTATCCTATTCTTATTTCTTGTGAGTGTCGTCACCTCAGCTAAATAAAGGACCATTCTGTTTTTATTATAAAGAAAGAAAGTGAAGAAAAAGGACATGCTACTCAAAAATATAAGAAGAAAGAAAGAAAGAAAGAAAGAAAGAAGGGGAGAAAGAGAGTAGGAGAAAGATAAAAAGAGGGGTTGATTATCGTGGAAGCGATAAATTTAATCTGTTTTAATCGAACATAATGAAAAGATGAAAAGAAGGAAAAGAAGAAAGAAGTGTGTATGTGTGTGTGTGTGTGTGTGAGAGAGAGAGAGAGAGAGAGAGAGAGAGAGAGAGAGAGAGAGAGAGAGAGAGGAGAGAGGAGAGAGGGAGAGAGAGAGAGAGAGAGAGTTAAATCGAGATTATTATACTCTTTACATATTGAACGATTTATCAATAGCTCTTAAGTAAACATATCAAACGTTGTAATAATTAAATTATCATGCTGTGGTATATTCACAGGTCCTGTTAGTTATAATAAAGATTGTAAACTAGATACCACCAATTTTTCCCTATGAAATCCCCCCCCCCCATATATTTAACACAATGAAACTTGCATAAATGTTAATATTATCTTGAAATTTTTTTGTCCATTCGAAAGGAGAAACAGTAAACAAAATCCTGATGATTTAAAAAAAAATTCAGATTACGTAAATTATGAAAATTATAAACGAAAAACAAATGCTTACATGTTCGCACTGTTAAATCAATTGAAATTTAACGTAGCAAAAAACAAGTTATGATTAGAGGCTTTTAAAAAAATTCTATGAAAAATCAATTAAAGGTCCGATTTTCACGAAAATTTCCATAATTACTTACCTTTGGATGAAAATATGTTTGAAATAATTTTTCCTAAAATATACCAGAGGTAATATTTTTTTACGAGGTTTAGCTCCCCTATTTTATTTTATGAAATATGAAAAAATTAACCGACAAAAAACGATTTTTACTTTTTTTTGTATAAAGATAAGAATCTGAATAATTATATCAGAAGATTTTTAAAGTTTCAACGCCAGAGTTTTTTTTTTTAGTAAAAGAACCATGAATACAGAATTCAGCTAAAAAATATCAATAAAGAAACTGACCGTGTCGTAAAAAAAACGGACTGTTTTACTTATTTTTCAAGATAACGGTGAGTAATTTTCCCCCAGTCGGATAATTTGATCTTTGAATTAACTGTTTTTCTTTGTAACAACTCTTTATGTTCGTTAATTTTTTTTTGAGAGATTTAAAAAATATATATATATATTTACGTTTCTTCCTTTAATGTGACCATCATGTGACCTATTTTGGTGGTACCTAGAAAGAAGTTAATTAAATACTAAACACTCCTTGTCATCTGATGACATAAACAGAACGAAATTTTGAGTCGACCCAAATAAAATAAAAAAATAAACAAAAATAAACAAAAATAAACATAAAATAAAAGTGAAATCAGATTATCTATTTACATTTAAAATTTCTTCTTGTTTATATAAAGTCGTCGTGGTGGCTTAAAGTCGGTATCAGCCAGGCAGCGAGGGAGTCTATCCCCTTTTCACTAGCGCTAGACCGAGGAGATTGTTTCTGCATCTGAGACAGTGCTCCACGCCAACCATCAGCTTCTCACCTGACCGCACAGATCCCTGTGCTACTCATACACTGAGTTGGCGACCAGGAACCTTGTGGCTCCTAGTCGGACGCTCTACCGACTGAGCTAAACCGACCCCTTTTTTCTTATATAAAGTAAAGTTAAGTCGTCGGGGTGGCCTAAAGTCGGTATCAGCCAATCAGCGAGGGAGTCTATACCCTTTTTACTAGCGCTAGACCGATGAGATTGTTTTTGCGTCTGAGACGGAGCACCACACCTACCACCAGCTCTTTACTTTACCGCACAGATCCCTGTGCTACTCATACGCTGAGTTGGCGAACAAGGAACCTTGTAAAACGTAGGTAATGTTTCTCTTCTGATAAAATATTATGTTTTTGATTTTTTTAAAATACGTTCTTTTACAGATCTGATCGCATTTGGAATTTCGACGCACTTTCTTTTTATTGTTTTATAATTTACTAGAAGTGGCTACCCGGCGTCGTCTGGGTAGAGGGAGGATTTTTTAAAAGTTAGTCTCGCAAGTTATTTATCGCAAGTGAGATCCTCGCTGGTTGCCCCATAAAAATACCCACGTATATATATATATATATATATATATATATATAATATATATATATATATATATATATATATATTGTAAGAAATTTTAATTCAATTATTTACATTTAAAAAAAGATAAGATATAAATGAGACGATTAACTCAATCAATCAATATAGTATTTCAAAGCGAAAAAAAAAAAAAACATGCAAAAAAGAAATGACTTTCCCTTCTGTTACGTTACAAATTTGAATATTTAAAATATCTTCCCAATATAAACCCAATCTTCATTATTTTTGCACAAAAAGCAAATTCTAGTGATAATGAATATATATTTACTCTGTTGTTAATTGTTTTATTTTCATAGTTTCCTCCGGACATACATACATACAATTTCCCATTATATATGTACTAGCAGCGGCTAACTGGCGTCGTCTGGGTAGAGAGGGATTTTTTAAAGTTAGTCCCGAAGATCCATTATTACTTATTCAGCTACTCTGAAAAGAAATGTTAATGTCTACTATCTAAAATATTAAATGAAAAAACAATCCATGTTGTTATCATTTAAATTTTATTATTTTAAAATTATCTTCACGAATATGAATCAAATCTCTATTATTTTTGCTCAAAAACCAAGCCCTGGTGATATTTAATGTGTATATATATTTACTTTGTCGTTAATTGTTTTATTTTCGAAGTTTCCTCCGGACATACATACATACACACAATTTCCCATTATATATGTATATATAACAATGATTTAACGTGTCCCCACAAGAAATTAAATCCAATAAATGTAGAACAGGTAATTAAATATCTTCAAAGGGATTCTATAAAAAAGAAACTTGCCAACTTCTCACCACTCTGCATAAAAATGAAAATATTTTGATGCGCCCTAGTCTTTGAATTGTGAAATTTTTTTTAGGGAGAGAAGATATGAAAGTGTTAGATACACAGAACATAGGTAGGTAGATAGGTAGAAACAGTCCGCTCTCCGTAGCAGACTGTTCATATCTGAAGTCACCCTGGTATAACACCATGAAACCACCAAGAGGTCCAGAAGAAAGCGGCGGCAACAAAGCACCGACACATCAACATCTTCAGGGACAGTCTTCACATGCAACATAGGTGGTCGAGGCTGTTTTTCGATCATTTGACTTCACAGTCACAGGAGGAGCTATAACTTCAGGGGCACAAGAATTATATAGTCTTCCGAGACTGCAATGCAGATATACATACAGTACATAGGTAAGTAAAGTAAAGTCGTCGGGGCGGCCTAATGTCGGTACCAGCCCATCAGCGAGGGAGTCTATCCCCTTTTCACTAGCGCTAGACAAAGGAGATTGTTTTTGCGTCTGAGGTGGAGCGCCACACCTACCATCATCTCCTTACTTTACCGCACAGATCCCTGTGCTACTCATACGCTGAGTTGGTGAGGGCCGGTATCGAACTAGGAACCTTGTGGTTTCTAGCCGAACGCTCTACCGACTGAGCTAAACCGGCCATAAATATAGGTAAGTAGATAAGTAGAAACAACGATGTGAAAGAAAAGAAATTGTGTGGCATTGTTTTTATGTCAGATACAAGGCCATGAGGTGATAGAGTGTAATAAAAGAACAATAAAAAGAGGGAAATAATTTTTAAATAATATTTTTAAAAGAAAATGAAATGAAGGAATTAGTATATTTAGGATTAGCATATGAAGTGAGTCCCTGATGCACAAAAATCGACGCAGTAAAATCGTATCCACGCGTCCCAGTGCTTTCTTTTTTCTTCCTCACCATTTCGAGCTAACTGTAAATAAATTTCAATAGTTTCTTCGAAACAAATTGCACAGGATAAATTACAAGGTAGAGTTAGACGACTTTAGTTGGGACCCGTAATGGTTTTCCGGTGACTCATTCAAAGCAAAATATGTGAGTCCTAGGACGCACTAAATCAACATGCTATTAACATCACTGTAAAAGACAAGGAGAGGGGGGGGGTAAAAGAACAAAACGTTGCACCCCATAGAGTGGGGTTTAAATCCCAAATAAGCCAACTGATTTTCAAATCCTAACAGCCTCAACAAACAAAACTGAAAATGTCACCCCTATTTACATTGGCAGCGATTTTTAGACCTCGCCATTTCAGCACAGATGTGCAAGTCTTTATTAACTTCGAAAAGGTTTGGTTTGTTTTGTTTTACGGCATATCAACCTCAGTGGGTCATTTAACGCCGATAAAGTTTTGAAATAAATCAATTCTTAATGGATAATACAATTTTTTTATAATACATTTGTCTATTTAACCCATAGATAGGACCCTAACAGGTACTACTACTCCGGGTCAGAGTGGACCAGGGAGTAATGGTGATGAATGGGGTGCTCCACATTCCCCAAACCTCCAAAACTGGAACCTCACCATCAGATAGAGTTTAACGTCATTCCCAGGACATGTAGAACCGCCTTCTAGCACCCATATGATAAAAAGGGGTTAATTTCGAAAAGGTACACGACATCTTCTTCTAGTCCGGACATGTCCCATGGGGTCACATTAGCACAGACATTTTGACATTTGATGTCTGTTGGGCGGCTGGAGGTGGGTGGGGGGAAGAGGGCCTATATATCACACTCAGAAGCATACGTCCAATGTCATTTATCTTATTATAATGGAGATTGTGTGTTTGTATGTAACCGAAACTAAATCACTACTCAAGTCACAATTCCCTTAGTTATTTACGTCACATTCACCTTGAATTTATTTTTGTTTAAACCTCAATTATTGATAAAAATTGTTATATCTTCTTAATACTGTGGATTAATCTACATACTAATTACATGCAAGTACATTTATATATTCAACAAAATAGCGGTTTACTGTGTGAACGAGAAGGCTAATTTGCATATTTATATTAAGAATTTGATTTTAATAAATATATGCTTAATATTATTGATTTCTAATTGTTTGGTTTTCTCTTAACGAATCTGAGCAAAAATCTCGGGGATAAATATTAAAGAAATCCATAAACAAGACGAAAGAACTGTAATTTTATTAAATACCTCATAATCTAACTAAATAGATAAATTAAGAAAAATGAAAGACGGGTGTGATGAAAAATGATGGAAGAGTTAGATTTAAAGCTGTTCTATTTTTCGATTATACCCCCTCGGTTTATCATTTTCTAAATAGTTTATAATTTGATACAATATTTTATTACATCAAAACCTAAATACTTGCACCCGGAGGGTGCATATATTTGCAAGTTACATTTAATGTACCTTATCCACGACTCACTCCACCGTAATGTACCCCCCCACTTCATGTTGTAATCTACCGTCTGTCAAGGGGAGGGGGAATCAAAGTTTAGAGTTGATATGGTTGTGATGTCCGGTGTCTCGTGTAAGAAGTTTACACGTTGTTATTGTCGAGTTGAAGAAGTTTGAGTTTTTTTTTAAGTAAAATCCCTGTTTATGAGATATCTATACTTACCTGTATACTTAAGTACGCAGGTAACTATTAGTTATACAGGTAAGTATAGATATTTATATAAACTGAGGTTTTTTTTTAAAAGTAAAATCCCTGTTTATGAGATATCTATATTTACCTGTATACTTAGTTATACAGGTAAGTATAGATATTGATATAAACTTGTTTTGGTAATCCTTAACCTTTTCCTCAAAAATTCCAACTATAAATTAAACTGAACCCTCATTTTATGTCCGTGTTTTTGCAATAAATGTTTTATTTTTCTTGCACCCGTTATTTTACAATACTAAATATATTTTCTTTATTTGTTAAAGAATAAAGAATAAAGAAAATATATTTAGTATTGTAAAATGACGTGTACAAGAAAAATAAAACATTTATTGCAAAAACACGGACATAAAATGAGGGTTGTTTATTTAATGGTAGGAATTTACGAGGAAATAGTTAAGGATTACCCTTGTTTTTTTTTATTTGATTTTCTGAGCAGATAAGAAATACAAATACTTTTCTTGTTTCGCCGAGAAGGGCTGATCAGAATATATAGGCTCAGTTTATCGTAGATACAAATGGTTGTTGATTGGTTGGTTGGTTGGATTTTACGGCATGTCAACACTTGTTGGGTCATTTTATGCCGAAGACGTTTTGTTTTAATCATTCTCGATGGTAACTCAATTTGTTTTTTTTAAGTTATTTTTTAAACATACTTTTTAAAACTCGTTTTGTTCTATTTAACCCATGGATGGAACCCTAACAGGTATTACCACTTGTCTTTTTTTTGTTGATTATTTGATCGTTGTTTAATTACATCTATGCTGACTTCTTTATCTTTTTCATTACCATTTTGTTTCTTCCTTTCTTTCTTTCTTACTTTCTTTCTTTCTTTCCAGTATTTTCTTTCTTTCTTTCTTTCTTTCTTTCTAACAATTTCTTTCTTTTTTTGTTCTAACTTCTTTCTTTCTTTCTTTCTTCTTTTTTATCTTTCTTTCTTTCTACTTTCTTTCCGGTACTTCTTTCTTTCTTTCTTTCTTTCTTTCTACTTTCTTTCCGGTACTCTTTCTTTCTTTCTTTCTTTCTTTCTTTCTTTCCAGTATTTTCTTTTTTCATTTTTTTTCTAACAATTTCTTTTCTTTATTTTCTTTCTAATAATTTCTTTCTTTCTTTCTTTCTTTCTTTCTAGTTATTTCTTTCTTTATTCATTTCCGTAATTTTCTTTCTTTCTTTCTAATAATTTCTATCTATCTTTCTTTCTTTCTT
>CM042156.1:35154078-35196578 GCA_023376005.1 Doryteuthis pealeii
ATCGCATGAAACCAATATGGTCGTGAATGTTCCTTTGTCACCTAATAAATAGATATGTAAAACCTTTATATATTTATTATTTATATTATATATATATATATATATATATATATATATATTGTGTGTATGTGTGTGTGTGTGTGTGTGTGTGTGTATGTGTGTGTGTGTGTGTGTGTGTGTGTGGTGTGTGTGTGTGATGACCTTCTCTGATCAGTTCTTCGTCATGAGGGTGATGTTTATGTTTTTAATGATCTATCATAGACCAGAACCTGTTGTGATCGATTTAACAGTAACAAACTCAATTCTTTTACGTTAAAGAAGAAAAAAGTTCCAAAAAACGATACCCAAAGAAACGTCAGCTAGTTTTTGGAAAGAAAGAAAATCCTAGAAATTACATGGAGGTATGGCAGTAAAGAAAGAAAGAAGAAAGAAAGAAAGAAAGAAAGAAAAGGAATAGAAAGAAAAGAAAGAAAAGAAGGAAAAAAGAAAAGAAAAGAAAAGAAAATTTTTCTTTAGAATGATAAGTTAAGTATATTTGAAGTTTATAATTAGGGAACAAAAACGAAATTAATCAAATTTTAACTATGCAAAATAAATAAATAAATAAATAAATAAATTAGAATAATGAATGACTTCAAATAAATAAATAAACGAATAAATAAAGATAATGAAGATTTAATAAGTATAAATGAATAGATTAATAAATAAAGAGAACAAAAGTTGAATAAAAATAATTTTTAATCTTTGTAAATCTTTTTCTTTTTTTTATTCCTTTTCTTCAGGCAGCCATTATTTCACATTATTTTTGTCTTTCCTTTTCGTTTTCGTTTTCTGTTCTTTCTTTCTTTCTTTCTTTCTTTCTTTTTCATTCTTTCTCCTTTCTATTTTTTCTTTCTTTCTTTCTTTCTTTTTTCTTTTTCTTTCTTTCTTTCTTTTCTTTCTTTCTTTTTTCTTTTCTATTCTTTTCTTTCCTTTCTTTCTTTCTTTTCTCTTTCTTTCTTTCTTCCTTTCTTTTCTTTCTTTCTTTCTTTTCTTTCTTTCTTTCTTTCTTTCTTTCTTCTCTTTCTATTCTTCTTTTTTTCTTTTCTTTTCTTTCTTTCTTTCTTTTCTTTCTTTTTTCTTTTTTCTTTCTTTTCTTTTTTTTTTTCTTTCTTCTTTTCTTTCTTTCTTTCTTCTTTTTTTTTTTTCTATTATTTCTTCCTTTCTTTTTCTTTCTTTCTTCTTTCTTTCTTTCTTTCTTTTTCAGTCATTTCTGTTCTTTCTTTCCTTTCTTTCTAATTGTAATGAAATATGTCATCTTCTTACAATCTCCGTTCATTTATTGATTACAGAAATAAGCGGAAACGAAAAAAGCGCCCTCAGTGTAAACAAATTCCGCCATTAAACTTTTGCTCGCAAGGCGCCATCTGCCGGGCGTTTTGTTTATCATAGAAACGCACCTTTTGCAGTTCGTTCCTGGTCGTTTTATAATTGCAAACGTGATAACAATCACGAAGCTTTCCATTAAAATTACCACACGTTTCTTTATGACAAAACGTCCCTAAGAAATTCTGGTATCAAAAACATCACCACCGTCGTCAGTGTAAAACAACGTGTATTTTCATTGGCAGGTGAATAGCGCAATTGTATATCATTAAATCAGAACGAGGCCGACATTTACATGGATTTTATTTGCTTTTTCTTTCAGGCGAACTATTTATTGGAAATAAAATATAACCTTGTACCGATGTAAGTACTTTTGTACAAGGCTATATTTTTTGAGCACTTACTGACAACAAACTGATGACAACTTTTGAGACTAAACTCTAGAGTCCGGTTAAATGTACCAGTTCCCACTAGATCACCGAAGTGGTAATCTGAACATTAGCTACATAAACGAGAGTAACCCCCCTTGTTCCTTTCACTTTGAGGAAAGCTGTCTGTTTTGGTCGGCCATTTTCATTTCACCGTAAATCTACACTGAAAATACGAATTGGTTCGAATCAAGACAACTATATGTTTTAACATGAAAATATCATAAAATGTGTTCTTAATTGTGCTTGCACATTATTTGAAATGAACTTAATTGTTATTAGCATAGCTAGTGTTCAGATTACCACCGAAGTTAGGCTGCGATGTGTCTGTTCAATATATATATATATAATATATGCCAGAAAAATGTGACTCGTTGGGTCACCCATTGAGCTCTGGGTTAGATAATTGTGATCAGAAAAGAAGTGAGATTGCAAAGCGAACTAAATCTCTCTCTCTCTCTCTCTCTCTCTCTCTCTCTCTCTATATATATATATATATATATATATATATATATATATATATATATATATATATATATATATATATATATATATATTATACTGATGTTGAGTTAATCTTTCTGCTCCCTAAAGGCTTTTTTTACTGATAAGTTCAATGACACGAAAATTATACTAAAGTATTCCTTACTTTTAGGATTGAATTATGTTTTGGAAAAAAATTGTTTTAATTGGTTCTAATTAATCATAATTTGCAATTAAGTCAAAACCGACCAATCTCTTGATTTATTCTGTGTCTATCTCTTTCTTCCCCTCTATGTAACTCTTGACTACCTCCTCGTTATATAATGTTAGTTTTTCTGGAGAGAGAGAGAGAGAGAGAGAGAGAGAGAGAGAGAGAGAGAGAGAGAGAGAGAGAGAGAGAGAGAGAGACGGGAGAATTTGAAATGTATTTCTATGTTAAATTTCACAAACCAGCAAACTCGTGTCATAAATGAGGTCAAATATTTACTTTCTTAGAAAGCTTACAAAATTTTTAAGGTTTCGTCCGGCTGTATTTATTTAAAAAAAAAATTTTACTCGCTTTGCTAACTCCCTTTTCCTAATCTCAATTATCTACCCAGAGCTGAATGGGTGACCCAGTCGCTCACATTTTGTCTAGTATATATATATATATAATATATATTATATATATATATATATATATATATGTGTGTGTGTGTGTGTGCATTTGTACAAATGAACCGGGGAAAAGCCCCTGGACTGGACAGAATTAATGCTGAACTACTTAAATGTGGTGGCTCCAGACTGAATTAGATGCTGCATGAAGTGTTAATACACGCTTGGACTAAAGGAGCGCTTCAGGATTGGAGAGATGTACTTCTCATTCCTTTGTTCAAAAAGGGTTCTAAAAGCCTATATGACAACTATCGTGGTATTGCTTTGCTCTCCATTGTTGGAAAAGTTTTTGCGAGAATTTTTCTAAATCGTTTCGGAAGAACATATATCACCAATTATTCTTCCAGAATCCTATTGAAGTCAGTTAGTCTACTGTTGGTTTTAATAACAGCTGCTAACTTACAACTCAAGCAGTGTCCAAGACAGCTGGTATAAATAGGAATCAAGAATGATCCATCCATGAATCTGGGTGATTTGGGTGATTCCATTCCTTGAGTTCTGATTGGCTGCTTGACTGCTTGATTTGAATGACATTGTGGAGTCTTATATATACTTTGTCATTTTGCAGTGGACCTTGTAGCATTCGGGTTTGTATTTGAGTTACAACCGTTTGTTGCCTTGTCTTCCCAGTTCGACGGTAATTGGAACTTTAATTATTCTTCAAATCCCAATGTGGTTTCCGCTCTGGACGTGGCACAACTCACATGATATTTTCGACTCGCCAACTGCCAGAAACGTGCATTGAGCAGAATCTTGACCTCTACCAATGGTTCATCGATCTCGCGAAGGCCATTAGCACAGTCAACCGCGAGGCACTTTGGAGGATTCTTGGGAAGTTAGGTTGTCCTTCACATTTATAGCCCTTATTCTGTCTCTTCATGATGATATGAATGCTTTGGTCACATATAATGGTACCCTTGCAGAGCCTGTCTCAGTCATGAATGGTGTGAAACAAGGCTGCGTTCTCGCGCCACAACTATTTGGAATATTCTTTGCAGTCGTCTTTAAGATTGCTTTAAAAATAATATTAATGGGATTTATGTTCGTTACAGATCATCTGGTAATATATTCAATATAAGATGTCTAAAGGCAGGTTCAAAAGTGTTTACAGCCATTGTGCGGGAGCTACTATATGCAGATGACTGTGACCTGGTAACACACACAGAGGATGAGATGCAGAACCTTATAGGTTGTTTCCCCAAAGAATGCACAGCATTTGGATTAACCATAAATGTAAAAAAGACTATTGTCATGTATCAGCCTGCCCCGAACAAATGTTTTGTGGATCCCAATATCTTTGTATATGGTGAACACCTCAAAGTTGTCCATTATTTTGTCTATCTTGGGAGCGCATTATCACAGGACAACTCTTTAGATAGAGAGATTTCCCTTAGGTTGCAGAAAGCAACGAGGTCCTTTGGTTTGCTTGAGAAGAGGGTTTGGAGCCAACGTGGCATTAAGATCTCCACCAAGCTGAGTGTATACAGTCTGTGTGCTTACTGCACTTTTGTACACCTGTGAGACTTGGGTTGTTTACAATCGACATTGCAGGACACTCAAGAGATTCCATCAGAATTGCCTATGCAGGATTTTAGGGATATAATGGTTGTCATTTACACCAGACACCACAATACTTGACAGATATCACCTGCTTGTATTGAGAGTTTGATCCTTAGATCACGTCTTCGCTGGTCTGGTCATCTACTCGCATTAATGATTGCCCAATCCCAAAACAACTATTTTACGGGAAATCTCAACTGGCAAATGTTGTCAGTGCAAACCCAAATTGAGGTTTAAGGACTGCCTCAAGGACACTCTGAAGAACACTGCTATTGCTGTGGGGACTGGGAGAAGCTAGCTTGTAATAGAACTGGCGTGGAGAACCACCATCTACCTGTCTGTGGAAAAATTTGGGTCCAACCGAATTAAACACCAAAAATTGAAGCGGGCTATTAGAAAGGGTAATTTTCAGCCCAGCAACATTCAAAGTAGAGAAGTCCAACATGTAGTTGATGTGGAAGAGTATGTCTTTCCTGGGCTGGCCTGGTGAGTCATCTGAGAAAACACAAGGATAGAGTGTCAAATGCTACTGGCACCTAACTATGAGGATAAACTCCCCCCCCCCAAAAAAAAAAACAGGAAATGGTCTTACTCGAATACGAGTTGATACCCATATATATATATATATATATATATATATATATATATATATATGTAAGTGTCGGATTATATGTCACTCACTCACTAACCCGATCTGTCAATCATTCTTTAATTCACCCCCTCTCTCTCTCTCTATCTATCTCTCTATCTATCTATCTATCTATCTGTCCATCACACACTCACACTATTTATTACTCATTCATTATATCTGTCTATCTATCTCATACTCAGACAACCTCATATTAGTTATCACCCACTTATTCATTCTCTCACCCACCACCCACTCTATCTATCTATCTATCTATCTATCTATCTACTTCACTCTATATGGCATAGGTGCTCACAAAATAAAACTACGCGTACCTTCTGGGCCCCACGTGTCATTCCCTCTCCCCAACGATTACACCTCGTTAAGTGTAGACTCCTTACTGTGGTTTGTGGCCCAGGAGTAAAAGAGGCTGACACGGGACATGGGGTAGGTGTGTTGTGTGTGTGTGTGTGTGTGTGTGTGTGTGTGTGTGTGTGTGTGTGTGTGTGTTAGTGTCTTCGACAGAGCGGCAAGGGCGCGGAAGGATGATTGTTCTAGTCCCCCCTCCCCCCAAAATATATACGTACTTCACATATGTGAAGGCCTTTCAATGTAACCGGTTCTGTTGCTAACGACAGCCACCAACCAAGAGAAAGACAACCAACATGATGATGATGATGATGATGATGATGAACGCTGCTGACAGTGAAACAAAACAAAACAAAACAAAGGATCTTAATTGGGAAGATGGAGTCACTGATAATGTTGTAAAGCTTATGGCTGCCCTAACTTTAAATGCCAGGTGCTTTTTCTTTACCGACGACTCAGTAATTAATAATAATAATAATAATAATAATAACGAGAAGAAGAAGAAGAAGAAGAAGAAGAAGAAGAAGAAGAAGAAGAAGAAGAAGAAGAAGAAGAAGAAAGAGTAAGCGTTTAAATAAACAAATAAATGAATAAATAAAATAAAAACGAGAAAGAGAAGGAAATGAAAAAAAAAATGAATGAATAAAAATGAAAAGAAAAAGTTAAAAAATAAATACGATAATAGAATGAAGAAAATGGGTAAAAAATAGAAAAACATTATAGAGAAGAAAATAAAAAGAAATGAGAAGAAGAAGAATAGTATAGGAAAAGAATAGAATAAGAATAAGAAT
Organism: Doryteuthis pealeii; assembly: GCA_023376005.1. Lineage (NCBI taxonomy): Eukaryota > Metazoa > Mollusca > Cephalopoda > Myopsida > Loliginidae > Doryteuthis > Doryteuthis pealeii. Next base: position 35,160,357 of record CM042156.1, read on the forward strand.
AAGAATAAGAATAAGAATAAGAATAAGAATAAAAGACGAAAAATAAGCGTGGAATGAATAAATAGATAAAAATGAAAAAAATGAGAAAGAGAAAGAAATGAAAAAATATGAATGAATAAAAATGAAAGGAAAAGGTTTTTAAAAAAGAATAAACACGATAATACAACAAAGAAAAGAAAAAGAAAAGAACTAATAATAATACACAGGTTGAAAATAAGAAAACGAAAAGATAAATGAATACCTGGACCTCGCTAGAGAATCGAGAAAAAAAAGTAATATGAGGGTGAAAGTGATACCAATAGTAGTTGGGGCACTAGGAATGATTTCCAAAAGCCTAGAAAACAGAATAGCGGAACTGGAAATCAGAAGAAGAATTGAGACCATCAGACAATAGCATTGTTGAAATCGGCTAGAATATTTAGGCGAGTCCTGGAGATCTGAAGAGACTTGTTGTCACTGAGACTCCAGTGAAAGACCATCAGCTAACACTGATGTGAAAACTCAAAAGGAGTAAATAATAATAATAATAATAATAAAATAATAATAATAATAATAATAATAATAATAATAATAATAAGAAGAAGAAGAAGAAGAAGAAGAAGAGAAGAAAGAATAAGAGTGAAATAAATAAATAGGTAAATAAATAAAGAAAACGAGAAAGAGAAGGAAATGAAAAGGTTTGAAAAATAAACAGGATAATACAATAAAGAAAAGGGGAAAAGAAGAAAAATTATAGAGAAGAAAAAAAAAATAAAAAAGAAAATTACCCCCCCCCCAAAAAAAAAAAATCAGACACAAGGGTTTGGTTGATGATTGAGGATGTATTTTGTTGAAATAATGGGCGTGAAGGTGAATTCTCTTAGTAAACACTCTTTTTCCTTAAAAGAAGGAGATAGACAATGAAGAAGGAGGATTTTCTACATCCCTTCTTTTATTTTATTTCATTTTATTTATTTTACAAAGAAGATTTATTATTATTATTATTATTATTATTATTATTATTATTATTATTATTATTATTATTATTGTTGTTGTTGTTGTTGTTATTGTTGTTGTTGTTGTTTCGTGAAAAAGAAAAAGTTCCTCCTCCCCTGAAGTGGATCCATCAACCCCCGAAACACATCAAGATGATAAGCGACAAGGAGGAATAAGGAGGATTATCATAATCAGAATTGAGTAGATCAGCTGAAAATTATGATGACACCGATGACACAATTAAGGGGTGGGTGGTGGGGTGGAGGGAGCAGTAATGATGCTGATAATGATTAACGTGAAGCCAATATTTATCATGATGATAATGGCATCAAAGAAGATGATGATGATGATGATGATGATGATGTTGTAGGTTCATATTAAATATTCTTTCAAAAATATGTGAAGAGAAGAAGAAGAAGAAGAAGAAGAAGAAGAAGAAGAGAAGAAGAGAAGAAGAAGAAGAAGAAGAAGAAGAGAAATGGGGAAGAGGGAGGGGGATGATTACAAAAGAGACAAATAACGAAAAAGTGGATTGTCTACATTTTTTTAGATATTTTTTTTTTATTTGTTCTTTATATTTTATACTGACTGTTATCATTATTGTTATTATTTTTATTGTAAGGATAAAACTTTGTTGTGACAAGAAAGGAAAAGTGATTATATATATATATATATATATATATATATAATATATATATATATATATATATGAAGAAAAAGTGGAAGTAAATCCGACAATATGTAATATAGTAAAAATTGAAAAAACACAAGTTTCATTAACGAATGATGTTTAATAAACCTCACTTTCTACAGACTGGCTCACTGCAGTGTAGGCTTATTAAATATCATTCGTTAATGAAACTTGTGTTTTTTTCAATTCTTACTATATTACACACACACACACACACACACACACACACACACATATATATTATATTATATTATATATATATATATATAAAGGAGTGAAAAAGAGAGGGAAAAAGGCCGCCACAGAAAAGAGAGTTAAAAGGAAGGAGAGACAACGCATTTCCAGTTATCTCCAGCAAGCATCCGCCGTGTTTTGCAATCACTGTACCAAGATTGTCATTCAAAAATTGGTCTGTTTAGCCACTGACGTAGCTGTAGATAAAAAGTGGACTCTACGCCATCGTCTATAATAGACGGAAGGACGCCAACTATATATATTTATATATATATATATATATATATATATATATATAATATATGTGTGTGTGTGTGTGTGTGTGTGTGGTGTGTGTGTGTGAAATAAAAGGAAGTGAACCGACGGTATGTAGTATCATAAAAAATTGGAAAACACAGGTTTTAAATGAGTTAAGTGGTGAGTTTATTGGCCGACGCTGCAGTGTTTCGATCTATTAATTAGATCATCTTCAAGGCTTTTGTTGGTATGTGGAAGGTGATGAAAATTTTTTTTTTCTTATCTCGAATAAGAAAAGCGAGTAATAGTCCTTGTTTATCGGTCTGTTTAAAATTTGTCTGAGAAAAAAGAACGTTGAAAAAATGAACGGTTTGAAATGTGACGTCAAATATTCGTTTTTGCGGTGTGAGTATTAGAATGTGTAAGTGTTTGTACCGAAAAAAGCATTGTGCATTTTTTTATGTGTTTATAAATGTGTGGTTGTGCGTGTGTGTATAAATATTTTGCGATAAATGGAATCGAAACAAACCTCAAGGTTGTGTGTGTGCGTGTGTGTATGTGTGTGTGTGTGTGTGAGCATGATTTTCATTGATAAAAGAGGCAAGAGAATATTCTTTTAACATTTTAATATATATATATATATATATATTGTAGATAATATGGGTGCTATATTTTTAGGTAAACAGTGCTCAATATCATTGACAGAGCATTTATATTTAAGTTAAGGTGGCGTGGATATGGAAAAGATACATGGTTACTGACAGTTTCTCGCCTATGCGATCTTCCGACCGAAAGATTTGTGTCTGAAGATCGCATAGGTGAGAAACTGTCAGAAAACCAGGCGCCGTTGACTCCATGCACACGCTGCCTTAACTATGTACATGTCTGTTTCACACACACACACTCACGTAACAAGTAGGTTTCGGCAGGGGGTATGGACCTCCTATAGAGATATAATGCTGATTAAAGTAAATATTTGTATAGATGATAAATTAAACGAAATAATTCTAAACCGATCAACTTTATTTGACCAACGCTAATGATAACGAGGCTAATCTTGTCGCCATTTTAAAATTTGGACTCATAAAAATCTTCCCAGTGATTTTTTTTTTATATATAGAGAGACCAATAAAGCACTGGAAAAAAGTTTGGCCTCACTTTCTCTGCTCTAAGAACTGAATAAAAAAAAATAATCTTAGAATTTCCTTCAAAAGACAATTTGGCTTCCACACTGACGTCATAACTCTTCACTCGCCAATGCTGGTTGGTTGATTGATTTTAACGGCATATCAACCCGTCTGGGGTTATGTCATACCTAACGGTTAGGAAGTAATATATGTTGTGTATTCATATTTATACTTTTTTAGTATTTGGTTTTAACAATGTATTAGCACCATTGGGGATCATGTTGGTTCTTTTTTTCTTCCCCCATCATGGTATTGAATATGTTCATGTCTATATTCTATGGTATCATTTTGTTTCCCTCAAAAAGGACAGAATATCCTCTATGTTGACATTTTCAAAAAGATCTTTCATATTGTTTGCATTCACTCGCCAAGTAATTTTTGCATTTTACGTTTTAGCACAATATTTTCAAAAACAGTTTGTTTTATATTTGTTTGTATTTATGAGATGAGACTTGATATGAATGATCTTGATATTTCGGGCTGTTGTCCTCATTTTTATTGTGGTATGTATAAAGACAATGTTCAGGCCACTGTAACCTCCGGCTCTGTGACTTATGCAGCTTGGAGCCCCTTGAACTAGTGATAACGATTTCAGCTCCGAAACCACATTTGAATTCAATGATGACTTATTCTAAGGTAATTAAAAAAAACACACCTAAACAAAACCCGAGGTTATAGGGGCCTGACCACTGTTTTTATATATACCACAATAAAGATGAGGACAACAGTTTGTTTAATAAACAAATTTGTTTCTTCTTTTAAAAAAATGCGGTTCTCAAACTTTTCCCAAAGAATAACACCGAAAACAATTTTTCTTTAAAAATGTCTGTTCATGAAATGAGGGTTGGTTTAATGAACTCACGCGCGAAACTAGTCCCCCGATGTAAATCTTGGCCTAAAGGCAGTATCAGCCAGACAATGGAGGAGTCTATCCCATTTTCACTAGCGCTAGACCAGGGATAATGTTTTTGCGTCTGAGGTGGGGCGCTACACCTACCATCAGCTTCTTACTTTACCGCACAGATCTTTGTGCTAATCATGCTAATGAAAGGTTCATATTTTAACTCATCACCGGTAACTTCAACTTTCAAATATTTGAAAATAAATGAACAGATGATTTTTTGAACTTATATTGTATCTGACAAAAACAAATTTTACAAATTGTGTGATACTATTTCTGAACAGCATCCTTTTATTTAAATAAACATAAAAATATATTTTTTTTATTTAAATAAATATAATTGCATTTTTCTTCTTATTAAGTAAAAATCATTTTAGTATAAAAACGTTTTTCGTCCTTTTTTAATTTATCGTAAGTGTTGAAAAATACTCATAAACTTCTGATTAAAAAGTATTTATCTTTTTGTATTTCATCTTGGACGATTTGGACGGTCTCATTTTTACCCAGAGGGTGTTGCAAGATGATAACGGTCATACAATTTAGGAACACGAGCATCAATATGTAGATGAGGTGAACATATATGATCTGATTTTTCAAGTATATAAATATACTTGATACGGTGGCATGAAATACGCAAGAATTTTACAAAGTGTTGAATTCAAAATGGAATTTTTCAAGTTTCCTTTTTAAGGCAGATCGGTGGTGCTACATTCACACTAAGTACTCTATCTTTTGCATCAGGAGTATCCGGCAACGATGATGAGGATGATGATGAGGATGATGATGAGATGATGATGATATCTAACATTATACACAGAAATAGTTAACCCATCAAATAGTATTTAGCATGTAGATATGCTCAACATATCCAACTCCGGTTTCGACTGGGGGATCCGGTGGATTTGGCCCTGGACCTTACAAGTTAACATCGTTGATCTCAGGGGGGGCATCCCCCCAGGCAACACCTGTCCCCTTGATTTAAAGAGGAATGGCTGGGTTTATTGTCCAGTGCCTGAGGCGCCCCCTTGAGGTGGAATGCCGATGGGATTAACGTATTCTCGGCTTGTGGATGGTCCCACATTAATAGGGCCTTGTACTTAACCCGTACACGTGGGTTACGTGGTAAATATCCTAGTAAACCCATCAAACACCCGAAACAAATCAAACTTATCATTTACTTTACAAAATTTTAAAATAATACAATCTCCCTTAAAATCCACCTAAACAAAACAAATGTATATAATTTTGATTTTTCGGGCTGTTATTCTCATCTGTATTGTCATATGTAAACTCACAACGTTTCGGCTGCTTTATCCTCCGGTCTTCCTCATGTGTATCCTGTGCGTCCGAAACGTTACATACCAAAATAAAGATGAGGACAACAGTCCGAAAAATCAAAATTATACTCATCAAACCTCATTTTTAAAAAAATCAGACAAATAAAACAAATATAGTTTACAAGTTTCCGTGTCAATTTTGTGAGTATCTTCCGAACAACACCTTAAGAATTTCTAACAATTACATTGGTCATACAACAACAACAACCGTTTTCTGTCGCCTTACATAGCACATTTATGATATATCAGTGCCATAAGCACAACATATAAATGTAACACAATAAAACTTATAAATTCATATCCGTAGAAATGCAGAAAATCCTCATTAATAACACGAAAATAAGATACAAAATGGCTGAAAAAAAACAACAACTAAACATAAATAAAATTGCATTCATTATCGGAAGTCAAATATTAAAGTGTATGACTGTATAACCAATTCCACCTTGTCGGTGGGGCGTTAGAATGCTCCGACTGCAGAGGGTAAGACTCCCCCAATGGGGCCACCTGTTGACCGTGGGTGGCGACCTGTGATGCTTAAGGATAGAGCCCAGGTGGATGAGCAGTTCATGACATGCAATACTCAACTTTGGCCCTATCTTGGGCTAGACGGGCGGTTGGAGAGGCTCCCTCCAATCAATCGGCTGGTCACATCAAGCCCTAGCACCTATGTGATTTTCCCAACCCTATTGCCCTTATTGTAAGCCCCAAACCCTTTTTATCATATGGGTGCTAGAAGGCGGTGGTTGCGGGTCTACATGTTCTGGGAATGACGTTAAACTCTATCTGATGGTGAGGTTCCAGTTTTGGAGGTTTGGGGAATGTGGAGCACCCCTTCATCACCATTGCTCCCTGGTCCACTCTGGAGTGGTAGTACCTGTTAGGGTCCCATCTATGGGTTAAATAGAAAATGTATTTATAAAAAAAATGTATTATCCATTAAGAATTGATTTATTTCAAAACTTTATCGGCATTAAATGACCCACTGAGATTGATATGCCGTAAAACAAAACAAACCAAACAAACCAATGTATAACCAATTACTTCTGTTGCATAATTGTGTGGTGGCGTGGGTTTTTGACAAGCCCTGTAGCGAGAATTCTAAGGTGCCATTGTTTTTCAGATCAGGGGATGGAAAAATACCAGCAACAGGCATGCCCCCAACTGACCCTCAGAGGCGGAAATCTCGCGAGTCACGTGATAGAGTTAGTTAGGAAATCAGTTTTCAACCAGAGATGAAGCAGAACAGACGTGTTCTACTGAGGTTGTAACTCAAACCGCGTGGTGAATCAGGATGTACAAGAAAATAAAAGTCTTGTTGATTATTTGCATGACTTTAAATGAACTAGCCCCAAAAAGAAGCTCTTAGAAAAAAGAAGAGACTAGACAACACGACCGGCTAAAAGAAAGAAGATGAAACAACCACTAGACAAAGAAGCAAGTAAGTCACGACTCTATCTGTCTGTTTGTCTCTCTCTATCTCTCTTGTTTATATACCCGCAATGGGCTATATAATACTTCCAACCCTAATAATAAGCACGTCTAAGAGAATAACTTTCGCATCCAAATTAGACAAAAAAACAACAATACTTATAAATAAGTAGATGAATGAATAATAATAAAAATCTTCTAAATGATGACCAATGGATATGACCCAAAGCGCTTGTAATCAATATTTAGGCCACTTCCTCTATCAACTGCACTCCAACACAACACACACACACACACACATTGCAAGAAAGAGAGAGAAAACGGGATCATAAAAAAGAAAAGCACTTTAACCAAACATGTCTAAATGTTATATATATATATATATTTATATATATATATATTATTTTTCATATATTTTATATATATATATTTTATATATATATATATATATATATATATATATGTATTATATATCTTATTATAATGGAGATTGTGTGTTTGTATGTCTGTAACCGAAACTATATTACTACTCAAGTCACAATTCTCTTAGTTATTGATATCACATTCTGCATGATTTTATTTTTATCTAAACCTCAATTATTAATAAAATTGTCTTACATTATTAATACTGTTAACTATGTCTACATACTGACAACATGCAATTATATTTATATATACAACAAAATAGCGATTTACAGTGTGAACGGGAAGGCTAATTTGCATATTAATATTAAAAAATCGAATTTAATAAATATATGCTTAGTATTATTGATTTCTAACTGTTTGGTTTTATTTTAATGAATATCAGCAAAAATCTCTTCAATGAATCTTATGAAATCATTAACAAGATATAACTGTCATTTTATTCTTTACTTCCTCTTTTAACTAAATACTTAAATTAGAAAAAATAACAATGAAAGACGAGAGTGATGGAAGAGTAAGTTTCAATTTTATTATATGTGTATTCTTATTTAATTTCATTGCCTTTCTAATTTAATACAATATTTATTACATTAAAACTTAATACTTTGCATATATTTGCTATATATAAATATCTTATAATATATATATATTATTATGTATATATATATATTTCATATATTTTTCATATATATATATATATATATATATATATATATATATATATATATATATATATGGGAGACTTATTGGACAATCTAAAATATCAAGTTAGTCGCAACTTCAACCATTGATAAAATAATTAACCGAATGTTACCAGGTTATAAAGAAAATAGAGTGCTCAATACGTTTGTAGAGTGGATTTAGTAAAATGGTATTGTCAGATAACCTACCCGAGTAGTTTTTGCTTACTTGTTTGTGTGTGTGTGTGTGTGTGTGTGTGTGTGTTTGTTGATTTACTTTATTCTGCCGCTAAAGTAGTTTCGAATATCGTACAGCAGCATTTCCTCAAACAATGGTACAAGTAAAAGATCTAATTTTTGGTATCAGTATTCAGATTACTAACACACGACTTTCGCATAGATGGACAATCTGATATTTTTTTAAAAGTGAAAAATCGACAAACCCTAATGGCCATTTCCTTATCAACTTTGATCCGCCATTTTCTCTAGTCTAGGTCAGAAAAACTTATTCAATAATTTTCGTGTCGAAATATTTTCCAATTCAACTTGTACGTTCAAAAACTGTTGTATCGCGAGGGAAAAGATACACAGAAGAATGGTGTGCTTAACAAATTTATTAGGCACCATCATCCATTGCTGAACGGATACATACAAACATAGAACAAATAAGTACAAACAATTAACAAGACAAACTCACACTAAAAGAGGAGGGTCAGTTTGGTATAGCCAACGCAGCAAAGTCAGTCTGAATATTATTCAGCTAGTTAATTTACTTTAATCGTAGGCTATTTTATGGCTATGAGTCAGTCCATCTTGTAGAGTGCCGAAGGTGTGTTACCTACTCTACAACAAAGGCATAAACACAAATTTTTGAGAAAGCTGGAGGTCCTCCTAGCGGCCCCAGTTGCTCAATCAATGAAATGCTTGCACTTTGAATTCCAATTTCATTCATAGACCATATAATAATAATGATAATGATAATAATAATTTGATTTTGATATTGAATTAGATTTTCACTAAGCGCCCCATAATTATGGCCTTGAGCCAAACTAAGCTAAGCTTCATAAATTATTACATATGTAGGTGCTTTTTACTTTTTTATGCATTGAACGAGTTCTCTTCTGTTTCTCGTTTTTTGTTGTCGTTTATTTCATTTTTTTTTTTTTGTCAGAAAAAAAAATCTCAAGCGTAAAAATATCACTGAAGCTTTCAATTATCTTTTTTTTTTATGATACTAGCAGGAACTGTAGATATACCACAGTATGATAATTTAATTATTACAGCGTTTGATATGTTTACTTAAGAGTTATTGCCAAATAGTTCAATATGTAAAAAGTATAATAATCTTGATTTAACTCTCTCACACTCTTTTTCTTTCTTTCTTTCTTTCCTTCTTTTCATCTTTTCATTATATTCTCACAACACTCTATATTTCCCTTACTCTCTTTCTTTTTTTTCTTATATTTTTCTGAGTAGCATGTTCTTTTTTCTTCCCTTTCCTTATAATAAAAACAGAAAGGTCTATTGTTTAGCTGCGGTGACAGCACTGATAAGAAATAAGAATCCGGTATATAAGCAGCACCAGATAATCAGGATTTGTATTTTTGCATTTCATCTTGGACGATTTGGACGGTCTGATTTTTTAATCAGATGGTGTTGCAAAAATGACAACGGTCGTACAATTTAGGAATACGAGTATTGATATATAGATGAGATGCATGCAATATTTTCTGATTTTTTTTTACAAGTACATAAATGTACTTGACACAGTAGCAACAAATACGTAAGAATATTGCAAATACCATTTTTTATTTCCTTTTTAAGGCAGATCGGTGGTACTACAATTAGGCCAAGTACTCTATCTTTTGCACCAGAAGTATCCGGCAACGATTATGAAGATGATAATGATGATGATATGGTTGATGATGAAGAAGAAGGCAGCGCTGATAATCATCATACTGATTTTGCTGCGAATGCCCATTACGATAATCGTCACTGTTTTGATGATGTCAGGGGGTGTGCTGACGGCATTAAGCCGTTGAAGAAGAAGAAGAAGAAAAAGAAAGAAGAAGAAAAAAAAAGCAAGAAAACAGTTTAGTTCATCTTAGGCTGCTATCATTAACCGCAAAAGGTTTTGTTTATTTATAGTTTATTCGCCTCCCGTCGAAAAGGAAACTTAGCTACTTATAAGGCAAGAACACAAGCGTTTATACGTCCTGTGTGCATCTTTTAAAAGAGACGCAAGCAGTTGCGTTTTTCTTTATGAATAAACTCATACAGCTGGACACACATGTACAGAAACACAGAAACGATACAGTTTTCAATATATATATATATATATATATATATATATATATATATATATATATATATATATATATAGTATGAACAAAAAGTAATAAGACAATCAGGAATATTTCTTGTATGTTGTTTATTCTCAACTAGTTTCGACCTTAGGTCATCGTCAGGAGAAAATTTATTATTTGAAGAAATTGTTTATAGATTTTTGGAAAATATATATATATAATATACCAAACTTATTGGCAAATCCTCGCGGTGAGAAAAAACCCAGCAAATAATTTGATTGTAAAAATATACTACCAAACATCAACCGGGGAGAAAAAAGACCAAGATAATCGTACCAACCAAAATAAACTATTGGTACAATATTTTGGCCAAAAGAAAAAACAATTTATATGCATATATATATATATATAAGATATATATATTCATACAAAACCGCCAGGAAACTAAAGCTAATAAGTAAAACGTGCTCAATACCTAAGTAGAGCAAATAATAAAGATAAATCTAATGAGTCAGACGAACCTACAAAAGTTTCGCTTAATGCTCTTCAGGGCTAAGATCCCACTCTTAGCCCTGAAGAGCATTAAGCGAAACTTTTAGTAGGTTCGTCTGACTCATTAGATTTATCTTTATATATATATATATATATATATATATATATATATTAAGAAATTTGAAAAACGAAGTGTTCCAAAAATAAGATGAATTTATTTATCGACGCTTTAACATCTACAAAACATCCATCAATTTCTTCACCCCAAAATCTATCCTGATGAAGGTTTAAATAAACCGAAACGTTTGAGCGTCGATAAATAAATTCATCTTATTTTTGGAACACTTCGTTTTTCAATTTTCTTAATATTGTCGGATTTATTTCCATATTCACTCCCATATATATATATATATATAATCCAAAGATTGAGTGAAGAAATCTTCCCTTATGACGTAGTAGTTTTTCAGTTGTCGTAATTTACAGAGTTCAATGTGTACCCTTATTGTCAGAGTTACAGAGCAAAATTGTATTTGGAAAAAAAAAAAAGGCGATTTAGGTTGAAAGCACGAAGAAGAAAACCGATAGATAATTCCTTTAGGTTCCCTGAAATAGTCTATTATGCTTGCATCTTAAATCTTCTTATGTTATTTTTCCTAATATATATCTATAGACACACACACACCACACACACACACACACACACACACATATATATATATAATATATTATATATATATAGTTTGATATATTTATCATTGATAGAGCATGTATATCTACATTAGGATAGAGAAAACATGAAGCTTATGTTATTTTTAAACCAAAATTCGTTTGAAAATCTCATTGGCGAAAAACTGTCAGTTACCATGTCCTCGTTAACCAATATATATATATATATATATATATAATATATTATATAGACAGAGAGAGAGAGAGAGAGAGAGAGAGAGAGAGAGGAGATAATGTACACTTTTAAGAACAAAATCTTGATAAATATAAATGCGTTATAATCCCCATATAATATGTGTTTTAGCTTTAAAAATGTATGTTTGTGAATATATATATAATATATATATATATATATATATATATATATATATATATATATATATATACGAATGAATGAACTTATACAGCACATATGCACATATATGCATGCACATGTATAGATATCCATGCACAAATATCTCAGTAAACTCTCGTTCTAACAGCATTCGTTCGAACAGTAGTCGTTCTAAAAGTATTCGTTCTAACAGCATTCGTTCTAACAGTAAGCGTTCGAACAGTACTCGTTCTAACAGTACTAATTCTAACAGCATTCGTTCTAACAACATTCGTTTTAACATCACTCGTTCTAACAGTACTATATTATGAAATAAATTATAACGATAACACTAGGACAACAACTAGTCTAGACAAAAAGAAAATCTTAGAATTCAGAACCCAAGATGTCTGTTGTGTCAGAGAATCTGTGACACCCTCCTGCATCATTCACTCTGACCATCAGTTCATCTAAGTATCTTTACCAGATGGACATTAGTGTAAAATGGAGAAACCACTGGGATATCATGAAGAACTATAGGTAATCTGAACATTAGCTACATAAATGAGAGTAACCTCCTTTTGTTTCTTTCACTTTGAGGAAGCCGTCTGTTTTGGTCGGCCATTTTCATTTCACCGTAATCAGTACAACTGCATGTTTTAACAAGAAAATATCATAAAATGTTTTCTTAACAACAATTAAGTTCATTTAAAATAATGCACAAGCACAATTAAGAACATATTTTATATTTTCGTGTTAAAACATTCAGTTATATTGATTCGAACAAATTCGTATTTCCAGTGTAGATTTACAGTGAAATGAAAATGGCCGACCAAAACAGACGGCTTTCCTCAAAGTGAAAGAAACAAGAGGAGGTTACTCTCATTTATGTAGCTAATGTTCAGATTACCGAACTAAAACCGTGATTAATCTCCATTCTATTCTTTTCTTTTTTTCTTTTGAATTTTATTGCATGTCAATCCATGTTGGAGTATTTTATGCCGCAGACGGTTTTGCTATTCATTCTTGATGGGAATTGAAAATTCTTTTTTTAAACACATTTTTGTTAACTTATTTTGTTCTATTTAACCCATGGATGGGATCATAACAGGTACTACCACTCCGGGTCAGAGTGGACCTGGATGTAATGGCAATGAAGGAGTACTCCACACTCTCCACAGATCCAGAATTGGAACATCACATTTATGTATATATATATATTAAGAATGAACAAATAAATAAATTTAAAAAATAGAAAATTAGAGAAGGGGGGAAAAAAAGAAACGAAACAAAGAGAGAAAGAGAAAGAAAAGAAAATGAAAGCTAAGCATAACAATTTTTCTACGTAACCGTCATTTTTATTTTTATTTTCATTTAAAAAAAATTTTTTTTTAATTAAATGGCTACATTGCAATATTCACCGGATGATAAACAGACAATATTGGATACACATTCGTTCTCAAAAAGTATTCAAAAAAAAAGAAGAAGAAATTACAGTTATTCGCCCATTTCATTCATAAATATATATTATATATATATATATATATATATATATATATATATATATATATACGTCATACCCAGGACACTAAGATCTACAGCCACCACCTTCTAGCACATATATGATAAAAAGCGTCGGGGTTTGGCATAAGAGCAATAGGACAGGGACAATCATATAGGTGCTAGAGCTTGACGTGACCAGCCTTTTGATCAGATGGGGCGGGGGTCTCCGCCCGTCCTCCAAGTATATATTCACCAAACTCCACTGCACGGGCAGGATGTGACACAAAATCAATTTCTTAAGCGAATTTAACAGGTTTGAATTCAGAGTTTTCCTTCTCCTAGACTAGTTGCCTAAGGTTAAAGTGCTCAGTATGCCCTAATATTTACCTATAGCTGGAGTACCTTACTCGAGAGTATTAGCACTATGGGAAATGCAAACAGCCTCGTTCAGGATTTGAACTCGTCTGGTCGTGTCCATTTCCTACGACGGTAACCATTACACCATCACGCGTCTCCAAGTAAGGGCCAAAGTGGAGTGTTGCTTTATCAGATTGACATTGGGGTAAAATAGTTTGTTTTGTTTTACGGCATATCAACCTCGGTGGGTCATTTAATACCGACAAAGTTTTGAAATATTCATTCTTAATGGATACTTAATTTTTTTAATCAACACATCTTACTATTTAACCCATAGATGGGACCCTAACAAGTACTACCACTCCAGGTCAGAGTGGACTAGGGAGCAATGGTGATGAAGGGGTGCTCCACATTCCCCAGACCTCCAGAACTGGAACCTCACCATCAGATAAAATTTAACGTCATACCTAGGAAAGGAAGACCTTCAACCACCGTCTTCTAGCATATATATGATAAAAAGGGTTGGGTCTTGCAATAAGGGCAATGAGGTTGGGACAATCATATAGGTGCTAGGGCTCGACGTGACCAGCCGATTGATCAGAGGAGGCCTCTCTGACCGACCGTCTAGTCTAAGTAAAGGTCTAAGTGGAGTGTTGCATGTCATGGACTGCTCATCCACCAGGATTCCGTCCTTAAGTATCACGGGTCACCACCCACGGCTAACAGGTGGCCACATTGGTGGGGTAGGGTTCTTACCCTTCTGCAGAGGGGCAGTCGGTGTATTCTAAAGCCCCAGCTGACAGGGCTAATTTGTTTAAAAAGGCCGAATCACTGGGGATATCATAAAGAAGTAAAACCAACGATTAATCTTCAATATGTGGACAAAGAAAAAAAAAGACCTGTAGTAAATAAATAAATAAATAAATAACGAAAGAAAGAAAGAAAGAAAGAAAGAAAGAAAGAAAGAAAGAAAGAAAATATGTGGAAAGAAAGTTATAGATATAAAAAATTAAAATGTTGAAAAGAAAAAAGGAAAGAAAGACAGAAAGAAAGAAAGAAGAAAGAAAGAAAGAAAGAACGATTGAAACATTTTACTCTGACAGCAAATGCAATAAATATGTTAACCTTTATTGTTTTACAAAATCATCAAAATTTAAAAAAATCTTCCAAAATAGAACAAAGTATGAATTATGGAAGAACAAAAGGGAAATTTAAAAAAAACGTTCTCTTTACAATTTTAATAAAATTGAATAAAAAAATAAATTTGTTTCTAAAAACATTTTTTTTTAAAATTTGTTTTCATCATGAAATCGTGTTTCCTCTTGGGAATGTTATCTTGAGAATTATGAATCGAAATCCACTCTTGTTGATATTGTTTCGGTACTTGACGTATTTCTACTGCCACATACAAAGAGATAATAATCAAAGGCGATGCTGAGCATGCTTCTCTCTACATTGTGTGGCAAGTCATCAATTCGTTAAGTGCTACGGGCACCTGTTTATATTGTTTTTAGTAGATCACATAAACAACTATATATAAATTGTAGTAAAAAAAACAAACAACAACAAACAAACTATATATAAGTTGTTGTTGTATAATAGAAGAAGGAAGAGAACTAAACAGTGACTTTAGAATTACTTGGAACGCGCGTGAGTCACTTCCTGTATGACGTCAGCAGAAAACAAAAGGCGAGTCATTATATATATATATATATATATATATATATATATATTAAGAAATTTGAAAAACGAAGTGTTCCAAAAATAAGATGAATTTATTTATCGACGTTTAAACGTTTCGGTTTATTTAAACCTTCATCAGGATAGATTATGGGGTGAAGAAATTGATGGATGTTTTTATAAAATGACAGGAGTTAGAAAAATATTTATTAGGTACGACTTCAATTAAGCACATATTCTCCCATATATATATATATATATATATATATATATATATATATATATATTGGGAGAATATATATGCTCCCCATCCCCTAGGGTTGAGCACTCTGGGGGGGATCTTGCTGACGGCCGCCAACTCAAGCGTAAACGCAACGCTCTTCTAAGGAATGGAGCACTTTGTGACGGTCTTTACACACAAAGCGATGTGTGTATTTAAACAGTTAAAATCCCCTTCCCATTCTGTAAGTGAAGACAGCCTAATGGTTACGGTGCCGGACTGACACCCAACCGATCGGATTTCAATTCCGGCTGTAGGTAGCTTACAAAATGTCTATCCACACTGAGGAGACTTGATAAGTCGAAACACGTGTCTGTGGATGACCCTATATATATATATATTTACGCTGTATATTTTGACACAGGAAATAAAGCGGAAAATTTTAAACAAAAAGAACATTCTTTTAAGCAGAATATATGATCCATTATGATTTAAAGAATTATGACGCAATTAAAAAAAATAGGTCTGTATTGTTGCACACACACCCCACACACATATATATATATATATATATATATAGCGAGAGAGAGAGAGGGGGGAGAGAGAGAACAAGAATGTGTGTGTGTGTGTGTGTGTGTGTGTGTGAGAGAGAGAGAGAGAGAGAGAGAGAGAGAGAGTGTGTGTGTGAGAGAGAGAGAGAGAAAGAGAGAGAGAGAGAAAGGGGGAGAGAGAATATTGATAACCTCAGAGTTGAATTTGTTCATACTGAGAATATTTTCAACCATTTTCTGTATATTAAAGGAAATCCACACAAATACCTCTATATTCCTAGAATTCTTATAATAACCCCAACCCCCCCCCAAAAAAAAAGAAGTTCATCACAGCATCATAGTGCGTCTTTTGTTAGAGCAATACCCTTGAAAATCATCTAACTTTAAATTAATTAAAGCAAATGCAAAAGCAAATTTGCAATTGAATGATAATTTTAGAGTCGGGTGGGGTTGGGGGTCATTATTCGCCTTGACCGTCAGTTTTTAGTCATTCATATTCTCAATATAACGGAAATAACTGGGAAATACAAATTGACTGTGATAGTGGGAATATAATCGACTCACAGGTTAACTAATTCTTTAGTTGAAGTCATACCTAATTTGAAAATTAATTAGTTATAATTAAATGAATTAGACGTGCATATCGGTTTAAATGTAAGGCGTAAACAAATCGAGAAAAATTCAATCTGTGTGTACATTTCAGCCTATTAGGCCTCATCAACAGAGTTATAGACAGGGCAGTGCTTTGTGCGTGATTCGAACCTTACCTGCCAGGCGGACTCTAACCAAAAGAACCCCATTGCGTTCCTAGTGAAAAAAATTTTAAAATATAAAAAAGTCTGACCTGATCTTGACCATTCTTTGATAATGTTGTTACAATTTTATGGGCCATCCCTTAGGCTTCAAACAAGGGCGCTTGTCCAGTGGAAATCCTTGATTAAGAATCCTTTGATGATTTGATTGATATTTTTTCTATTTAATCCATAGATGGGAACCTACCATCTACTACAGAGTGGGCCTGGGAGTAATGGTGATGAAGGGATATTCCACAATCTCCAAAAATCCAGAATTGGAATTTCACCATCAGGTCGAATTTAACATCATACCCGGGACATTAAGACCCTCAACCACCGCCTTCTAGCACATGATAAAAAGGATGGGAGCTTGCCATAAGGGCAATAGGATTGGGACAATCATATAGGTACTAGGGCTTGACTTGTCCAGCCGATTGATTGGAGGTGGCTTGTCCAACCGACCGACCGACCGTCTAGCCAGAGTAAGGGCCAAAGTGTAAGCCATCAGGGTTCTATCTTTAAGCATCAAAGGTTGCTACCCACAGCCAACAGGTGGCCCCATTGGTGAGGGGGGCTTCTTACCCCTCTACAAAGTGCAGTCGGTATATTCTAAAGCCGCACCCGACTGTAGAATAATCCAGTTCGACTCATACTTGAGTTAGACGGGCGGATCGGAGACCATCCGTTCGATCAATAGGTTGGTCATGTCAAGCCCTAACAACTATATGATTGTCCTAACCATATTCTTCAAATTGCTCTAACATCCAACCCTTTTTATCATAGAAGGTACTAGAAGGTGTTGGGTGAGGGGCAATCACCAATATATATTAATGCACATGAAGGTAATGAAATTTATTTCTACCAATTTATTAATACGTATGTAGCTAATAAAAATTATTTCTTAAAAAACAACAACACATATATATATAAACAAGATTTGGTATTGAATAACCCAGAAGGGTTGATATGCCATTAAACCAAACAACAAACCAACAATTTCCTATCGTCAATTTCGAAATCTAAATCTGTTAATAAGTTATACAAAAAATGGAAAAAAAGTGAAAAAAAAAAATGCAATTTAAAAAAAATTAATAATAATAATAATAATAATAATAATAATAATAATAATAATAATAATAATAATAAGAAGAAGAAGAAGAAGAAGAAGAAGAAGAAGAAGAGAAAAAGAAGAAGAAGGGAGATGATGATAATAATAAATAATAATAATAATAATAATAATAATAAGAAGAAGAAGAAGAAGAAGAAGAAGAAGAAGAAGAAGAAGAGAAAAAAAGAAGAAGGAGAATAATATAATAATAATAATAATAATAATAATAAGAGAAGAAGAAGAAGAAGAAGAAGAAGAAGAAGAAGAGATTGTTATTTTTCATTCGCGAATCTCTTTCTTCATCACCTTCATTATTCTTAAGATTGTTCATTCGACCAAAAAGGTAGAGGGTGTGTCGCTTCACTCATTTTTCTAAAGTGGTGGCTTCTTCTTAAGTGAAGATCTAATCCATTTAGTAGGCGTGGTCATTTCTAGAACTTGTAATGACGTAAGCAATCCTGATTGCAGCAGTTTTGTCTTTCGAGATTTTTAGCAATTGACAAAACATAAAAAATGATCTTATGGGCTTCCATATTGTTTATAGCAATTTGGCGCGAAACATTACTCAAGTGAATGTATGGAGATTTGTATTCAAAACGACTTATGAACGAAATTGTGGGTTTCCGGGGAAAGTACGATAAAATAGTTTAGGTCGACTGAATAAATCTCCCTTGCTACTTTGAAAGGTTACTTTCTTATTATTTCATTTAGGGTACAAAAGAAAGAGAAAAAGAAAGAAAAACATGGGGAAAAGAAAGAAAGAAAGAAAGACAGGGGAAAAGAAAGAAAGAGGAAAATAAAGAAAGAAAAACAAGGGACAAAGAAAGAAAGGGGAAAGAAGGAAAGAAAGAAAAAAGAAAGAAAGAGGAAAAGAAAGAAAGAAAGAAAGAAAGAAGGGGGGAAAGAAAGAAAGAAAAAGAAAAAAAGAAAGTAAGAAACAAGGGACAAAGAAAAAAGGGGAAAAGAAGGAAAGAAGAAAGAGGAAAGAAAGAGAGAAAGAAAGAAGAGAGAAAAGAAAGAAAGAAAGAAAAGAAGAAAGAAAGAAAGAAAAAAGAAAGAAATAAAGAAGGGAGAAAAGAAAGAAAAAGAAGGGGAAAGAAAGAAAGAAAGAGGAAAGAAAGAAAGAAAAACAGGGACAAAGAAAGAAAGGGGAAAAGAAGGAAAGAAAAAAAAAGAAAGAAAGAGGAAAAAAAAAGAAAAAAGAAAGAAGGAGGAAAAAAAGAAAGAAAAAGAAAGAAAGAAAGAAAGAAAGAAGAAAGAAAAGAAGGAAAGAAAGAAAGAAAGAAAGAAAAGAAAGAAAGAAAGAAAGAAAGGAGGGGAAAAGAAAAGAAAAAAAAGAAAGAAAGGGGAAAAAAGAAAAATAAGGGAAAAAGAAAGAAACAAAGAAACAAAGAAATACAGGGAAAGCAAAGAAAGAAAGAGAACAGAAAGAAAGAAAGAAAAACAAGGGAAAAGAAATAAAGAAAGAAAGGGGGAAAGAAAGTAAGAAAGAAAGAAAGAAAGAAAAAGAAAGGAAAAAAGAAATAAAGACCGGGGAAAAGAAGGAAAGAAAGAAGGAGGAAAAGAAAGAAAGAAAGGGGAAAAGAAAGAAAAAACAAGGGGAAAAGAAAGAAAGAAAGAAAAACAGGGAAAGAAAAGATTGAAGGAGAGAGAGGGGGATGGAGATAAAGAAAAGATATTTAGATAGATAAACAGATAGATAGATGACCCAGGTTTTCCTGTTTAAAAACTCTGAGAAAGAAAACTCATATTTATTTGCCAGACTCCCCCCCCCCCCTTATTTTCTTTAGCCCCCCCCCCCCCACACTTTCTCCTTCCTTTACTCTCCTCTTTTTGTCATCCGTTTTGCATCTTGGGTTTCATTCACTTGACAACCAACCGAAAATTCTACCCCCACCCACCACCAGTGTCTGATTTTGACAATTTGCCTACTTACTTACTTACTAAACTAATCTTTTTTTTTCTTACGATAAGCAAATTCACCTTTCGTCATGTATTTGGTGTCGCTAATGTAAAATTGTTATTGATATTGGTACTTGGCTAAATAAAGTTTTATCATCTTACTTAGCTTTATCTTTCTTTATGAGACAAAGGCGAAATAGGTGAAAATTCAAGATTGTATTGTACCGATCTTTATATGGTAAAGTACCTGCAAAAAAAAAAAAAAAAACCAGCTGTCAAAATTTTCCCCTTTATCAGGGTTCGAACTCTGATGACCAGCTTCATCTACATTAATTACTTACATCTTCACCTTTCAGACAAATTAAAATAAGAGCGCTTGCCTAGGAATCGCAAGGTTCCTGGTTCGATACCGGTCCCCGCCAACTCAACGCATGAGTAGCACAGATTGGGTAATTTGATCTGTGCAGTAAAGTGGGGAGCTGGTGGTAGGTGTGGCGCTCCACCCCAACCAAAAATAATCTTCCTGGTCTAAATAAAGCTAGTGAAAAGGGGATACTCTCCTTCGCTGTCCAGCTGATATATGCCACTCCGCCAACATTTATTCCTAAAAACTGTAAAGTTATACGCGTTCTGATATAAATTCGTTAATTCTTTAATCTTAACTCTTATCTTTTAATAATAATATCATTTCAGCTACTCATACGTTGAGTTGGCGAGGGCTGGTATCGAACGCTCTATCGACTGAGCTAACCCGGCTTTTTTTATATGTAAAAAGTCGTCGGGGCGGCCTAATGTCGGTACCAGCCGATCAGCGAGGGAGTCTATCCCCTTTTCACTAGCGCTAAACAAGGAGATTGTTTTTGCGTCAGAGGTGGAGCGCCACACCTACCATCAGCTCCTTACTTTACCGCACAATCCCTGTGCTACTCATACGCTGAGTTGGCGAGGACCGGTATCGAACTAAGAACCTTGCGGTTTCTAGCCGAACGCTCTCTGAGACCTGTCAGCTGTTCCTTATAAATATTCATCTTAATTCCACAGAATATTTATAATCATTCCACAAATTATCCAACATTGCCTTAAAAGAGTTTAGAGATGGGGCATTCACTATTGATGATGGTAGTTTATTCCATATATTCACCACTCTGTTGCTAAAATAATTTTGTTTTGCGTTTGCTTTACAAGATTTTTTAAGAGTTTTAATCTATGACCCCTGGTATTGATATTTTGAGCAATGTTTAGTAGGTCAGAGTTCGTTGAATAAAAACCATGTGTGTATTTGTTGGCTTCAATCATATCCCCTCTTATACGTCAGAAAACTAGACTTGGTAAGTCAATGTTCCTAAGTCTTTCTTCATACGAAAGGGATTTTAAATTATTCACTAATTTAGTAGCTCTCCTCTGAACTCCCTCAATGAGTTTGGTGTCCTTGAATTGCAAATTGTGTTCTTGAATTGCAAATATATTCAGTTCTTCGTTGACAGGTTAAATCACTCTCAAAATGGAACTCAAAATGGAATTCCCGTTAAATATATTGTACAGTAAATTCCTCATTTCAGTATTTGACAATTTCGAGAAATATACACTTGCTGGTCTTGAGCAAAAATAGGCTAAGCTTACTCCATATATATATATATATATATATATATATATATATATATATGAGGAAAAATGAGTAAAGAAAATAAATGTAGATGGATAAAAATGAATTTTATTGATATTACTTTTAATCGATATCACTTACACATGTGTTTCGGTCTGTTTATCAAAATGTATACGGATTTACGTTATTATTATTATTAAAATAATCAGATGGAGTTGAAATGATGATGATAATAACAATAGGAAAAATGCATAAAATGTTCCGTACACAGATTTTGCCGACCTTCATCAGTGTTATTTTTATTTTTTATATAACACTCATAAAATTCATTTTTATCCATCTACATTTCTTTTCTTTACTCATTTTTTCCTCATATTGTCGGATTCATTTCCCATTCTCTCTCTCTCTCTCTCACACACACACACACACACACACACATATATATATATATATATATATATATATATATATATATATATATATATATGAAGTGATGGAAGTGAATCCGACGGTATGTAGTATATTAAGAAATTTGAAAAAAAACACAGGTTTAAATGAAATGAGTGGTAAGTTTATTAGCCGACGCTGCAGTGTTTCGATCTATTAATTAGATCTTTTTTTCAGGGCATTTGTTGATATAAGGAAAGGTAATAAATACATACACTCACACACACTCATACTCACACCATAAAAGAAGAATATTTGACGTGATATTTCAAACCGTCCACCTTTCCAGCGTTCTTTCTCCAAACTTCAAATTTTGAACAGACTGATAAACAAGGACTATCGCAGTTTTTCTCGTTATTCTGTGATAATTTTTTATTATTATTATTATTATTACCATTATTTTATTCTGCTATGAAAAGAGATTTAATTTCTCACTTGAGGTTTCCCTTTCTTAACAATGTCAGGTCATTTTGTGTGCTATTTCCTTTGTCGCTTGAAGTATCCGTACAGTTGTTTCCTTCTCATTTCTTTTTTCTAGATTTTGTTGTTTTTCTGTTTGCCTTTGAATTATTGCGGTTGATATTGCTGTTACTGGCTGCTATAATTAGATTTTATTTCTTCTTTTTGTGTATTCCCCGAGTTTCTGAATTGTTGCACTGTGGCGTTATTTTCGGATTTGCCTGGGGAGTTGTCTGCCCGTTTAGTTTCGCTGGCTCCCGCTAGTGGCCTTTGATATTTAAGCGGCTGGTTTGAACGTCTCTCTCTCTCTCTCTCTCTCTCTCTCTCTCTCTCTCTCTCTCTCTCTCTCTCTCTCTCTCTCTTTGCCTGTCGACCTACGAGACTATGGGTTAGACTCTGGTTTACCCCCTCCTCGTTGGGGCTTCGGTCCTCAACGCCGGACTAATCACTGTAAGTGATTTATAAAGCATGGACTATTCTTAGTCTCATGTCTGTGCTTTTATGTTTTTTCCCTTTTACTTGTGTATGTATGTTTATGTACACCTCTATGTATTATGTACCCTGTTTATTCTGTGCTGTATATAAAATGTTTTGTCTATCAACCTTTGCCGGAGTTTTATCTTCAAGTTCTATCTTTGAATCTTACCCCGACGTGATGGAAACGTTTTGTGAAGGCTTTGTTTTGCATTAGGGACATTAATCCATACAGCACCAACGAAATCCTCAATACTGGTGAGTTCTCTTCCTCCTTTTCTTGTCATAAAGAACCTACCTTTGTCATTTCTCGGTTACGTTGGTCCATCTGTCTGAATTCCTCCATTGTTCATTTTAAGAATGGTCCAGAGTATCTTACAACGGGGACAACCTACGTATTTATTCATTTGATGAGATTTCGATACAGGATTTACTTTCGAGAAATTTTCTTGTTGTGCAGGGTGTTTTTTTTGTTTTTTTTTTCATAGCAAGATCAATATCCCGCTGTGACCCTGCATCTAGGGCAAAAAGATTTTTCACTTATATTGAACATTATTTGTACCAAAAAGATTTTTGCTCAGAACCGAAGTTACAACATCAGTTAAAATTTTGCAAATCAGAAATCATTAATAACTTAAAATTGGTTAACTTTAAAATTTTTGATAGCAATTTTGGATTACTTGGGCCAAAATGCTTTTATAAACCAATTTTGAGTAGTAGGGAAACTCTAGAACTCATTTTACAGACAAAAATAGATTACAAAAGGTCACCATTTTTCGTGCCCCCCCCCCCTCAAAAAAATTGGAGAGCTTAAAATCAACATAACTCTACCAATATTTTGATTTGGAAGCTCAAATTTTGGTATTTTCTAACTTTAACATAATCCACACTTGGACAAAATTTTAGAAAATTGAAAGGGGGTGACATGGCCTTTGTGATTTGACATGGAATTACCCAGATATTTGTTGTTTTCTTTTTCTTAAAGTGTTATGATGCTTTCCTAATTGGGTAGTTCTGTTCCTTCTGTTGCTTTTGTTTTTCATTTCTTCTTTATAAGCATGCCATATTTTCACTCCAAATTTAATTCCTATATTTTAGAACATTTTGTCCTTTGAACATTCCTAATACTTAAAATAAAAAGAGACGATTAGGGGAAATCCCCGCTGTTTGAAGTAAAGATTGAGGTCCTACATTTCCTTCATTTTTGAAAACGCTTCTAATAAAAATATACAGCATTCCATTTGATGTAAAGTTAAGCAGCTTTGTGTTGCTGGATTTTGAAATTGAGTGTCGAGAGAAGAAAGAAGTTTTTGGCATTTAATAACTGGCTAAATGCAACCATTGGCTTAATGGTGCCAGGTTTTGTTTTGTTTTAAATTTTTTTATTGCCCAACCATAAAAATAGTTTTATGCAAGTTTGGTTTAAGCTTTTAATAACTTCCTATTTTTAACGCAATCTTTTATTCATTTCTGAGATCAAGGATGCGTGTGCATATGTATGTATGTATGTATGTATAATATATATATATATATATATATATAGAGAGAGAGAGAGAGAGAGAGAGAGAGAGAGAAACTCACTCGTATAGAGTAGTGGCTACAAGATAGTCTCATAACTTATTATTACTAAAGATATTCTCCACTTATATCGGTCTAAGACTAGTATCTATCTATTAATTTAGACTGAAGAAGAAGAAGAAGAAGAAGAAGAAGAAGAAGAAGAAGAAGAAGAAGAAGAAGAGGAGGAGGAGGAGGAGGAGGAGGAGGGGAGAAGAAGAAGATGAAGGAGGGGCGGAGGAGAAGGAGGAGGAGGAGAAGAAATTAGGATTTTATCATTTCTAGTGGAACATTATGCAATCAAAACCAAGTATTCTGAAATGAAATTGCGACACCTGCGTAAACAACTATATATATATATATATTATATATATATATATATATATATACCAACATCTCCGCAAACGCAGGATGTGAATAAGCTGAGTTTAACATGTTTGAATTCCGAGTTTTCCTTCTCCTAGACTGGTTGCTTAACCAAGGTTGAAAAGCCCAGTCTGCCCTACTAATCCTCCATAGCTGGAAGGAAAATAGTTGGATTGATATTTTTTTTAAATTTAAGTAACTTTGCAAACTCTCTTTTCCCTAATCCAAATTATATGCCCAGAGCTCAATGTGTGACCCAATGGGTCGCGTTTTGTCTAGTATACATATATATAAAATATAGTCGGATCTTAGCCCTGAAGAGCACTAAGCGAAACTTTTAGTAGGTTTATCTGACTCATTAGGTTTATCTTTATTATTATTTGCTCTAATTAGGTATTGAGCACTTTTTACTTATTGGCTTTAGTTTCCTAGCGGTTTTGTATGAATATATATATATATATATATATATATATATATATATATATATATTATATATATATATATAAATTGTTTTTCTTTTTGTCCAAATATTGTACCAATAGATTATTTTTAGGTACGATTTTCTTGGTCTTTTCTTTTTTTCCAAAAATTTTTTCTCCCCAGGTGATGTTTGGTAGTATATTTTTACAATCAAACTATTTGCTGGTTTTTTTTCTCA
Source organism: Doryteuthis pealeii (assembly GCA_023376005.1). NCBI lineage: Eukaryota > Metazoa > Mollusca > Cephalopoda > Myopsida > Loliginidae > Doryteuthis > Doryteuthis pealeii. Next base: position 35,185,969 of record CM042156.1, read on the forward strand.
CCACGAGGATTTACCAACAAGTTTGGTATATATATATATATGTGAAAAAAAAAACGGATAATGCAATTTGTAAATAAAGAAATGTACAAGCTGATATCTGGATGCAGATGATGATATTATTAGATTATATTATTAGATTACATATAAAAAGCATTGGTACTAATGCAGAATAGCGCGCAAGAGATAATATCATTAGATTACATATAAAAAGCATTGGTACTAATGCAGAATAGCGCACAAGAGATAATATCATTAGATTACATATAAAAAGCATTGGTACTCATACAGATTAGCGCGCAAGAGATAATATCATTAGATCACGTATAAAAAGCATTGGTACTAATGGATATTAGCGCGCAGGACATGATATCATTAGATTACATATAAAAAGCATTACTTTTCATTACATTTCACGGAAATACCCGAAACCTTTAAGACGCAAGGATTAGCGTTAGTTTTAGTTTTAGGGTTAGGGTTAGGATTAGGGTTAGGCTACTTGTGAAGTTTTCGTAATGTAATGCTATTTATCCATAAAATGTAATTCTAATGATATTATCTCTTGCACGCTATTCTGCATTTGTACCGAAGTTATTTTCCCCTGACGACGCCGGGTATATCTTCTAGTAAGTATATGAAATATCAATTCAATCAGAAAAGAAAAAAAAAAGAAAAAAAAAAGAAATGACTTATAAAGTTGTCCTCTGGGGGCGCCTGGTGGAATAATGGTTATCGTTGCAGGAAATGGACACGACAAGACGAGTTCAAATCCTGGACAAAGCTGTTTGCATTTCACATAGCGCTAATACACTTGGAAAATGTATGAATCAAACTATGTGTAAATAGTAGGGCAGACTGGGCTCTTTAATCTTGACTAGTGAACCAGTCTAGGAGAAGGAAAACTCTGATTTCAAATCTGCTAAAATCCGCCTAAGAAATTGACCCTGTGTCACATCCTGCTCGTGCGGAGGGGCTGGTATATATATAAAGTTGTCCTTTGTCTCCCACGATTATACAACTTAAAGACTTAAAGCTTTGTGTCTTTTTGTCATTAGAGAAAAATAAATGGAGATTTTTAAAAGAAAGAAAAGATTTTTTGATGGGAACATAACATTTTGTTCATGAATTTTTGACTTTTGGCCTATTTTCTAGGATTCAGACAAAAGAACAGTATTGTTCAACAATTGACAGATTTTTTTTTCTTACTGATGCATTCATTTTTCTTTCTTTTTTTTTCTTCTTTTTTTCTTTTTTTTTCTTTTTTTCTTCTTTTTCTTCTTTTTTTTTCTTCTTTTTTTTCTTCTTTTTTTCTTCTGATTCTTTTTTTTTTTCTTCTGTTTCTTTTTTTTCTTCTGTTTCTGTCTGTAAAAATGTATGCCAATAGAAAAGACAAAACTCGTCACAGCCTAATTCCTCTTCTTTCCGGTGTGAAGACGCGTGAGAGACACACCCGTCACAACAACAACAACAACAACAACAGTGCTCATTGACAAGTGCCCCCTGACGATATCGCCGGAGGCTCCGGGTCACTCCACACCGCTCGGTGACGCAGTCTTCTTGAAAGAGGGTTCGCAAATAGTAAAATAAAATAAATAAATTGAGAAAAAGATAAGGGAGGAGAGGAGAGAGAGAGAGAGGGGGGGAGAGGGAGAGAGAGGGAGAGAGAGAAGTAAATAAATAGAGAAAAAGAGAGTGGATGAGAGAGAGAGGGAGAGAGAGAGAGAAGTAAATAAATAAATAAACAGAGAAAGAGAGAAGGAAGTGAGAGACAAAAAGAGAGAGAGAGAGAGGGGGGTGAAGTGTGAGAGAAATGAATAGTTAAAGAAAACAGGAGGGAGAAAAAAAAAAATAAATAAATAATAAATAGAGAGATAGAGATAGATAGATAGAGAGAGAGAGAGAGGGGGAGTAGAAAAAGAGAGAACGGAGAAGAGAGAGAGAGAGAGAGAGAGACAGAGAGACAGAGACAGAGACAGAGAGACAGAAACAAATAAATAAATAAATAAATAAATAGATAATTCGAGAAAGAGAAGGGAGGAGAGAAAAGGTGTGAAGAAAGGGGAGAGAGACAGAGAGAGAGAGAGAGAGAGAGAGAGAGAGAGAGAGAGAGAGAGACAAAGAAGGGGGTGATTTCTGAATGAAAGGGAAACACTCCTCGTGAGAGAGAGAAGGAACAAGAAAGAATTCGAACATTGAATCAAGTTGATTTTTTTTATTTTTTTGTGGTTGTTGTTCGTTTAAATAAAGTCAAGTCGACAATCAAATAAAGATTTCTGTCTTTGTTACGTGTTCGTTCGGTTGAGAGGTCCATCCTTTTTTTATTTCTCTCAACATCCCCCTCCCCCCTCTCTCTCTCTTCTCCCCCCTCTCTTCCTATCCCTTCCCTCTCTCTTCCTATCTCTCAGTTACGCACTCATACCCCCCCTTTATTACTTTATTTGTTTCTCCAAATCACTCTCTCCACCGGTAAGAAACACCATGAGCTGAACAAATATATAAAAGCCTATCGTGTCGTGGTGATAGCAAGCTAGATTCGCCAACCATTGTCAGTGAGTTCGATTCTCTTTGGGCGCCCCATATTTCTGGCCTTGTGCCGCATCGGGGCTAAGCTTAGTAAATAACTATAAAAGCCTAAATAGACAGTAGGTCATCGAATATCATGGATTTTACAAGCACACAAATTAACTTACATTAAAAGTTGTTAAAAGTCTTGATGTTTTGTACACAACTTTCGATCCGTTTCTGGTAAGAGTAAAAAGTAAAGTAGACAAGGTGGCCTATCGTCGGTATCAGCCGGACAGCGAGAGAGTCTATCCCTCCCTTATCGCTAACGCTAGACCAGGGAGATTGTTTTTGCGTCTGAGGTGGAGCACCACACATACCATCAGCTCCTTACTTTACCACACAGACCCCTGTGCTACTCCTAATGTAAGTCATGTGTATGTCTTTTTGAACACTTACAGTCATCATTCATACTTAAAAACCAGCATAACACACACACACACACACACACACACACACACACACATATATATATATATATATATATATATATATATATATATATACATATATATAAGAAAGTTGGTGTGTACGTGTCGACATATAACTTCAAACAGAGACGTCACTCAGATTCGAAATCTTGCATAATCATTAATACCCTTCTAACTAAGAAACACACCAATACCATTAGCTCCTTACTTTACCGCACAGATCCAGCCGTGTTATTCATATGCTGAGTAAGCGAGAGCAGTCAGATAATACACTGATTTCAAAAAGCAAAAACAAAAAACAAAAAAACATTAAAAAAAACCCATAAAAAACAAAAACAAAAAAACAAACGTCTAAGCATATTATTCGATAGATATAGAAGCTGATTTGTGATCTGTTTGGTGGCTGAGAGAGTTGCATATCTATCACTGATCTCAATGGTCGGTGTTCGAGTCCAGGTAAAATACTGATATCCAGGACGTACAAAACATATTTATTTGAAAGACTGACGTAACACAATCTTTCTGTCCTTAATTCACTTATCTAAGCTTAGTGAGAATAAATATGGAAACTGACATGGTATAATGGTTACCAAGCTAGATTCGCAAACCATTGTTAGTGAGTTCGAATCTCATTGGGCGCCCTATACTTCTGGCCTTGTGCAGCATCTAAACCAAGCTTAGTAAATAACTATATGAATAAATGAATACAGATTTGACCTGTAGAGTATTGAACAGAGAGAAATAATAGGTTAACTATCCGCCACGACAAGAACGCAGAATCTATCCGTCTATCTATATATTAATACTCGTGTTCCTTAATTGTATGACCGTTATCATCTTGCAACACCCACTGGTTAAAAATCAGACCGTCAAAATTGTCTAAAATGAATGCAAAAATGTAAATCCTAATTATCTGGTGTTGTTTATCCACATAATTCTTATTTTTTATGAGTGTCGTCACCTCAGCTAATAATGGACCATTCTGTTTTTATTATAAAGAAAAAAAGGAAAGAAAAGGACATGCTATATAGAAAAATATATAATAAGAAAAAAGAGAAAGAGAGTAAGAGAAAGATTGCGAGTGGAGGCGATAACGCTATTCTGTTTCAATTGAACATAAGGAAAGATTAAACGAAGGGAAGAAAGAAAAAAAGAGTGAGAGAGAGTTAAATCAAGATTATTATTCTTTTTATATATTGAACCATTTTACAATAGCTCTTAAGTAAACATATCAAACGCACTCACCCCCTTTCTTATCTTTCCCCGCTCTCTTTCTTTTCTCTCTCTCTTTTTTCTTATATTTTTTCTTGGTAGAATATCCTTTTTCTTCCCTTTCTTTATAATAAAAACGGAATGGTCCATTGTTTAGTTGAAAAATAAAATTCGACGGATAAATAACACCAGATAATCAGGATTTACATTTTTGTGAGTATTACATTTTACACGAGTATTAATATACAGATTTCATCTTGGACGATTTGGACGGTCCCATTTTTAACCAGAGGGTGTCGCAAGATGATAACGGTCACGAGTATTAATATATAAATCAACACTTTCACGTTCAATGTCAACACTTTCTTGGTCTTTTTAAAAACTCTCTACTGTAACTTGATAGGTCGTCCTTTTAGGGTCTGACATGAACAGAGAAACAATAATAGGTTTATGGTAATTCAAGCACTAGCACTGATAATCTGGAAACCAAAAGAAATTTTTATTTATTCTAATTTTTTTTTTCGGGTGAAATTTACAGTGATACTGTCGTCCTGGGTAATGACGTTAAACTGCATCTAATGGTGAAGTTCCAATTCTGGAGCTCTGGGGAGTGTGGAGTACACTTTCATCGCCATTACTTCCGGATCCACTCTGACCCGGATCGACACTATCTCTCAGAGTCCCATCTATGGGTTAAATAGATACAAAAATGTGTTTGAATAGATAAATAACAAATTGAATACCAAACAAGAATGGTATTATCTGCGTCATTCGGACTATTGTCCCCATCTTTATTGTTATTTGTACAACGTTTCGGCCGATATGCTCTCCGGCTCCCGATTACGACAAGAAGGTTCCCGACTACGACAAGAAATTCCGAGTTCGAAAAGAAGGTTCCCAAGTCCGAAAAGAAGGTTCCCGAGTCCGAGAAGGTCCCGAGTCCGACAAGAAATACCTGAAGAAGGCCGGAGGGCATATCGACCGAAACGCTGTACAAATAACAATAAAGATGGGGACAACAGTCCGAATAACGCAGATAATACTAATCATCAAGCCTCATCTCAAACATTCAGAGAAATAGCAAACAAGAATGAATAAAACAAAACATCTTCGGCATAAAATAACCCAACAAGGATTGACATGCTGTAAAATCCAAACAACCCAAAACCAAACAGTGACACTGAACGCGAACGTGTCACATGACCAGCTGGTCAATTGATATTTTCAGAAGATGATAATTATAAACTAGCACCTTTCGAGAATTAAAAAAAAAACTGGGTTAAGTCAGATCACCACGAATACAGATATTCGATTGTGCATAAACAAACAAATTCAAATGTTCGGTTGATCTATTGAGTAAAAACGGACTTGCGTCATCGCCACAAAACAGGGATCGGTGAAATATATATATATATATATATATATATGCACGTGCGAACACTTTGATGGGAGGTGTGTGTGTGTTTGCGTTAGTTTAAGTATACGGATATCCCTTCGATTCTAAGTGTACATGCTTAGTGACCGCAGTCACATGCCTTGGAGTCGGAGGAGCAAGCCCGTCTCACACAACATTCTACAATATAATGATGCCGAGTGCTTCGTTATTATGGGTCAGAATTATTAAAAGTTATTATTGTCTCAGAATAAACTTCGTTTTATGACTATTCACTAACTTTACAACGGTAGCCATTGCATGAATCAGAATATTTGATAATTCAATATTTTAAAGTCGGTAGAGCGTTCGGCTAGAAACCAAAAGGTTCCTAGTTCGATACCGGCCCTCGCCAACTCAGCGTATGAGTAGCACAGGGATCTGTTCGGTAAAGTAAGGAACTGACGGTAGGTGTGGCGCTCCACCTCAGATGCTAAAATAATCTCTGGGTCTTGCGCTAGTGGATAGACTCCCTCGCTGATTGATTGAACCGTCTTTAAGCCACCCCGACGACTTTACTTTTTTACATGACTATGAATGAAACTTAGGCGATCAGTTTGATTATTTCAAAAAACTTTCTTTTTTTTTTTTTTTTTTCGCAAATCAAAATTTGGTTGGTTGGGTTTTACGACATGTCAACCCATTGGCTGATTGGTTGTTTTCTTTAACGACATATCAAACCTTTCCGGGTCATTTAATGCCAAATCGAGTCATTTTGATATTAGGTACCTGCTATTGCTTTAATGACCCCCTATCTAAGTATTGAACAAGCTCATTGCTGCTTAACTTCGGTGATCTAGCGGGAACCGGTGTGTTAACGTGATTTGACCGTAAATCTTCTATGGCATACTTATAGATACACACACCTATATACATACACGCGCACCCACACACACACACACACACACACACATACACATATACATATACACACGCACACACATATATATATATATTTTTTACGGTAGTTAGGATCTTTCCATGTGTGGTTAAACCAAGCTGATGCAGGTAGACCGTAAGGAGAGCTGAATGTGCCTAGTGCCAGTGAATGGAAGGACAGAGCAAGATATTCAATAAATGAAGGAAAAAACTTCAAACTTGTTTAATTACAATAATTTATTTCAACCGTAATGTCAGAGTCTTGTTCTTGTGATTACCTAAGATGCCGTAGTAATACGATTGAAATAAATTATTGTAATGAAGCAAGTTTAAAGTTTTTTCCTTCATTTATTGAATATATATATATATATATATATATATATATATATTGGAGGATATGTGCTTAATTGAAGTCATACCTAATTTTGAAAATTATTTCTCGATTTGTTTAGCCTTACATTTGAACATATATGCCCGCTTAAATTCATTAATTATTAACTAATTAATTTTCAAAATTAGGTATGACTTCAATTAAGCACATATCCTCTAAAAATTGTCGGCTAAAAGCCATAACAAATAAACACATTGTTTATTTACGTACTCTCATATTATATATATATATATATATATATATATTATATATATATATTATATATGTGTGTGTGTGTGTGTGTGTGTGTGTGTGTAACCATATGGGACGTACCTTGGTACTCATGCCCACATGTCTACTTATTTATATAACTAACTATATAGTATAGTAAATCTATATATTTATATACACACACACGCACTTGCTCACCTGTATGCACCCTACTGCATCGTGCAGCATGCGTAGTGTCGTACTATGCAACATTTACACCACCAAATTTACACCACTGTACTTTAGTCAAATTTGTAATAACACAGTAGGAATTATTGTCAGCTTTTAAATATGTTCTGACTGAATTCAATAATTTTTAAATATACAGACATATTGTTTAGTTCATTTCTTTGTTTAATGGCATATAAACTAAAATAAAGAGGTATAACCCTTAGATTATCTACATATCGATACTCTTGTTCCTTAATCTTTCGACCGTTATCATCTTGCAACACCCTTTGATTAAAAATGAGTTCATCCAAATCGTCCAAGATAGAATGCAAAAAATATAAATCCTATATATCAATACTCTTGTTCCTTAATCTTTCGACCGTTATCATCTTGCAACACCCTTTGATTAAAAATGAGTTCATCCAAATCGTCCAAGATAGAATGCAAAAATGTAAATCCTATATATCAATACTCTTGTTCTTAATCTTTCGACCGTGCAACACCCTTTGATTAGAAATGAGTTCATCCAAATCGTCCAAGATAGAATGCAAAAATGTAAATCCGGTGTTGCCTATCCATCGAATTCTTATTTCTTATGAGTGTGGTCTCCACAGCTAAATAATGGACCATTCTGTTTTTATTTGAAAGAAAGACGAAAGAAAGAAAGAGAAGAAAAAGGATATAGTCTAGAGAAAAATATAATAAAAAAGAAAGAAAGAAAGAAAGAGTAGGGCAAAGACAGATAGCATGTATACGCACGGAAGCGATAACGCTAATCTGTTTCAATAGAACATAATGAAAAGATGAAAAGAAGGAAAGAAAAAAAAGAGTAAGAGAGAGTTAAATTAAGATTATCCTTTTTACATATTGATCTATTTCGTAATAGCTTTTAAGTAAACATATCAAACGTTGTAATAATTAAATTATCACACTGTGGTATATCTACAGGTCCTGCTAGTAATTAATGATTGACATGGTTTCATCTGGGTGGGAGTGTACTAGCAACAAAGAGTGACCTACTGGTGGAGGTAAATATTTACCCAACCCATTCGCCATTGTTTGAATGTGACACAAGTTTGCAAATATGGGGCATCCAGCGAGGATCGAACTGGCTATTCAGTAGTAATGGATCTGCGAGACTAGCTTGCTAGCCATTGCACCTTGATAGGATGCCCAACATGCTGCCAACAAAAGAATACGATCTACCTCCGTTGGAATTTGAACTCGAGACGCCGATTTCAAATCTAAGCACCGTGAGTTTGTTGTAGAAGGCATGGACTTTTGAGAGGATATATTTTGAAAAATACTTTGATTGTTTCTGGCGTTTATTTCATGCATTTACCCAACCCTTCCACCACGAGCAGGATTTGATACAAGGTTAATTTTTAACAGCTCTGAGTTCAGAGTTTTCTTTCTCCTAGACCGGTTATCATAAAGAACTCAGTCTGCCTTACTATTTACCTATTGGAAGGAGCATACTTGAATGCATAACTTTCCCAGGTGTATTAGTGTTATGTGAAATGGAAACAGCTTTGTTTGGTTTGGTTTGTTTTGTTTTACGGCATATCAACCTCAGTGGGTCATTTAATGCCGATAAAGTTTGAAATAAATCAATTCTTAATGGATAATACAATTTTTTTATAAATACATTTTTCTATTTAACCCATAGATGGGACCCTAACAGGTACTACCACTCCGGGTAGAGTGGACCAGGGAGCAATGGTGATGAAGGGTGCTCCACATTCCCCAAACCTCCAAAACTGGAACCTCACCATCAGATAGAATTTAACGTCATAGGGCTTGACGAAACAGCTTTGTCTAGGATTTCAACTTCGCCGTGTCCATTTCCTTTGGCGATAACCATAACACATAAGGCACCTCTAGGTGTTAATTTTATATTTTTTTTATGCAAATGATTATAAACTTGTCATATATGAATAAAGTATTGCTGCCGACACTCGAGTTCGAACACTGGTCTCCAGAGAAGGAAAATGGCCCACCACCATTTTATCTAAATAGAGGTACCGTGCTGCTTGGATTGAAGAACTTATAATCAGAGATTGAAGAGATTGTCGGGAAGCGCGTGGTGTAATGGTTAAAGTCATGGGAAATGGACTCGTCGCCCCGAGTTCAAATCCTGAACTTGGTAATTGCATTTCACTTAGCGCTAATACCTTGGGAAAGATATGAATCCTACTCTCCCTCCAGCTATGGATAAATAGTAGGGTGGATTGGGCTCTTTTAACCTTGGTTAAGCAACCAATCTAGGAGAAGGAAAACTCTGAATTCAAACCTGTTGAACTCCGCTTAAGACATTGACCTTGCGTCACATCCTGCTCGTGCGGAGGGGTTGGTAAATATATATAATCAGAGATTGAACAAGTACACACTAGTGTTTCAAGCGACTCCCTATTTTGCTTAGAAGAACGTGTATTACGTACACTAATAATAATCTTTTGTTTATCTTTATCTTTGTTTACTTAATGTATCTAATTTCGTTTTGCAATTAAATCCATATTATACAGTCAAGTTATTCTTCTATTATTTACACTAGCAAATATATGCACCCTCCGGGTGCAAGTATTTAAGTTTTAATCTAATAGAATATCGTATTAAATTAGAAAGGCTAATGAAACTAAATAAGAATGCAGATAAAAAGATTTTAAACAGAGGGGGTATAATCGAAAAATAGAACAACTGAAACTCTTCCATCACTCTTGTCTTTCATTGTTATTTTTTCTAATTCAAGTATTTAGTTAAAATAGGAAGTAAAGAATAAAATGACAGTTATTTTTTTTGTTAATGGATTTCATTTAAGATTCATTGAAGAGATTTTTGCTTATATTCATTAAAATAAAACCAAACAGTTAGAAATCAATAATACTAAGCACATATTTATTAAAATCACATTTTAAATATCAATATGCAAATTAGCCTTCCCGTTCACACTGTAAACCGCTATTTTGTTGTATATATAAATATAATAGCATGTTATTAATATGTTGATATGGTCAACAGTGGCTTCGGCCTCTGGACCATTGATATAATTAACGGCGTCGATCCCAGGGGGCCATCCCCCCAGGCAACACCTGCCCCCTCGATTTAAAGGAGCAGGGCTGGGTTTATTGCCCAGTGCCTGAGGCGCCCCCCTTGAGGGGGAATGCCGACGGGATCGACGCAATTTTTCACCTGCCACTCCATGAGCTTCGGCTTGTGGGTGGTCCCACGTTAATAGGGACTTTGTGCCTGACCCGTACAAGTGGGGTACGCGGTAAATATAATGTAG
>CM042156.1:35201578-35219078 GCA_023376005.1 Doryteuthis pealeii
TCCTAAATAGCGAGTTCGATTCTTGCTGTATGCCCAATACTTGCGACTGTGTCACATCCTGTCCGTGACGAACGGGTCGAGTAAATACCTAAACCATATATGTACTGTATAAATATCTTATAGTAAGTAAAGTCGTCGGGGCGCCTAAAGTCGGTATCAGACAGTCAGCGAGGGAGTCTATCCCCTTGTCAATAGCGCTAGACCAATGAGATTGTTTTAGCATCTGGGTGGGGCGCCACACCTTCCATCAGCTCCTTACTTTACCGCACAGATCCCTGTGCTCCTCATACGCTGAGTTGGCGAGGGCCGGTATCGAACTAGGAACTTTGTGGTTTCTAGCCGAATGCTCTACCGACTGAGCTAACCCGGCCTCATAATTTTCGAGCATAATCGTCAGTGAATTATTTGGGTGACTACTTAAGCAACGGTAAGTACTGTAAGCAACCTGAATCCTTTCTTCATCGAAATGACTTGATTCGGCATTAAATGACCCGAAAAAGGTTGATGTGCCGTAAAACAATACAAAACCTACCAATCAACAAGAATGTTTTGCACAATTGTTTTCATCTTAGAAAAAGAGAGAATGGCTAAATAATGGGGGATCAGTTTATAATGAGGCTGAAATAGAAAGTTGATCCCCACTTTATGACCACATTCTTGTTTCCTTAATATAGATCCGGTTTCCGCTAGATCACCGAATTTAAGCTGCGATTAGCCTGTTCAATACGTAATTGGGTGACCACAGTAGGAATTGTAAGTAAGTCATCAGGGTGGCCTAAAGTCGGTATCAGACAATCAGCGAGGGAGTCTATCCCCTTTTCACTAGTGCTAGACTAAGGAGATTGTTTTTGCGTCTTAGGTGAAGCGCCACACCAACCATCAGCTCCTTACTTTACCGCACAGATACATGTACTACTCATACGCTGAGTTGGCGAGGGCCGGTATCGAACTAGGAACCTTTTGGTTTCCAGCCGAACGCTCTACCGACTGAATCCTTTCTTTATCAAAATGACTTGATTCGGCATTAAATGACCGAAAAGGGTTGATATACCGTAAAATAAAACAATCAACCAACTAACCTATCTTAAATCATGCTAAATTTCTTTTTTGGCATCGGGCGAATCATTAAAAAAATCGAACCTATCTATCGATCTTCTGTCTATATTCCACTCGCTCTATAACTACACTCCCTCTCTTTCAGTCAACCTCTCTGTCTATCTACCTTTTTCTCTTTATACAGGGTCAGGCAAAATGATCTGACACATTTGTAGGTTTAATAAAATGCAAATGAAGTAAAGAAACAAAAAAGTGTTTTTATTTTTAAAAAGTATATATTATGCCATTTAGGAAGCGCGTGGTCTAATGGTTAAAGTCATGGGAAATGGATTCGTCGCCCCGAGTTCAAATCCTGGATGTGCTAATTGCATTTTCACTTAGCGCTAATACCCTTGGGAAAGGTATGAATCTTACTCTCCCCCCAGCTATGGATAAATAGTAGGACAGGCTGGGCTCTTTAACCTTGGTTAGGCAACCGGTCTAGGAGAAGGAAAACTCTGGATTCAAACCTGTTGAACTCCGCTTAAGAAATTGACCTTGTGTCACATCCTGCTCGTGCGGAGGGGTTGGTAAATATATATAATGCCATTTTGTTTCATTATGTTTTAAAAATTAAATCAGTCAAATTGGATCCATTATTGTCTACACACTGTCGAAGGCGTTCAAGAAAGTTGTCTATAAATCGGCGGGTGTCAGATCATTTTGCCTGACCCTGTATAATGAAAATAGCCGTTTTTAGTTTTGATAACGGAATCATGGTGTGTGCGTGTGCGTGTGCGTGTGCGCGTGCAAAAGGAAGTGTATCTACGTATGTGTGTGTGTGTATGTGTGTGTGTGTGTTTGTTTGTATGTGTTTATTTGTGTGTGTGTGTGTGTGTGTGTGTGTGTGACGAGGAAGGTCATTCGGTTCGAGGAAACAAATTTAAAGCCAAACGTCAAACGATATTACAATCGGAAACAATAACGGAATAAATATCTTCACAGCTGCAAATAAAGCCATATAAACAATTTAAACTATATATATATATATATATATATATATATATATATATATATATATATATGTTGTTGACACTTGGGTGTTTGCACCAAAGTTGGACTGGAAAACCCAGTCAAATGATTTATCAAGAAATTGTAATCGAAGATTTGTCAGTTCATTAAAAATAAATAAATAAAATTAAAAATTACAAAAGTGAAAAAAAAAGAAGAAAGAAAGAAAAAAAGAAAGAAAGAAAAAAAAAGAAAAGGTCTAATTGAAAGACGAAATTGTTCCAAGTGGTTTTTAGTTTCGTGCCGGTCTGAGTCACTCGGTTCGGACCCGTCAGTGACAAATGCACAAAAGACGGGCAACATCTCCCAAAAGAAAACGAACAGAAAATGAAAGTGTTGATTGTATACATTGGCACTCAAAGTGGCTTTTTGTGTGTTGAAAGCGATTTGTGTACAAAAAAAAAAATGTAAAAAAATAAAGTGACGTTTGCTCCTCAGCAAGATTTGTTTGTGTGTTTAATGAAATCAGACGCCATTAAATGATAAGTCGACACAGAAAAACGCGGCAAAACAGAGAGAAGTTGGGCCCATTTATTCGTGTTTCTTGGAGTTGATTTTTGAGAGAAACGGTTAAAACTTCTGAACGGCCAAAAAGTCACATCAGTGGTGGATCGGATTCTTGGAGCGAGTCAACCTCACATTCTGGCACGTACACAAACTAATACATTACACACATTCTCTCCGCCCACCCTCTTCTCTTTAAACACCACCCTAATGCACACACTTCTCGATCACGAAGATACACACACACACACACACACACACACACACACACACATGTTTGTGTTATAAGGTAATCTATACATATATAAAGGGCAGTTGTTGTGTATGTATGTCCGGATGAAACTATGAAAATAAAATAATTAACGACAAAGTAAATATATACACATTAAATATCACCGGTTCTTGCTTTTGGGCAAAAATCCTGAAGATTTGATTTATATTCTAAGATATTTAAAAATTAAAATATACATAGAAATAGCATTGAAATTCTACGTAGAAATGTCCAGCATTTGTAAATTATGAAGATTTGATTTATATTCTAAGATATTTAAAAATTAAAATATACATAGAAATAGCATTGAAATTCTACGTAGAAATGTCCAGCATTAGTAAATCATGAAGATTTGATTTATTTCTAAGATATTTAAAAATTAATATACATAGAATAGCATTGAAATTCTAAGCATGAAGATTTGATTTATATTCTAAGATATTTAAAAATTAAAATATACATAGAAATAGCATTGAAATTCTAAGAAAAATTTTGTAAATTATGAGATTTGATTTATATTCTAAGATATTTAAAAATTAAAATATACATATTAAAATATATATAAATATGTAAAATACTATAAAAATTATAATATACATAGAAATAGCATTGAAATTCTACGTAGAAATGTCCATCATTTGTACATCTCAGAAATAGACAAATCAATACATCAGGGTTCCACCATCAAGCGAACCTGGGTAGCCACTTCTAGTTCAGAATAATTCCAATCAATTATATTGTCTAGCAGAATTTCTGTCCTGACTTATGCAAAAGTCATCCACCCCAAATTTTTTTATGCATAAAAAATGACATCTCAAGGAATAAAACTTTAAAAACTTTCAAAACGTTGATATTTTCTTCGGGGAAATTCCGAAGACCTCATAATAATCTCATGTCTCAATGACACGAAACATTCAAAGGACATTTTTAAAAGGGACGAAGATCATTTTGTTTTTATTGGCTGTTTAAAGCTTTCAAATTATTTGGGGATTTTCCAAACTCTCGTTAATGCTCGACAATATATTTTCATTAAAGAATAAAATTTTTAATGTTTACGCAATAAACGGTAAACTAACAATTAAAAGTAACGGATAAAATATAGTCAATACTTCTGCCCCCCCCCCCCTCTCTCTCTCTCTCTCTCTCTCTCTCTCTCTCGTCTGTATTTCTCTCTCATTCTCTAACCCTCTCTCTGTCTCTGTGTCTGTCTCTGTCTCCTTTTCTCTCTTTCCTTTGGGTGACAAATACATACATACATAACCAGACAACAGCATTGTGGAAATCAGCTAGCTAGGAAGAGTCCTGGAGATCTGAGAAGACCAGTTGTCACTCAAACTCCAGTGAAAGAACATCAGCTCACGCTGGTCTGAAAAACTACTACTACAACTACTACAACAACTACTACTACTACTACGAATAATAATAATAATAATAATAATAATAATAATTGGAAAGTTTGGAAATCAGAGGAAGGATTGAAACCATTCAGAATACTGCCCTGCTGCAATCTGCCAGAATACTCAGAAGAGTCCTGGAGACCTGCTGTCACTTAGACTCCAGTGAAAGACCATCAGCTATTGCTGATGTGAAAACTCAAAAGGAGTAAATAATAATTACAAAGAGTAAAATAAACATGAAAATAATAATTTGAGATCAATTAGATGCGACCAGCAAAAACAAAAAAAGCAGACAGCAACGATAAATAGAGCGAGAATGCGCCTGGCTTGCGGTTGAAATGGCTACTTATTACCCACAAGTGGCAGGATAAAAGCCAGAATTTCGCATACTGATTTTCAAGGCAAGTGGGCGGAGAGGAGACATCCTACTTAAGAAAATTGGCACAATGCGATCTCATTAATCTTCACTACTCCCTTCCAACCACCCACCATTTGGCACCATGCTAGATGAAGCTTTGTGTGTGTGTGTGTGTGTGTGTGTGTGTGTACACACGTTTGTGCATATTAACAAACTCACCATCAACCTATCTGTCTACGTTTATATCTATCTTAGTTTATTCATATATATCTATCTATCTATCTCCGATCCTATCTATCTATTTATCTATCTCGGTCTGTTCCTATCTATCTATCTATCTATCTATCTATCTATCTCAGTCTGTTCATTGCTATCTGTTTATATATCTATCTATCTCAGTCTGTTCCTTGCTATCTATCTATCTATCTATCTATCTATCTCAGTCTGTTCCTTGCTATCTATCTATCTATCTATCAGTCTGTTCCTTGCTATCTATCTATCTATCTATCTATCTATCAGTCTGTTCCTTACTATCTATTAAGCTATCTATCTGAATCTGTTCGTATCTATCTATCTATCTATCTATCTATCTATCTATCTATCTCAGTCCGTTACTTGCTATCTATCTATCTATCTATCTATCTATCTATCTATCTATATATATATATATATATATATATATATATATATATATATATCTGAATCTGTTCGTATCTATATATCTATATATCTATATATAAGTCTGTCTGTCTGTCTGTCTATCTGAATCTGTTCATATCTATCTATCTATCTATCTATCGATGAGCGATGAATGATGCTTTCTAGTCAGACACTTGGACGATTGACGCAACCCAATATTTCTACCCTGTACCCTTGAAATAGCTCTGTCGCTAGAGCATCCACAAGGTTCCGGTTTCAATTCCGGTCCTCGCCAACGCAGCGCATGAGTATCACCGTTTCGGTAATCTGACACTTGCGGTAAAGCATCTGAGAGCAAACGGTAGGTGTGCCGTGCCACTTTATTGAAACCATTGTTTGCCGCTTTAAAACCCATTATTAGCACGTTGATTCTTCAGTTGTTAAATGAAGCTGTATAGATTCAGACGAAAGAAATAACTTCCGATAAGTCTTGAACTTGTTTCCTTATAAACGCAAATAAGCATCCTAATCTCTCTCTCTCTCTATATATATATATATAATCCAACAACGACATACGTATCACCCCCTCTGACAAAGGTGGTGGAGTGGTCGTTATGTGTTCTAAACAATACCATGTAAAAATGCTTGATATCCTTAATGATCTTAACACTTATGAAAAAATCTCTCCACAAACCATTACTAACAGCACAATCATTTTCAACAAAACATACAAAAAATTAATAGGCAACACTGACAAAAATTGGCTCTCTTTGATAGACTACCACCCTATCGTCCCCACTATTTACGGCCTCCCCAAAACACACAAACCTGGGATTCCGTTAAGACCTATAATTTCGGGAATTGGCACTGCCCCTCATAAAATTGCTAAATCTCTTGCTAAATTACTAACCCCCCTCTTAGGTACAATTAGCAAATCCCATATAAAAAATTCAAATAGCTTAATTTCAAAAATAAAAAATATTGACATGAACAACAAATGTTTAGCAAGTTTAGATATTAAATCACTCTATACTAGTATCCCGGTTGACAAATGCATTACTCGCCTAGAAAACCATCTCAACAAAATCATATATATATATATATATATATATATATATATATATATATATATAGAGAGAGAGAGAGAGAGAGAGAGGTGATACCTTGAAACACGTGTCTATAGTTTACTCTATTATACGCCCCCAATTTCGGTTGAGCACTTTATTTAGGGGGGATTTAATTGCAAATTCACCGTATTCGGCGTTCAGCTAAATCTCACTTTGTTTACAAAGTTTGAGACCTCTTGGTGAGTTCATTTCCGCTTAGAAATGTAGCGATTAAATAGCCTGCTATACTTGGCGGCTGACTGTGGCTGTGTGGGTAAGAGGTTTGGCGAGCGTAAGTTCGTTCGGGTCTCGAACCCAGCCAGAGGTAGCTGCTAAAAATGGTATAACTATACTGATGGAGAGGTGATACCTCGAAACACTTGTCTATAGTTTACTCTATCATATATATATATATATATATATATATATATATATTAGTCTGTTCATA
The DNA here is from genome assembly GCA_023376005.1 of Doryteuthis pealeii. NCBI lineage: Eukaryota > Metazoa > Mollusca > Cephalopoda > Myopsida > Loliginidae > Doryteuthis > Doryteuthis pealeii. The sequence goes on from CM042156.1 coordinate 35,208,408, forward strand.
TCGATCTATCTATCTATCTGAATCTGTTCGTATCTATCTATCTATCTTAGTCCGTTCCTTGCTATCTATCTATCTATCTATCTATCTGAATCTGTTCGTATCTATCTATCTATCTGAAGGCGCGCGGTCTACTGGTTAGAGTCGTAGAAGATGGACTCGTCGACCCAGTTCAATTCCTGGACGAAGCTGTTGGCATTTCACATGGCGCTAATACCCCTGGGAAAGTATGAATTCAATTCTCCCTCCAGGTATGCATAAATAGCAGGGCAGACTGTGCTCTTTAATCATGGCTAGGTAACCTGTCTAGGAGAAGGAACACTGAATTTAAACCTGTTAAACTCCGCTTAAGAAATTGACCTCGTGTCACATCCTGCTCGTGTGTGCGGTGGGATTGGTAAATATCTATAAAGTTGTCATTTGTCTCCCACGATTATACAACTTAAAGACTTTAAGCTTTGTGTCTTTTTTTTTTCATTAGAGAAAATGGTACTCTTCGCGGAGAACCGTCCCGGCTTCTTGCCTAAAAATTGCTAGCCGGTGGCTGCTGAAAAAAAAACACCAGCTACGATTGAAGTGCATAGCCGAAACGGTGTCACTTACAAAAAAAGGGTTAGGGTCTAGGGTTGGGGTTAGTTTAATGGGAAAATAAATAAATAATTTGGGCTCTGTTTTTTCTGGGTCACCCTGTATACAGGGTGATCCAGAAAAAATAGAACCCACAAACTTTGTAATAAAACTGTTAATTTTAACTAGGAGGTTTAGGGTTAGGGTTTAGGGTTAGGGTTAGGGTTGGGTTTTCGGGAAACACGCCCTAAGTTAGGTTGTTTTTTTTTAGGGGGGTTGCAATTGATACCGCTTCGACTACGGACTTCAATCGTAGCTGGGGTTTTTTTCAGCAGCCACCGGCTAGCGATTTTAAAGGCAGGAGGTCAGGACGGTTATCCGCGAAGATTACCAAGAAATTTTTAAAAGAAGGAAAAGATTTTAATGGGAACATAACATTTTGTTCATGAATTTTTGTCTTTTGACCTCGTGCGGAGTGGTTGGTATATATATATATATAAACATCCTAACGTGATTTAATGATTTGCAAGCCAATCTCGTAGATCAATTACTACTGAAAAGCGAGTTCGTTCCTGGTTGTATGCCAATTAGAGGAACGCATTTTCATGGACGATGTCTTCATGGTTATCAAATCTCTTATGAAATAAGTTCCAAAATGTCAGAAATATGATCAATAACTTTTAGGGCTTTTTAGGGTCAATTCCCGTTTCTCATCCAATCAACGAAGTTAAGCAGTGTAGAACCTGATCATTACTTAGATGGGTAACCTTTCAGTAAGCCATTGTCGTGTCAGTGCTGTTGTACGGCTGCACCATTTGGAACCTAACGAAGCCACTAGATAATAAACTAGATGAGAGCTGCACAAGAATTCTGCGTGCGATCTTAAACAAAACGTGGAAACAACACCTCACGAGAGAACAGCTGTTTAGCCACCTGCCCCATATCACCCAAACCATCCGAGTAAGATGGACAAGACACGCAGGACACTGCTGGAAAAGCAAGGACGAACTCATAAGTGACGTTCTCCTGTGGAAGCCAGCACAAGGGCACGCCAGTGTAGGCCGGCCAGCAAAGACGTACATTGACCAGCTCTGTGCGGATACTGAATGCTGCGTAGAGGACCTCCCGAAAACGATGAGATAGGACGGCTGGAGAGAGATTATCATGGATATCCGTGCTAATAGTGCGACTTGAATATCAAGTATTTTAACTTGTGGTTTCGTGCCCTACTAAGCTCTATTTAGTAAATGTTGTCATTTAAGTAGTAATCTGACTTCGATCTTATTGGTGCTCCACACTTGCGGCCTTATGCCAGACTGCAAATAAGCTTAAATACAAACGTGGATTTCAACCAGATGTAAGAAAATCGATGAAACGTCACCCATTTCATTTGATTGTTTGGTTCATTTATATATCAACTCTTGTGGGTTATCTAATGCCAAATCTTTTTTTTATATATGATTTGGCCACTCATGCACAATAGCGCGCAAGAGATAATATCATTAGATTACGTATAAAAAGCATTATATTTAATTACATTTCACGGAAATACACGAAACCATTGAGACGCTAGGCTTATGGTTATGGTAAGGGTTAGAGTTAGTGTTAGAGTTAGGGTTAGATTTGGGATTAGGCTACTTCAGAAGTTTTCGATATCTAATGTTATTTATACGTAAAATGCGATTCTAATGATATTATCTCTTGCGCGCTATTGTGCATTTATATCATTTTCATTAACTTCATGTGTATCAATGAATTCAGGAGGTTGGCCCTTAGACACCACCTTCTAGTAACTATATGATAAAAAGGGGGGGTGTTTGCCATAGGAGCAATTTGAAGAATATGGTTGGGAAAATCATATATTTATTGGTCTTGACATGATTATTGGATGGGGCTCTCCAACCGCCCATCTAACCAAAGTAAAGACCAAGTGGAGTTTGCCATGCACTTAGTATCTGGGTCACAAACTGCTCAGCCACCACAATATTATCCTCTCTCATTGTGTGTCTTCACCCACGGCCAACAGGTAGCCCCTTTGGGGAGGGTATGTCTTGCCTCTTGGCAGAGGTGTAGTATATTTTTCAGCTACAGCTGATAGGACAACCATCCTATCTATCTATCTATCTATCTATCTATCTCAGTCTGTTCCTCACTATCTATCTATCTATCTATCTATCTGAATCTGTTCGTATCTATCTATCTATCTATGTGAAGAGAAAAATGGAAGTGAATCCGACAGTATTTAATATAATGAAAAATTTGAAAAAACACAGGTTCAAATAAAATGAGTGGTATTTATTCAGCCAACGCTGCAGTGTTTGAATCTGTTTAGTAGATCTTCTTCAGGGCCTTTGTTGATATAAGGAAAAATAAAAATGTTATCACAGAATAATAAGGTGACTGTGATCGGTTTGTTTACAATGTTTTGAATGGAAAGTCAATCAATCTATCTTCCCGTTCCCGGAAGTAGAATATCTATCTATCTATCTATCTATCTATCTATCTATCTATCTATCTCAGTCCGTTCCTTGCTATGTATGTATGCATGTATGTATGTATGTATGTATCGATCTATTTATCTATCTATTTATCTCAGTCCGTTCCTTGCTATCTATCTATCTATCTCTCTCTCTCTCTCTCTCTCTCTCTATATATATATATATATATATATATATATATATATATATATATATGAATCTGTTCGTATCTATCTATCTATCTGAACATGTTCGTATCTATCTATCTATCTATCTATCTATCTCAATCCGTTCCTTGTTACCTATCTATCTTTCTATCTATTTATCTATCTATCTGAATCTGTTCGTATCTATCTATCGTCCATTTTGTTCTCTCAATATATTTTTGTGTGTGCATGTTAGGAATAGAAACGCAATTTCTATCCATCATTTGCTGAACAGAATCATAACGTTGCAGAGAACGAAAGTAAGAAGAGGCAATGTTGACCATGAACAAGCAACAACCAATCATTTCTTTGTTTGTAAGTGACGTCAGACACTGACAGTAACATTAGACCCAATGAATTGTCGTAACAAACCCACCACAAGAAAGAGAAAAAGAAAAGAAAATACAGGATTTAAAAACAGAAGAAGATTGGCTTTGGTGCATAATGAAAAGAAAATATAATCGACAAGAAATTTTGTTCGTATGGGCGTTTTTAGGGTCTCCATTACGAGTCGAACTGTTTGTGACAATTGGTAGAAAAAAAGGAGAGAATCATACAGTATCAAAGAAGAGTGTTTTTTATTATTATTTTTTATTTTTACGTACATATGTACACATATACATACACATTTATGTAAATAAACAAGGTGTGATCAAAGGATATCAACATTTGGTATTAAGATCGCAAGGGTAAGAAACTGTCAGTAACCATGTCCACTCTAAGTTAACTTATAAATTGTCTATCCATGATATTGAGCACTATTTACATACAATATTGGACATATCCAGAGGTTAAGGTTGAGAAAAAACAAATACAAAGCGCTCAATACAATGTAGAGCATAAATTTATTTTAAGAATGGAAATGAGTAATCTACTCGAGTTTGATCGATAGATTCTTCAGGGTTACTTTTGAATTAATCGAGTTTACGATTAATTTTTGGTGTTATAAACATGCCCGTTGGAATGGGACTTAAATTTAGTAGAAGAACGCTTGTTTATATTTTCGTAGATCAGGAACGGTTTTTGATTCAAATCAAAAACCGTTCCTGATCTACGAAAATATAAACAAGCGTTCTTCTACTAAATTTAAGTCCCATTCCAACGGGCATGTTTATAACACCAAAAATTAATCGTAAACTCGATTAATTCAAAAGTAACCCTGAAGAATCTATCGATCAAACTCGAGTAGGTTACTCATTTTCCACAGACACCGTGTTTGTTCGTATCACGTTTCCTCAGTGTGGCTAAACATAGCACTCTACCTGTAGCTGTAATTGAAACCCAACCGATTTATCATCAGTCAGAGTTCTTAACCCTAGGCTATAATATATATATATATATATATATATATATATATAGAGAGAGAGAGAGAGAGAGAGAGAGAGAGAGAGAGAGAAAGACTCATCACACACACACAACACACACACACACACACACACACACACACACATATATATATATATATATATATATATATATAAACTTTAAGCACATACATTTAATTTCAGCTTTTTACAATTGGTGACATTTAATCCCAGTAAAGATTTTCTGTTTTAGGTCAGTTAGGATTCCTGGTTTATTTTAAGAAGAATGTAAAATGCCAGACTAATAGTCGATTTATTTCATCTTTTATTCCATTCCGTTGTCAGTTCCCAGTCAGAATGTTTGCAGACATTAAAATGACAATTCCACATCCGGTTCATTCTTGACTGCAATTACCAAAATATTTGAAGGTGCACATCGCATTCATCTGTATAAATAATAATGCACTAGTATAAAGCGCATGTGGACGTGCAGCCATCATATCGCTGAGGAAGGCGACTTGTTCTGTCTCAGAGAGAGAAAATTGGCGCGAAAACTTATTTCTAGAACAAGGGACGAAAAGGAGTGGAAAAAAAGAAGAAAGAAGCCGCCACAGAAAAGAGAGCCAAAAGGAAGGAGATATTTTTTGCACCAGCCTTCCATGAGCTTCGGTTCGTGGGTTGCCACATTAATAGGCCTTGTGGGGTACGTGGTGGGGTACGTGGTGGTAAATATAACAAAATTATTTTTATTGAAAGAAACTAATCTGAATTTTGAGAGAGTCAAGTGGTTAAGTTGATATGAACAAAGTGCGCTGTCTTGGTCACGTCAGAAGGATGACAAAGGCCGCATCCCCAAAGACTTACTGTATGGCGAATTAGTAGAAGGCACCTAACCGGTAGAGAGACCACGCCTGCGTTTTAAAGACGTCTGCAAGAAGGACATGAAGACATGCCACGTCAACACCAACACATGGGAGGCTGGTGCAGAAAACTGAGCGGCCTAGCGCCTCCTCGTCAAACAAGGAACGAAAAGGAGTGAAAAAGAGAGGAAAGAATCCGCCGCAGAAAAGAGAGCCAAAAGGAAGTAGAGACAACAGCAACTTCAGCAAGCATCACTGTTTGTTTGCAGTCACTGCACCAGAGATTGCCATTCAAAAATTGGTCTGTTCAGCCACTCACGCAGTTGCAGATTTTTTTAAAAGTGGACACTACGCCATCGTCTTTGGCAGACGGGAGGATGCCAACAATAAAGCGTATGTGGTCGTGCGGCCATCTTATCGCTGAGGTAAAATTGGTGCGAAAATCAATTCCAGAACATTCAAGTTGCTAGTTGGTTGGTTGGTTGGTTGGTTGGTTGGTTTACGACATAACAACCATTTCCAACACATTGGACACGTGATCTAGTGGATAAAAAGTTAGGTTAAGACAGTTCTAAGTGACAGTTATCTCTAGACTGCAGGTTCAATCCTGGTCAGGAGCAGCAGTAACACAGAATAATGATTAACCAGCTTAACACCTATACCCATCTATGGTTAGCGGAATGAGAACAGGAGCCCCCCCCCCCGTGGACTGAATAAAGGGTTAGGTTCAAAGTTCCGTGATGTCTCCCGATTACGATAAGAAGGTTCCGAGTCCGAAAAGATGGTTCCCGAGTCCGAGATGGTTCCCGAGTCCAAGAACGTTCCCGTGTCCGACAAGAAATACCTGAAGAAGACCGGAGGGCACATAGGCCGAAATGTTGTACAGATAATAATAAAGATGAGGACAATAGTCCGATTAACACAAATAATACTAAAAAATGTAAGAGTTTTCAAATAAAATAACTGGTGCATTATATTGTTTATTCATTAATATATCAACACTGAATATTTCATTAAATTCGGTTAATTCCTTGATTTTTAGTATTATTACGTCCGTTAAGTAGGATTTAACCATAATTTGTATCTTCCTTCTTTGGTCACTATCTGTGTACTTGGGTGTGGGATGTATATACCTCGACTGTAGTGGGTAACCCATGGCCAGTTTAAGGAAGGTGCCCACTCGCATAAAACATAGGAAAGACAAAATGGCCGTGAGGTCTGGAATCGCTTTATTTTTTTTTTTGACCTAGGGAGGCGTACATACTCCAATCATAGCTTCAAGGTCGAATGTGTGTGTATATGTGTTCGCGTGCAGGCGCGTGTGAGTATGCGTGTGGTGCCTTTAAAAAAATAAATGGAAATTGACCTTTCATCAAGTCTAAAAATAGAAGAGAAAAAAAAACAGAAGTCCCAGACACCAGTTTTTTTTTAAATTAAAATCAATTGTTGCATACCCTTCTTCACTTCACTTACTTCTTGTCGTATTTTCTATTCTGGCCGGCTGCTATTCTGATCGTCTTTGGTATTTCTATCATCTATCTTGACTTGGTCTGGAATCTTCTAAGGTCTGGATTTTCTTGGGGACTTCGGGTCTGGTCTTCTATTGGGGATTTCTCTTTATCAGAAGCCCTGTGTCATTGTTAGTTTTTTAGGTAATAACACAAGACTTCGATTTACTTTGATCTTCCTTTATTTTTAAATCCCCAAACCAGACATCTGCGCAGGTGAGACTTACATCCTACGAGCTCGGCTCCTAACTTCTAACTGACTGAGACTTACTTACTATCCTTAAACCGGAAGACAGGGTTTTCTATGCCTTCCGGTTCTCACGATTTATCCCTGGAAGGCAAGGTGAGAGTGAGGTCAAGCGCCGTCACTCACTCTCAAGGCCATCAGCTGCACTAATCGCCATTATGTTTCTATACTACCTTATATAAGTATTAGGGATCTAATAATTATGTAACACAATCCCATACGGACGGAGTCGTAAAAAGATCACGTGATTTAAAAAAAGAAAAAAAAGAAAAAGAAACAACAATACATATTCCAATCAATAGTAAGAAAAGACTAAAAAATCTTGAATTTTGGTCGTGCTGGGCCTGATTAAAAAAAAAATCCAACGAAACCTTTCAAAGAAGAAGAACAACGGTAGACATGGCGGTCACATATAGAACACCAGGCAGACACACATTTACGCGTGGACATTAGGGTAGGTCGATTGGTAATTTTCACCTTTAGTTGGCTAAATTCCTAGCAAATAAGGCAATTAGAGTAACCTCCCTTGACTTTCACTTTGAAACAAGCCGGTAGCTATTTTGAAAGTCTCCGTGCGAAATAAACAAATCTTAGAAACTTTTTCGAAAACAATACAACTGCATGCTTTAACAGAAAAATATCATAAAATGTTAGGAGGTTAATTTAGAAGGCTATCACAATGCAGGTGTAAAGAAAAAATAATAATACGGTAACAATGATGTTGTGTGTTAACCTGTATTGAATTCTTGAATTTTCGAGATAATATCTCTTTTTCAAAAGATCACTGGAACTGAAGCAGTCTAGTTATGACATTTCTTTTTAAATGATTTTTTTTTGTTGAAAATGATCGTATTTTTATATAACTGTATTCTCGTGTTGTATGTTTACGTGAATGCAGTTTTTTGCGCGTATGTTGTCATGCGCGTGTCCATGAAAATGCGTGTTGGTTGTGACGTTATGACTGTATGATAAAATGTGTTCTTAATAACAATTAAGTTCATTTCAGATAATGCGCACGCACAATCTTATGCTAGGAATTTTGCCAACTAAAGGTGAAAATTACCGGTCGATTTTTATACCAACACTCGACGCAAATGGAGAAAGTTTTCATTAACATAAAGAATAATTGTACATGCCTCACAGCAGAACTAAGATTCTGGCTAAGTAACTCCAAAATATTCGGTGCTCTTCCAATATGTGATCTACCGAATGGTTTCTAATCTAATATGTGATCTACCAAGTTGTTTATATTCCAATATGTGATCTACCATTATTTTCCCATTAAACTAACCCTAACCCTAACCCTGTCTTCTTTTTTCCTAGTAGATTACATACCATGAATAGTAGATCAATAGTAGATCACACACCTTCGGTAGATCACGTATTGGAAGAGCACCAAAATATCATCAAGAAGAAACACACCACGTGCTTACGCCGACTGCACCTCTGCATAGGGGTACAATTCCCCCAATGGGGCCACCTGTTGGTCGTGGTGACTCATGAAGCTTAAGGACGGAATCCTGGTGACTCGGCAGTCCAGTACACGCAACACTCTGCTTTGACCTTTACTTAGGCTAGACTGGCGGTTTGAGAGGCCCAATTTAATTGGTTGGTCACGCCAAGTCTTAGCACCTATATGATTGTGCTAGAAGGCGGAGGCTGAGGGTCTTAGTGTCTTTGTATTTTACACATAATGTTAAAATGCATCTATTTGTGAAGTTCCAATTCTGTAATTCTGATGAATGTTGAGTACCGCCATTACTCCCAGGTCCACTCTGACCCGGAGAGGTAGTAACTTGTTAGGGTCCTATCTATGAGTTAAATATGTTTTTTTTTAAATGAGTATAAAAAACGTGTTTAAAAAAAATGAGTTTGAAAAATAAATTGAATACCCAACAAGAATAAAACAAAAATGTCTTCGGCATTAAATAACCCAACAAGGTTTGACATACCGTAAAATCCAACCAACCAACCACGTGCTTACACACGAGACGTTTTCCTTTTGCAAAGACATTCTCGCTCACATACACTTAGACACAGAGAACTTTTCTTGTCAGTTTACCATCTTATTGGTTTTCTCGACAATTTCAAATAATACATTTCCCGACGTTTACCTTTAGGGCCGGGTTAGCTCAGTCGGTAGAGCGTTCGGCTACGCAAACTACAAGGTTCCTAGTTCGATACCGGCCCTCGTCTAAATCAGCGTAAGAGCAGCACAGGGATCTGTGCGGTAGAGTGAGGAGCTGGTGGTGGGTGTGGCGCTCCACCTCAGATGCTAAAATAATCTTCTTGGTCTAGCGCTAGTGAAAAGGGGATAGACTCTCTCGCTGATTGGCTGATTCCGACTCTAGGCCACCCCGACGACTTTTACTTATTGTTACAGCACAGGGATCTGAGCGGTAAAGTAAGGAGCTGATGGTAGGTGTGGCGCTCCACCTCAGATGCTAAAATAATCTTCTTGGTCTGGCGCTTGTGAAAAGGGGATAGACTCCCTCGCTGTCTGACTGATACCGACATTAGGCCGCCCCGACGACTTTACCTTTTCTACTTTCAATGGTGTTATCTCAGAATACATTTAATCTTTACTTCATCTGTAGACATCTTTGTTTAAAACTATTTTCATCTTTTTAATAAAAGAAAAGGCTGTGATATTTGATTAAGCCTTTTGTCAATAGGATATAAAATGCTCTCCCTGAGCCTGAAATATTGGGCCTACAATGTATAGTTAAATAGTGCTCAAACCAAACTTTCAGGAGCACTCGCACACGTTTTACCAAATATCACCATGAGACGTTTGCAAGCTAATTATTCATACTTCGTGTGATTAACTGTTTTAAATGTTAGCACTATTTAATCAATTGATTAAAAGGGTAAAATATTGTTTCACGTGCAAAGAAGATAGATCGTTGCATGTATAGAAGTCTTCCATCATTCGAGACTAGGGTAATTATTAACTTTTGTTTAGTAAATTAGGGTGTCCCACAAAAAACAGAACCCACAAATTTTGTAATAGAACTGTTAATTTTCCCATTAAACAAATAAATTAGGGTTTAGGGTTAGGGTTAGGGTTGGGGTTTAGGGTTAGTTTAATAGGAAAATGAATAATTTGGGTTCTGGTTTTTCTGGGTCACCCTGTACAGAGTGACCCAGAAAAAACAACAAAAATTATTTATTTATTTTCCCATTAAACTAACTCTAAACCCTAAACCTCAACCCTAACCCTAACCCTAAACCCTAATTTATTTGTTTAATGGGAAAATTAACAGTTCTATTACAAAATTTGTGGGTTCTGTTTTTTCTGGGACAACCTAATTTACTAAACAAATGTTCATAATTACCGGGCTAGTTTGTAGCATTCACTTATTATGTGATTAACAGTAACGTCTTTCTCCGCACACACTCCGCCTTGTCGTCTGTGGCTGTAAAATACGCCGACTGCACCTTTGCAGAGTGATAAGACCCACCAAACAAGCTACATGTCGACCATGGGTAGTGACACATAATG
>CM042156.1:35221578-35251578 GCA_023376005.1 Doryteuthis pealeii
ATAAGAAAGAAAGAGAGAGGGGGAAATATAGAGAGAGGGGGTGAGCGTGAGGAAGTGATAACGCTAATCTGTTTCAATTGAACATAATGAAAAGATAAAAGAAGAAAAGAAAGAAAAAAGAATGAGAGAGAATTAAATCAAGATTGTTATACTTTTTACATATTGAACTATAACGATAAATCTTAAGTAAACATATCAAACGTTGTAATAATCAAATTGCCATACTGTGGTATATCCACAGGTCCTGCTAGTATGAACAAAAAAGAAAAAGTAATGGAAGAAAGAAAGAAAGTGGGTGAGGGAGAGAGAGAGAGAGAGAGAGAGAGAGAGAGAGAGAGAGAGAGAGAGAGATTATTATAACTTTTAAATATTGAACTATTTTGCAATAGCTCTTAAGTAAACATATCAAATGTTGTAATAATTAAATTATCATACTGTAGTATATCCACAAGTCCTGCTAGTATAAACGAAAAAGAAAAAGTAACGGAAGAGAGAGAGAGAGAGAGAGAGAGAGAGAGAGAGAGAGAGAGAGAGGGAGAGAGAGAGAGAGAGAGTGGTGTGTGTGTGTGTGTGTGTGAATGCGCCAACGTGTGTACACTTTATTATGTGTGTGCGCGATTCTGTGTGCGTATGTATGCATGTTTGCATGTATGCACTTTTGTATTCCTGTGTCCCTATGTGTTATATGAGTGGGCCTGTGAGTATGTTCGCTTGTGTGCATGTGTGTGCACGTGTGTGTGTGTGTGTGTGTGTGTGTGTGTGTGAACCCATGTGTGCATACGTTTCTATGCGCATGTTGATACCTTTGTGCATATGCATATGTACGCATGTGTGTATATATGTATGTATATGCGAGTGTATGCACGTGCGAATATAGATGCGCTTTTTTTTGTTTGTTCTTGTTGCTGCTGCTGCTGCTGCTGTGCTGCTGTTGTTGTTGTTGTTGTTGTTAATGGTTTCACCTTCGGCCATTTTTCCTCTCCCATTATGTACAGGGGTGAAAATGGCGGACGGTCGAAATAGAAAAAAAAAAAAAAAAAAGAAACAGCTGAACTAAGTTGGCTTAACTCACAGGGGGGGGGGGGTCACAAATGTAAATGCTTCTTTTGACCTTCCAACAAAAGAGAATGTTAAACACGTTCAGTGGTGGTGGTGGTGGCCGCGGCGGCAGGGGTGGGGGGGGTGCTTGTCAGCAATGAGACAATCACTGGAGGAAATTATACGCTTTTATATATTATACAAATACTTCTGTTAAATTCGTGTATATATATATATAATATATATATATATATATATATATATATATATTATATATATATAATATATATATGTTAATTTCGTATATATATATATGTATATGTTAATATATATATATATGTTAATATATCTGTTAAATTCGTGTATATATATATATATATATCGAGTGTGTATGAATATTATAGGATGTGTATTATATTATTAGATGAACACAACCATATAGAGATTTCTCTATTCTCTCTGTCTATCTCTCTATCATCTCTCTTTCTCTATCTCCCTCTCTCATCTCTCTCTCTCTCTCTCTCTCTCTCTCTCTATATATATATATATATATATATATATATATATATATATATAGATAGAGAGAGAGAGAGAGAGAGAGAGAGAGAGAGAGAAGAAAATGAAGATTTTTAAAGCCTCATAAATTTGTTAATTTTATAACTGGAAAAAAATCCATTAAATCTTAATGCATAAAAGATAAAAAAAAAAAAACATATATTCAATCTTAAGGCCTTTCCCGTCTTAGAAACGTTGGACTACAGACAGACAGACACACAGCCAATCGCACCCACAATCGCATCGTCGAGAAACTGTCTGTTACCAAGCGCCGTTAACTTCATGTCTTCGCTACTCTAAGTTGATATACATGCTCTCTAAATAATATTGAGCATTTTACTTATAAATATAGCAAACATATATCAGCAATATTCAAAAATTATCTAACGTTGTTACAATGTTACAAAAGTATAAAAAGCAGAAGACTCCGAGGTTAATGCCTCAATTCTCATGAAATTTTAACTCCTTTCGCCCCAAGGAGTGTTTCTAGGAGACCGGACAATTATCAGAATTGATTAAGAAGCTCTAGTTTTTCCAGAACAATTAAAAAAAAAAAAAAGATTAAAATTGTGATGTACAAGAGTGACCTCCCACCCCGTTGAGTTGGTGGCAGGACTTCCGGGAGGAAAATTGATCAGAAAGGACTCATCCAACCTACGCACCCTTAGCAAAATGAGCAACTCCTGAAAACTGGCATGTCAAATCTCTTGACCTCAACTTGTCTGTTAAAGACATCTGAATGCGCAGAAGAGTGCGCCTAGCTTCATATATATATATATATATATATATATATATATATAAATATATATATCTTATTATAATGGAGATTGTGTGTTTTTCTGTCTGTAACCGAAAACTATACTACTACACAAGTCACAATTCCCTTCGTTATTTACATCACATTCTCCATGATTTTATTTATATTTAAACCTCAATTATTAAATAAAATTGCTTCACCTTTTTATTAGTGTTGTCCATATCTACATACAAAGAACATGCAATTGTATTTATATATACGCAACAAATAGCGGTTTACAGTGTGAATGGGAAGGCTAATTTGCATATTGATATTAAAAATGTGATTTTATTAAATATGTGCTTAGTATTATTGATTTCTAATTGTTTTGGTTTTATTTTAATGAATATAAGCAAAAAATCTCTTCAATGAATCTTAAATGAAATCCATTAACAAGAAAAAATAACTGTAATTTTATTCTTTATTTCCTAATTTACTAAATATTAAATAAGTAAATTCAGCAATGAAAGACGGGAGTATGGAAGAGTAAGTTTTCATTTCTATTTTTCTATTATACCCCCACTCTGTTACATATTTTTTTTTATCTGCCTTCTTATTAGACTTTCTAATTTAATACGATATTTCATTACATTAAAAACTTAAATACTTGCACCGGAGGGTGGCATATATTTTGCTAGTTATTATAATGGAGATTGTGTGTTTTTCTGTTTGTAACCGAAACTAATATTACTATACAAGTCACAATTCCCTTTGTTATTTACATCACATTCTCCATGACTTTATTTCTATTTAAAACCTTAATTATTAATAAAATTGTTTTTCATCATTAAGACCATATCTACATACTAACAATATGCAATTGTATTTATATATACAACAAATAGCGGTTTACAGTGTGAATGGGAAGGCTAATTTGCATATTGATATTAAAAAATTTGATTTTAATATAAATATATGCTTAGTATTTGATTTCTAATTGTTTGGTTTTTACCTTATTGAATATGAGCAAAAATCTCGGGGATAAATCTTAAAAGAAATCCATTAGCAAGAAGAAATAACTACAATTTTATTCTTTTATTTCCTAATTTTAACTAAATAGTTAAATTAGGAAATTTACCAATGAAAGAAGGGAGTAATGGAAAATGATGGAAGAGTTAGTTTCAAAGTTGTTTCTATTTTTCAATCATACCCCTCTGTTACTAATCTTTTTATCTGCATTCTTATTCAGTTTCATTTGCCTTTCTAATTAATATGATATATTATTATATTAAAAACTTAAATACTTGCACCCGGAGGGTGCATATATTTGCTAGTGTATATATATATATATATATATATATATATATATATATATATATTATATATATATATATATATATAAGTTAAGAAAGAAAGGAAATGAATCCGACGGTATGAAGTATAGATAAAAGGATATGAAAACAACACAATATGCTGTTAAAGTGAAAAAGATTTTATATCATATTCATAGCTAATATTGAACAATATTTCGATTTATAAAAATCATCTTCAGAGCTTTTTTATACTTGTTATTATTTATTTGTTGATAAGTCCGGAGTATAAACAAGCTCTGAAGATGATTTTTATAAATCGAAATATTGTTTCAAATTAGCTATGAATAGGATATAAAATCTTTTCACTTTAACAGCAATATCGTGTTGTTTTCATATCCTTTTATCTATTACTTATATATATATATATATATATATATATATATATATATATATATATCTATATATTATATATACTAGTAGTGGCTACTCGTCGTCGCCCTGGATAGAGAGCGGAGGGCAAAAGAGTTAATCTCGCAAATCCATTATTACTGAATTGCGAATTGGATCCCCACAGGATACCCCATTGAAATTCATATGTAAAAAGACCTCCCGTTGCCTTTAAGGTTGTTATAATAGCAGAAAAAAAACATGATTAGTCTTAATAAAAAAATTAAGAAAATTAAACTCATTTCAGTGGGGATTTACCGCTTGATGTTTTTGGGGGGCTAAACTTGCAAATCGTCGTCAAAATTAAAACGGAAAATTTTGACGACGATTTGTAACACATCAAACTGAATTTTGAAATTCAAATTAATTTTAAAAAACAGATTCAAAATACTTGACTTTTTTTCAGGCTTTTTGTCAGGTTAGTAATTGTTTTATTTTATTTAACGAATCTTGAAATATTTTCTAAACTTAAATATTTATGTGCTGTTTAGAAAATATTTCAAGATTCGTTAAATAAATGAAATAAAACAATTATTAACCTGACTTACCTGACTTTAGTTTGATGTGTTGCAAATCGTCGTCAAAACTTTCCGTTTTAATTTTGACGACGATTTGCAAGTTTAGCCTTTTTTTTATTTTGATCACGCACCGGGCTGAGTCGGAAAACAACAACGCCTCATCTAATACCGCCCATTATAACAAACGATCGACACTCCCTTTATTTCAACACACCACCACAACAAAGAAAAAAAAGAAAAGAAAGAAAGAAAAACGAAATCAATTGACTGTCTCTGTTTTCGCGACTTTTTAGGTCTTCTTTGTCAAATACTGATGGCTGTTCCGAGTTGCTGATACAACACGATGTACTGTTAATAATATAAGCTCTATCGGCTGAACTTGCAAATTGGTCGGAAAATTAAAACATATTACAGGGTGACCCAGAAAAAACAGAACCCAAATAATTTATCTATTTTCCCATTAAACTAACCCTAAATCCCAACCATATCCCTAACCCTAACCCTAAACCTAACTTTAAACCCTAAACCTAACCCTACCCCCCTGGTTAAAATTAACAGTTTTATTAGAAAATGTGTGGGTTCTATTTTTTTCTGGGTCACCCTGTATACATAGTGACCCAGAAAAAACAGAACCCATATTATTTATTTATTTTCCCATTAAACTAACCCTAAACCCCAACCCTAACCCTAAGCGTAAGCCTAAGCCTAAGCCTACCTCCCCTCCCTCCTCTAGTTAGAATTAACAGTTTTATTTAACAAAATTTGTAGGTTCTGTTTTTTCCTGGTCACCGTAATTTTCTGGAACCGATTTTGCAAGTTTTGGCCGCTCTATCTTTCTTTTCTTTTTTTTTCTTTTTTTTTTTCTCACAAAAATTGAAAATTCTGGAAATAAACTCCCAAGTAGAGCTGTGTGAGTGAAACTTACGGGGATCCTCTTCTCCTTACCCAACAGGTGTGGGGCACCAGTGGTTCCATTCTTTTTTCTCATTCATTTTAAAATAAAAACCCCCCTCTTGGTTAGCATAAAAATGGTTCGCAGTGGTACTGGGAATAGGGAATGGAACAAACGGCGTGTGAGGTTTGTATCTTGCGGGGTTGGGCCGCGGGGGAAAGGAAGGGCTATATAATGAGTAAAAAAAAAATAACAATATTGAAGAATGGAAGTAAAAAGTAAAATAAACAACTACGAGTACGTTTTAATATAAAAAAAATTTTTTTATACTCCCGAAGGTTGTGTAAGAGGGATGCAGTAGTATGGTGTCGTGGGTGTATGTCTGAAATTCGAGAAATCCCCATATCCGAATAACATAGTAATAAATAATTTCTTAATGAAATTACATCATAAAAAAAACAATAGATACAACCCACACACATATCAGTAGATGCTATGCGGCCGGGGGGTCGGAGGGGCGGTGACGGCAAAGTGAGGGGTGGTTTTATGTCGCGCACATCTAGTGTGGTGCGGAGCAAGTGTAATTCAGAGAGTGAGAATGAGTTTAATGAATGATGAAGTGTGTGTGTGTAATGTATGTTCATTTGTATGATCGTATGTGTGAGAAAGACGAGGCGAGGTGCTCTATTTATATAGGCATACATTGGGCTGTCTAGATTGAGAGTGTGTGCTGAGAGTGTGGCGAAACGTATAATATAGGTTTACTAGGTACCAACCAGAATAGGTTCACGTGACCAGTTTAGGCCATAATGAACGGATGAAACGTAATATTATTTGAACTTAAAAAAAAAAAAAAAATCCGCAAAAAGAAATAACGAACATAAAAGAAGTTGTTACAAGAGAAAAACAGATCCAAATTTATCCGATTGAAAAAACATTACCTGTTATCCTTGAAAATATAGTAATACAGTCCGTTTTTTTTCCAACACGGTCAGTTTTCTATTGATATTTTTCGCAGAAATTCTGTACTGTTCTTTTACAAAAAAAAAAAAACCAAAAAAACTCGCATTTAAACTTAAAAGAATCTGTATGATATAATTTTCAGACTCTTAATCTTTATTAAAAAAAAAGTAATATCGTTTCTTTGTCAGGTTCATTTTTCATATTTCAATAAAAAAATAGAGGCGGGGAGACCTCGTAAAAAAATATTGCCTCTAATATATTTTAGGAAAAGCTATTATTCCAGACTATTTTCATCAAAAGTTAAGAATTCTGGAAAATTTTCGTGAAAATACTGACCCTTAATGAATTTTCAAGATATGTAAAAAGGCCCTCTAGATAAATTTGTTTTTTGCTATAATTTCAATTGATATTAAACGGTGCAAAAAATGTAAACATTGTTGTTCCGGTTATAATTTCTTATTTCCGTAAGCTGAATAAATTTTTTTTTTAAATCATCAGGAGTTGTTTACATGTTTCCTCTTTTCGAAAATTTTTTCTAATTATAGAATATTAAGGCTTAATGCAGTTTCATTGCTGTTAAATTGGGGGGGGGGGGTAAATTTCTACAGGGGAAAATTGTTGGTACTAAATATATCGTATTTACAACAAACTTCTTTATCACGGGTAATGATCAATACAAGGGACAAAACCTCTCCGCACGAGCGGATGTGATCACAAGGTAAATTCCTTAAGTAGAGTTTAACAGGTTTGAATTAGGAAGTTTTCTTTCTTCTACTAGACTGGTTACCTCAGCCAAGGTTTAAAGAGTCTAGACTGTCCTACATTTTACCTCCATAGCTGGGTGGGGGGGTATGAGAAGCATACCTTTTCCAAGATATTAGAGCTTTGTGAAATGGACAGTAACAGCCTTGTCCAGTATTTTTGATTCGGGTCGACGAGTCCCTTTCCCACGACTTCTACTATTAATCACTCCACACACCTCCAGTATATGTAAGAAGAATTCAGTGATTCCCCAACGTGGGGTCTACTCCACGGGGATGGGGTCAATTAATAGTAGTGGGCAGAATATGAAAAATCGATAAGTAAATATCACCATTTTTCTTTTTTCATTTTACCAGCTATTGGGTAAAAATATAAGATCTATCGGGTAAAAATTGTATTACAAACCTAGTTGTGCACTAGACAGCTATGTGTGTAATCTAGTCAAAGTTTGTTACCCACGTATGTATATGTGCATCTGACCAGAATATATGCATGCTTCTGAACTTGTTTAACTTTGCATTCTTCATCTGTGCCCCCCACCTCCGGCATGTAACACATTATAAATGGATTTTATGTTGTTAAATTTGAAAATTAAACCCGTTTAGTTTTATTCGAAAGATACAATTTTTTATGTTATACTTCTTCAAAACTGAATAATTGTTATATCATACTACATTAACGGGGTGGGGGACATACAGACATTGTGATAAAAAAAAAAGTGGGGCATGGACTAAAAGGTTTCCCAATCATTTTTAGTACAGCCCCATCGAACTAAACAAAGATTGTCTTCGATCCAGGTGCGCATGAAAGATTATAATCGCAATGCGCATGCGCATCAATCAAAATGGCCTCCGTTTGAGAATCAATTCATTTGAAGACATCCACCCAGCAATTCATACCCAGATTTCGGAGTCGATTTCCTTATTGATATATTTTCCCGTTGTAGAATGTTCCTTTTTCTTCCGCTTTCTTTCTTAATAAAATAAAAACAAAACAGTTCAATAATTTACCAGGATTCCATCTTAAGCGTCACGGTCGCCAACCCCAAACTCTTTTCTTTTTATTTACTTCTCTTTTCTATTTTCATTATGTTCGAAGTTGAACTGATTAGCTTATCGGCTCCGGTTTTTGACGCCCCTCTCTTCTTATCCTTTGCTTTCTTCTCTTTTCTTCTTTCTTCTCTTCTTTCTTTATTATACCTTTTTGTGTAGCAATGTCTTTTTCATTCTTTCTTAAACAAAAAACGAAATAGTCATTATTTAGCTGGGTGACGATCCACTCATAAGAAATAAACTTCGGCGGATAAGCAATCACCAGTAAACGGGCTTTTACATTTTTGCATTTCCACTGGACGATTTGGATCGGTCTTATATTAACCCAGAGGGTCGTTGCAAGATGATACAGTCGTTAAATTAAGNGATATAAGGAGAGAATACACAATTTACTTGTTATAAGTAGGCTTCGCACAGGCAGATGCGGAGAGAAGGCAGCGGCGTGATGAGTGTAATTGTGAAAAGGATATATAGATAATCATAAAATTAATATATAAATATTAGATCAGGAGCATGTGTGTTATGTTAATATATATATAAGGTGTAAGTGTCGATATCATATGAATATATGATAGTTAATTAATAATAATATGTTAGATAATAGAGTGCTGTGTAAATCGGGTATATATATTAACTAGATAAATATGAATATATATATAATCAGAGTGTATTGAAGAGTATGATGGATGTGTATATATTATTTAGGAATGAACACAGACCCATGATAGAGATTTCTCGGTCTATGCATCTCTGTCTAGGATCCTCTATCAACTTCTCACTTTCTCTATCGCCCTCCTCGACTCTCGCGTCTTCTAATCTCTCTCTCTCTCTTTCGTCTCTGCTACTCATAGGTATATAAGTATAACAGATAAGAGAGGACGAAAATAGGTGAGCCATTGTATAAAGAGTCTGGTATTGAACTGCGCGTTATTATAATGCGTGGAGAGATAGATAAGGTATAGAGAGAGAGAGAGAGAGAGATGAGAGAGAGAGAGAAGATATAACAGAAGATTTTAAAGCACATCATAAAAGTGTTAAATGTATAAACGGAAAAAAAATCCAGTTAAACTTAATGCATTAAAAGATAAAAATAACAAAAATAATTTAAGGCCTTTCGTCTTAGAAAGTTGACTACAGACAGACAGCTCAAACACACACGTAGGCGAGCGCAAAGATATCTATACGGACGTCTGTTGTTGGAGTTCCCGTCTGACACAAGTCAGTTCGTGTATGTGCTGGTGGGGTTGCTGTGGTGGACCAAATCGGCACCCACAATCGCACGTTCGAAGAACTGTCGTGCTTACCGCGAAGCGCGTAACGTTCATGGTTCGCGTACGGTCTAGTAGTGATATAAGCTGCTCTAAGTAAAGTTGGAGCATTGTCGTTACATTTGATATAATAAGCGTGGCAATATCTATATATAGTGCAATATTAAAAAAAAATATCTACGTTGTTACACCGATTGTACATACATATAAGAAAGCAGAAGACTCCGATGTTAAGCCTCATTCCATTAAAGTTTTAACCGTGCCTTTCGACCCAAGAGTGTTCTAGAGTAACCGTGGACAGAGTGATCAGAGATTCTGGAGAATAAGAAGCCATAAGATTTTTTCGCAGAAGAAGCAATTAAAGAAAAAAAAGAGATTAAATGCGTGATGTACAGAGGTAGTGTCCATCTGTGCCCACCGGTGTAGGGACGTTGGAGGTCTGCATTGTGGGCAGAACTTCCGGGAGAAAAATGAGATGGGTTCATTAAAGGATCAGATGCCGCATTCACCAGATGTTCCGTCGTAGCCAAGAGGAGAGGCACAAAACTCTCGAAATACTGTGCATGTCTAAATCCTGACCCATACTTTCTGTAAAGACTCTGAGCGCAGACGAGTGCGCCTTATTTCAGTATATATAGATGCGGTAGATAAATAATAGTAGTGTGCAGCGGTAGCGTATATAAGTATAAATATTACGGATAGTAAACGTTACAGAAGGAGAGTAGGAATTGAATTCCGACGTATGAGGATTTAGACTATAAGCAACGAGAGAGTGAAAACAATAGTTAAACACAATTATGACTGTTAAGTGAACAGATTTTAGTATCATAGGATCAAAGAGGATCTAATATGGAACAAGATTTCATTAAATAAATAATCATCTTCAGTTTTTGAGCTTTGTGCCGGTTTTCATACTTGCATATTATTGTTGATGAGTCTCGGAGTACATATCAAACAAGCTCTGAAGATGATTTTATAAATCGAAATATTGTTCAATATTAGCTATGAATATATATAAATATTTCACTTAACAGCATATTTGATTGTTTTCATATCCTTTTATCTATACTCATATATATATATATATATATATAATATATATATAATATATATATATATATATATTATATATATCTAGTAGTGGCTACTCGTCGTCGCCTGGATAGAGAGAGGAGGGCAAAAGAGTTAATCTCGCAAATCCATTATTACTGAATTGCGAATTGGATCCCCACAGGATATCCCGTTGAAATTCATATGTAAAAAGACCCCCCGTTGCCTTTAACGTTGTTATAATAGCAGAAAAAAAACATGATTAGTCTTAATAAAAAAATTAAGAAAATTAAACTCATTTCAGTGGGGATTTACCGCTTGATTTTTTTTTTTTGGCTAAACTTGCAAATCGTCGTCAAAATTAAAACGGAAAATTTTGACGACGATTTGTAACACATCAAACTGAATTTTGAAATTCAAATTAATTTTAAAAACCCGATTCAAAATACTTGACTTTTTTTCAGGCTTTTTGTCAGGTTAGTAATTGTTTTATTTCATTTATTAACGAATCTTGAAATATTTTCTAAACTTAAATATTTATGTGCAGTTTAGAAAATATTTCAAGATTCGTTAAATAAATGAAATAAAACAATTATTAACCTGACTTACCTGACTTTAGTTTGATGTGTTGCAAATCGTCGTCAAAACTTTCCGTTTTAATTTTGACGACGATTTGCAAGTTTAGCCTTTTTTTATTTTGATCACGCACCGGGCTGAGTCGGAAAAACAAACGCCTCATCTAATACCGCCCACTTATAACAAACGATCGACACTCCCTTTATTTCACACACACAAAAAAAAAAAGAAAAAAGAAGGAAAGAAAGAAAAACGAAATCAATTGACTGTCTCTGTTTTCGCGACTTTTTAGGTCTTCTTTGTCAAATACTGATGGTTGTTCCGAGTTGCTGATACAACACGATGTACTGTTAATAATATAAGCTCTATCGGCTGAACTTGCAAATCGGTCGGAAAATTAAAACATATTACAGGGTGACCCAGAAAAAACAGAACCCAAATTATTTATTTATTTTCCCATTAAACTAACCCTAAATCCCAACCCTAATCCTAAACCTAACTCTAAACCCTAACCCTAACCCTAAACCCTCCTAGTTAAAATTAACAGTTTTATTAGAAAATTTGTGGGTTCTATTATTTTCTGGGTCACCCTGTATACATAGTGACCCAGAAAAAACAGAACCCATATTATTTATTTATTTTCCCATTAAACTAACCCTAAACCCCAACCCTAACCCTAAGCGTAAGCCTAACCCTAACCCTAACCCCCCCCCGTTAAAATTACAGTTTTATTACAAAATTTATAGGTTCTGTTTTTTCTGGGTCACCCTAATTTTCCGACCGATTTGCAAGTTTGCCGCTTTATCTTTTCTTTTCTTTCTTTTTTTCTCACAAAATCTGAAAATACCCTAAGTAGAGCTGTGAGTGAATTACGGGATCCTCTTCTCTTACCCACAGGTGGGCACCGTTCTCTCTTTTTCATTCATTTACCCTTCTGTATAGCATAAATGGTTCGCACGGGTAACTGATAGTGAATGGACAACGGGTGTGAGGTTGTATTTACGTGGGCGGAAAGGAAGGGGCTAAGAGTACACATTGAGAATGAAGTAAAAAGTAAAAATAAAAACTGCCTACGTCTTTATACCGAGGGTGTGTGTAAGGGAATGGGATAGTATGCGTGGGTGTATGTGAAACAGGGTGAGGAAGTGGGTGTTTATGTACGCACATCTAGTGTGTGCGTGAGCAAGTGTATATCAGAGAGAATGAGATAATGAATGAAGAATGAATGTGTGTGTGTATGTATGTTCATTTGTATGTATACGTATGTGTGTGAGAAAGCGCCAGGGAGAAGGTGTCTCTCTATAGGCATACATGGGCTCGTCTATGATTGAGAGTGTGTGCGTGAGAGTGTGCGAGAAACAGTATATATAGGTATTTACTAGGTACCACCAAAATAGGTCACGTGACCAGTTTAGGCCATAATGAAGGATGAAACGTAAATATTTTTGAACTTTTTTTTTTAAATCTCGCAAAAAAGAAATAACGAACATAAAGAGTTGTTACAAAGAAAAACAGGTAATCCAAGATCAAATATCCGATTGGAAAAAAATTACTGTTATCTTGAAAAATAAGTAAAACAGTCCGTTTTTTTACAACACGGTTAGTTTCTTTATTGATATTTTTTCGCAGAATTCTGTATGTTCTTTTACTAAAAAAAAACAAACTCTCGCATTTAAACTTATAAAAATCTGATGATATAATTATTCAGACTCTTATCTTTATTAAAAAATAAAAAAAGTAAAAATCGTTTTTTGTCGGTTCATTTTTTCATATTTCATAAAATAAAATAGGGGTCGGGGAGACCTCGTAAAAAATATTGCCCCTAATATATCTTAGGAAAAAACTATTTCCGACTATTTCTGGAAAATTTCGTGAAAATCGGACCATTAATTGATTTTTCATAGAATTGTAAAAAAGCCTCTAGTCATAATTTGTTTTTGAGAAATTTCAATTGATTTAACGGTGCAAAAATGTAAACATTGTTTTCGGTTCATAATTTTCATTATTTCCGTAAGCTGAAAATTTTTTTAATCATCAGGAGTTTGTTTAATGTTTCCTCTTTCGAAAATTTTCAATATAATATTAAGCTTTATGCAAGTTTCATTGTGTTAAATATAGGGGGGGGGTAAATTTCACAGGGAAAATTGTGGTACCTAATATATACGTATTTACACAACTTCTTGTCTCGGGTAAGATGTAATACAAGGGGTCAAAACCCCTCCGCACGAGCAGGATGTGATACAAGGTAAATTCCTTAAGTAGAGTTTAACAGGTTTGAATTCAGAGTTTTCTTTCTCCTAGACTGGTTACCTAGCCAAGGTTAAAGAGTCTAGACTGTCCTACTATTTACCCATAGCTGGGGGGGGTAGTTGGATGCATACCTTTTCCAATGATATTAGTGCTATGTGAAATGCAAACAGCCTTGTCCAGTATTTTGATTCGGGTCGACGAGTCCATTTCCCACGACTCTAACTATTACACCACACACCTCCAGTATATGTAAGAGAGAATTACCAGTGATTCCCAACGTGGGGTCTACTCCCCACTGGGGGAGGGGCAATTCAATAATAGTAGGGAGGCAATATGAAAAATATAGTAATATCAACATTTCTATTTTCTATTTTACCCTATATGGGTAAAAATTATAGATCTATCGGGTAAAATTGTAATTACAACCTAGTTGAGCACAACAGCTTGTGTAATCTAGTCAAGTGTTCACCCACTAATGTTATCGTGCATCTGACACCAGCTATATGCATGGCTTCTGACTTGTTTAACTTTGCAGTTCTTCATCTGTTGCCCTTCCCCACCTCCGGCAATTATACACATTATAAAATGGATTTTATTTGATTAAATTTGAAATTAAACCCTTTAGTTTTATTCGAAAGATACAATTTTTTTATGTTATACTTCTTCAAAACTGATATTGTTATATCATACTAAACAATTAACGGGTGGGGGACATGAAGACATTTGTGATAAAAAAAAGTGGGGCATGGTACTAAAATGGTTTCCCAATCATTTTAGTACCATGCCCCACTACTGAACTAAACAAAGATGTCTCCGATCCAGGTGCGCAGAA
The DNA here is from genome assembly GCA_023376005.1 of Doryteuthis pealeii. Lineage (NCBI taxonomy): Eukaryota > Metazoa > Mollusca > Cephalopoda > Myopsida > Loliginidae > Doryteuthis > Doryteuthis pealeii. Next base: position 35,235,831 of record CM042156.1, read on the forward strand.
TAGATTATAATCGCATGCGCATTATCATCATCCAAAATGGCTCCGTTGAGATCAATTCATCTTGAGAGACACTTCACGCAATTCAATCCCAGATTTCGGCGTCGATTTCTTATTATATATTTTCCGTGTAGAATGTCCTTTTTCTTCCCTTTCTTTCTTTAAAACAAAAACAAAATAGTCATAATTTACCAGGATTCCATCCTTAAGCGTCACGGGTCGCCAACCCCAAACTGTTTATTTTCTTCTTTACTTCTTTTTCTATTTTCATTATGTTCGATTGAAACTGATTAGCATTATCGCTTCCGTGTTTTGACGCCCTCTCTCTATCTTTCCTTTGCTCTCTTTCTTTCTTTCTTTCTTTCTTATTATACTTTTGTGTAGCATGTCCTTTTTCATCCCTTTCTTTAAAACAAAAAACGAAATAGTCCATTATTTAGCTGAGGTGACGACACTCATAAGAAATAAAACTTCGGCGGATAAGCAACACCAGTAAACGGGCTTTACATTTTTGCATTTCCTCTTGGACGATTTGGACGGTCTTATATTTAACCAGAGGGTGTTGCAAGATGATAACAGTCGTAAAATTAAGGAACACGAGTATTCATATATTGATGAGCGCCTCGGTTGATATAATGGTTAGGGAGCTAGCCTTACAGACCATTATTAGCGATTTCGATTCTCACTAGAAGGTGCTACATACGGTGGATAATCAACAGAAGATAATCAGGATTTACATTTTTGCATTTCCACCTGGACGATTTGCACGGTCTCATTTTTAATCAGGGGGTGTTGCAAGATTATAACGGCCGTACAGTTAAGGAACACTAGTATTAATATATGGATTAAATAGATATTGAATTTGATATAAGAAGACAATATGTTTCAATTTGTTTATATCAATCTTTTCCTATCAATCTATATGTGAAATATGTGACATATTTCTTAGACATACAATTGACTGAAAGGTGAATATTGAGAAAGACAGAAGGAAAAGTAAAAGGAAATACAAAAAAAAACAAAAAAACAAATAGATCGTACCAAATTAAGTTAGGAATACATCTTATTAATCATCACGATGATGTCGCGCACTCAGCACGGATATCCATGACAATCTCTCGCCAACCCTCCCTATCATTCATTGACCCAGGAAGGTCCTCCACGCAGTATCCATCATCTCGCAGAGTTGGTCAATGTAGGTCCTTGGTGGGCGGCCCACACTAGCATGCCCATGTGTTGGCTTCACAGAGAACGTCGCTTATGAGTTCGTCCTTGCTTCGCCAGCAGTGTCCAGCATGCCTTGTCCGTCTCACTCGGATGATTTGTGAGATGGGAGCAGGTGGCCATACAGCTGTTTCCTTGTGGGGTGTTGTTTCCATGATTTGTTCGAGGCCGCACGCAACATTCTTGTGCAAACCTCAACAACAACAACAACAATCTTATTAATATCAAACGTATATTACCATCTATGCTTTTTATAGAATTAAATAGTTCGATTTTATGTATATAAATGCATATAAAAGTAGTAACCATAATATAGTAGTAGGATAGTATTAGAATAAATTTATCGGACCATATGACCTTTAGGCACCCCATTTTGATCTCGATTAAGAAAGGACATGTTTTTCATTTACACCGTCAATATCGGGTTGTTTTAACAGACGATTTTTAGTTTAAAAAAAAATAATATAAAACTAACCCCAAACCCTCCCTAACCCTAACCCCTAACAAACAACCGGATATTGGCGGTGTAAATCAAAAACATGTCCTTTCTTAATAGAGATCAAAAAGGGGTGCCTAAAGGTAATATGGTCCAATTTATCTATCTATATGTCTGTATGTCTGTCTGTCTATGTTTCAGCATGTTCATATCTATCTAGCAAAATAGCTACATATTTATATTTGAATATAACAGTCTGTTATCAGATCGTTTGCATATATATATATGCATATATTGGCGTGTTCAGCCACTCGAGCAGATGCAATTAAAAAAATTGTGGACACTACGCCATTGTCTTTGGCAGACGGAAGGATGCCAACAACCCATATATATATATATATATATATATATATATATATATATATATATATATATTGGGGGGAGAATATGTGCTTAATTGAAGTCATGCCTAATTTTGAAATTTAATTAGTTGATAATTAATGAATTAGGCGGGCATATATGTTCAAATGTAAGGCTAAACAAATCGAGAAAAAGTCAATCTCTGTATGCGCATTTCAGCCTATTTGGCCTCATCAGCAGAGTTATAAATAGAATACCTGTGTGCATGAACAAACTCCTGGCTGAAACACGTGTTAGTAAAATAAATCTATTTTATCCATTCAGCATTTTCTTTCCTATTACTGCTCGTATATATCTAGAAATAGACAAATCCTTATGGAAATCTATGTACATATTCATCAGTATATTTTTGTTCTGTCACTATATTCCCTATTTTTTTTCCTTTCGTCACAGCCCAACCACCCTGTGCTCCTCCAACCAATCATATTGATACTTTTAAACATTTCCTAATGTCTTTATTAGGTGAGAAGAAGAAGAAGAAGAAGAAGAAGAAGAAGAAGAAGAAGAAGAAGAAGAAGCGACTCGTTGTATTTACAGCAATATGAGAGCAACACTAATTATGACCAGCGTTTAAATCGCGTCACTTGTCAACTATCCCCGATGGAAAATAGAAGCAGAGAATGGAGCCAGTCTGTCGGCAGAATGGATAAGTAGACTTTGTGACGACCCCCCTCCAATGATACCTCCATTGCACTGACCACCCCAACATATCCCGACAGTAGCTAAATAAAGCCCCGGATGTTTACCCTTAGTATGGAAGGGGATGGGCATCAGTAATTGTGACAGAAACATAGTGGCTGATATCAAACGACTTTTGTTTAAAACAATGCATCTGATTGGTGGAAAGAGAGTTGATTTGAAAGCGGGCATCTGATTGGTAGAAAGAGAGTTGATTTGAAAGCGGGCATCTGATTGGTGGAAAGAGAGTTTATTTGAAAGCGGGCATTTTAATTTTATTTATAGAATATGTACCGAGTTGGAGAGGCTCGTTAACAAACATCAGCTTTGGAGAATCAGATTTTTTTTAGATTCTTAAAACCTGTGAAAGTTTTCAAACATAACTGTTTTGCCTTTACAGCTTTAGAAATTAAATTTCTTAATTAAAATTAACACATTTTTGCAAAATAGTGTAGTTTCCGTTCTGAGCGAAAAATAAAATTATATTTTTGGTATAAATATATGTGAAATAATAATAGAATTTTTTTTTTTTTGTTATAGATGCAATGCTACATCGGGATATTGATCTTGCTATGAAAAAAAAATCAGAAATCATCAATAACTTAAAATTCGTTGACTTTAAAACTTTTTTGATAGCATTTTGGATTCCTTAGGCAAAAATACTTTTATAAACCAAATTTTAGTAGTATGGAAGCTCTAGAACTCATTTTACAGACAAAAATAGATTATAAAACGTCGCCATTTTTCGCGAACCCCACCAAATTTGGAGAGCTAAAAATCGACATAACTCCGCCAATTTCTGGAATTAGAAGCTCAACTTTTGGGGATTGTCTAATGTTAACATAGTCCACACCTGGAAAAAAATTAAGAAAAATTAAAACGGGTGGGTGGCAATTTTACTTTTTTCTGTGTGATTTGACATGGAATTACCCAGAGTGCAGAGGTACTTGATATTTATCAAAAAGAAAAATTAATAACACACCTACAAATATGTAGGATCTTGTTCATCGTTAGAGAAAATTCCTAAACAATGGTGGTGACTGGTGATTTGTAGCTGAAAACTTTCTCTATCCAACAATGTTAATTTCCTTTTTGGCACAAAATGGATTAGTGAGTTTCAAAGAAGCGCCGAGTGGATAGGAGATGTCGAGGTGGATATTTGGTGCTATGCCATATATTTACGAGCGCTGTATGCCGTGGACTCTAGTTCATCGCTAGTTAAAAAGTATGGCCAGTTGTGGTGACTATGCGGTAAAATCATGTTTAGTAGCTGAAAAATTGCTCTATCCAACTGTATTATCTGTTGTATTTCCCGTGGAAATAATTGGGAGAAATTTTGACCCGAGCTCTGTGTTGCGATTTTATGGGCCATCCTTTAGGGCTCCAAGCAAGAGCGCTTGTCTAGCGGAAATCCTTGGTAAAGAATCCTTTGCTGGTTCCTTGGTGCTCCTCAGTATTGCAAGTCCTTCGTCAATGATTGCAAATGGATGTCTCTCAGTATCAGTGATTAAGTAGTCAACCAGCCACGCATTCGGGCTGTTGATTGGCTGAGGTTTAAACCACGTGACATCGCTTAGTCTATAGATTTAAGTGGTGTATTGTAGCACACCTTATATACAGAATAATCCAACAGTCTGATTTTCTATTTCGAAGATTTCGTTGTCTCCAAAGCAAGAAGATAAAATCAGATTGATTGAGTGATTGATTTTAACGGCATGTCAACCCATCCAGGGTTATTTTATGCCAAGCGGTAGGTTGTGGGGATGGTCAAATTTATTGTTATGTCTTTTTTTTCTAGGATTTTTATTGATTTTAACATAGGTTATTTGCAGTTGTTTATTGCTAAGTGGATTGGAAATCAGTTTAAGGGATAAGTTTATAGGGCAAAGTTTTTTATAAGCGATAGTTTTGTAGAAATTTTTTAAAACAATTTTTATAACAATTTTTTTATTTAACCCATAGATGGAACCCTAACAGGAACTACCCCCTCCTCCCTCTTCTCTTCTCCTCCTCCTCCTCAACAAAGAAAGGATAAATTATTAAATTAAAATTATGAAATCAGTGAAATAGAGCACTTATTAGGACCGAGCCTATTCTAGTAGTGACCACCCCAAGTGGTATTTTAACAGGTTTGAATTCAGAGTTTTACTTCTCCTGGATGGTTGCCAAGGTTAAAGACCCCAGTCTGCCTACTATTTACCCATAGCTGAAGAGTAGTTGGATTCATTTGACCACGCGCCTCCAACAAGAGGTGAATTTCCAATGATCCCCGGGTGGATAGGAAATGAAACTTAAAAAAGAACAGGATATTTCATCTTCGTCACGGAAACATTGATGAGAATACGTTCTTGAAGCAGCAGAAGCAACAGCAACAACAGCAGCAACAACAACAACAGCAAAATGAATAAATTAAATAAATAAATAAATCAAATCAATGAAACCAGATCAACTCCACCCATTAATGAATAATAAAAAGGTCCCTGATTTTCAAACCAAAAAACGTGTTCTTTCTTCCTCGTAGATTTTCTAATGAAAGAATCTTGTGTTATTACATCGACAAAACAGAAATACATCAAATGGTTGGCCAGCTGTTTTGCATCTACGTTCTGGGGGAGGGACTGTGGGGGTTGAGGGAAGAAGAAGAAGAAGAAGAAGAAGAAGAAGAAGAAGAAGAAGAAGAAGAAGAAGAAGAAAAAGAAGAAGAAAAGAAGAAGAGAAGAAAAAAGAAGAAGAAGAAGAAAGAAGAAGAAGAAGAAGAAGAAGAAGAAGAAGAAGAAGAAGAAGAAGAAGAAGAAGAAGAAGAAGAAGAAGAAGAAGAATCACAGCCTCAGCTTGGCAGAGAGCAAAAGGTAATGTACTTAACTCACAAGCCATTGATAATGATTTCTTTTTACTCTTTACTGAACGTTTTCCTAAATGATTTTGTTTGTATCTTACATCCTTTACAAATTACACCGGTTCTTTAAAAAAAAATTAGAAATTAAAAAAATAAAAATAAAAATATGAAAAATAAACCGTTTGTAAGTGCATCTGAGAACTCCAAGAGAAAAGTGGCGAGTTTTAATTACCTAAGAGAATTTGGATTCTGTTCCAAACCGATGTGTAACAATACAACGCAAAGGTGACGTGATCCAGCAGTTATTTTGAAAGACGTGGGAATTGTTTACAAAACACACGGCCCACAATGCATTTCGAATTACGTCATTAGTACAACGAGCCAATCAGGCCAAAGTTGTTTTTTTTTTTTTTTTTCTTTTTATTCCTAATAAATATTACTCAAAGGAAATAAACAATGTTCATGTTTTATGAATTATCTCTAATTTCTTTTTTGTTTATTAAACTATGGAAATAGATGAGAGTCGCCATTCACATGTAGGAGAGATTACGTCTTCCTCGATGTGGCATAATTCAATAAAATACTACTCTAAAATAGACGCGCCCTTTTCAATAGAGTCTTTTGTTGAAGAATAACATCGACTGCGTGAATGCGGATAGAACGGAAATAGTTATAGGCTTGCCTAGTGGCTAAGATAGTTGCGCATTTCCACATATCACTAAGAATACTTACACCAAAAAAAGAAGCTGGGTTTATTTAGTAAACTATTTTTTAAGCAAACAAATCCCACTATCAACTTAAAATGCTACAGCAAGATAATCTTTCCTGGCTTATTTGACCCCATTTGGCTTTATACATTTATATGTATACACATACAGTCATACACACAACTCCCATGAACCCCCCCCTCACATATATAAAAGCATAAAAAAATAACCTACCTCATAGAGGTTCTTCACGGAACAAATGGACATGCTACTATTAACACACTCGTCTACTCGGATTTTAATAGCATGTCAAACCCACAAAAATACTTCAACTTTTATAGTTCTTCTATAATGCTCCCTTTCTAATAATCTATCAACAATTTCTTCAAATAAGAAATTTTCTCCTGACGATGACCTAAGGTCGAAACTAGTTGAGAATAAACAACACACAAGAAATATTCCTGATTGTCTTAATACTTTTTGTTCACACTATATATATATATATATATATATATATATATATATATATGTGTGTGTGTGTGTGTGTGTGTGTGTGTGTGTGTGTGTGTAATATTACATATATCCTTAAAGAAGCATACGTGGACTCTTTAACAATATCATATATATATATATATATATGTGTGTGTGTGTGTGTGTGTGTTATAAAAAAAAGGTCTGCAAAATGGATTATGTTTTCTTTTTATTATTTTACATTTGCGACACGTGTTTCAGATCTTCTTATATTTTCTTCAGGCGTTAATTAACCATATTCTGTCTGAATATCCTTAATTAACACCTGAAAAAGATATCAGAAGATCTGAAACACGTGTCGCAAATGTAAAATAATAATGAAATTCTTAAAAAAAACATTATCCATTTTGCGGACCTTCTTTTTTAGAAAATATTTAATTTTCTCCCGTTGGACTCATAACAACACTTTATATATATATATATATATATATATACCCTACACGAACATAACAATCCATCCGCCACACCTAACATGCGATAGCCCTAATATCGTATATTACATATACTGCACACAATGCATAAATAGCGGATATGTGGGAGAAACATCTACATCTTTTGGACTAAGATTAAATAACCACAAATCCACAATAAAACTCAAATCACCGCATAGTACGATAGCACTTCACTTTAACACCCCACCACACTACCTTACACACCTCAAATGTATTTTAATAGATCACGCATTTCCAACAACGTAATTTCGAAAACAAGCAGTAACCAAATGGATTTTAAAACTAAGAACTCACGTGAGGGGACTGAACGCCGATATCGTAATACTCCGTTATTAGAAATATTTTACAGACGCTGCCACTGTCAATAACAACAAAGACAAAGGATCTGTTGAACAGGAGCGACATTCATTTGAAGAAGGGAATCTAACGTTCCCGAAAATTTATGATAACAAATAATAAAAAAATAAGTGAATCCAGTACTCCATAACATCGAGTTCCTTCATTTATTTTTAAATGCTTCATAATAACGTCCAACTTCAACATAAAACACACACACACACACACACACACACACACACATATATATATATATATTATATATATATATATATTATTAAGAGGAAAATTGTCTTTTTAATGAAAATTCAGAAAAACTATCAATTAGTAAATTGATTCATTTCTTAAAATACACTTTATTTCAATTAATATTTACAAAACTGTTGTAGAGTAGCTAACACCCCTTCACCACTCTACCAGATGAACTGGCTCATAACCATAAAATAGCCTACGATTAAAGTAGATTAACTAGCTGAATAATATCTAGACTGACTTTGCTGCGTTGTCTATGCCGAATTGACCTCCTCTATTTAGTGTAACATTTGTCTTGTTAATTGTTTGTACTTATTTGTTCTGTGTTTGTATGTATCCGTTTAGCACCGGATGTTGGTGCTTAATAAATGTGTTAAGCACACCATTATTCTGTGTATCTTTTCACCTCGCGATACAACAAAAACAATTTATTTTCTATTGATTTTTTTGATTTTTTACTTCAATTTGAAATCCGTTGAAATTTTTTTCTGATTTTGGATATTCATTTGAAAATGTCAGTGAATGCTTCTTTAAAACTTTGAACATAAATGACGTCACAAACATGTGACAATTACAATTTTTAAAAAATCTATAAACGCCCTAAGAGATAATATTCAAATATTGGACTCGAACTTTCCAATCTTTTTTTTTATTTTTTTATCATGGGCGGTAACGGTTGAAAACGCTCGAAAAACATTTATAAGTATTATGCACTTTGAACTGTTCTTACGTATATTTGATCCTATACCAAGTATAAAAGCTAGAGAAGCTTATGAAAAAGCTATAAAGATTTAGATTATGTGTTATATTTAATAAAATTTGTCCAATATATATAAAGTTAGGGAAGTGTGGACATGAAGGACTCGTCTACGTCCGTGGGATTTAAATAAAATTAAATTAAATCAAAATTAAATGAATAAATAAAAAGTTCTGAGCGTCTGGACTCTGGCGTCCAGAGTTAATGGTCAGATCAATAAAGTCTTCATCTATACTTCGAAACAGTTGTGTCTTTCTATTTCTCTTCATCTCTTCATTTCATATTCCCCATACGTCTACCAACCGTTCTAAGCCTGGTAGCTTTTTTTTTTCCTTATTTCTTCTTCTTAAAAAATAGATCACTCATTAGGACTGGGCATAATTTAGTAATGACCACACCAAAGTTTAACAGGTTTGAATTCAGAGTTTTCCTTCTCCTAGACTGCTAATGTGAACTGTAGCTTCGGCCAAGATTTGAACTCATGTCGACGAGTCTATTTCCTACGACTCTAACCATTACACCACGCGTCTCCAAAGGAAAGGATTGAAAGCGGCAGGTGCAAGAATGACACTGGAATCAGTAGTCCCAATCCGTTCAAGATATTTATGCTTTTTACATATTGAACTATTTAGCAATAGCTCTTAAGCTAAACCTATCAAATGTTGTAATAATTAAATTATCATACTTTGGTATATCCATGGGTTCTGCTAGTATCTATATTAATGACGTAGATTATTTCGACTATCATGAAAATAAAATGGAAGTTTTTATTCGCGGTAACCAAACTTCTCTTCTCTGCTGACTGACTTTTCTTCTGAGTCAGCTGTTATTTTGCCTTTAAAACGATATTTCCATGCCCTGTGACGATGGCAGTCAGTCTATTTCAGGCCAATTATTATTATTATTATTATTATTATTATTATTAAGTATTTTCTTTTTTATGAACAAAACGCATCCTCGTGACTGCAAAAACGAAAACAAAACAAAACGTAAAAGAGAGAAGAATAAAATATAATGAAGGCAATTAATAGGTGGCTTGATTAAATATGGAGGAAAAGAAAGGAAAGGTCAGGAGGGAGAATCGGACGTCCATTTTTAAGCGGGAAATCTCGATGGATAAAACCAAAAATTAGGACGACACAAATTTAGAAACGCGCATGTTTTCTTTGAGCAGCAACTAAAGCCTTTCTTAGTCACACCTTCCTACGCAGTACGCTGAAGGCCAATGCCAACCGGGACTACGCATTTTTGGGGTGGGTGGGCACTGACCATTGCATGAGCTTCGTGTTTTAATGTAACCCCACGTTAAATAAAATCTTATGTTAATCCTGACTGGTGGGAAGTCTTGAAAATAAAAAAAAACCTTCCTACACAAACCACAAACTTTTTAGCTCCAATTATTTAAATATAGACAACTGTCCTCTGCCAAGAGAGGACAGTTGTCTATATTTTTATTAATTTTATTATTCATTATTTCATTTAAATAATATTTATTTAAATAATAATAATAAATTATAATAATAATAATAAATTTAAATATAGACATTTAAATATAGACAACTGTCCTCTCCCAAGAGATGACAGTTGTCTATATTTTTTATTAATTTTATTATTTATTTGTTATCTATTATTTTATCTATAATAATATTTATTTAAATAATAATAATAAAATAAATAATAATAATCATAAATAAATAATTATTATAAACAAATAATAATCATAAATAAATAATTATTATAAATAAATAATAATATTCATTTAGATAATAATAATAATAATAATAATAATAAATAATAATAAATAATAAATAAATAGATAAATAATAATAAATAAATAAATTATAGTAATAAATAATAATAATAATAAATAATAATATTTATTTAAATAATTATTTAAATAATTTTATTATTTATTATTATTAGACTAATCTCAATTTTCATTATGAATTCTTTATTGCCAGGCTACTTATCAAATAAAGGACCGCCTCAGTCGGTATATTCTAAACCCCGCCGACAGTAAGCTTAATAAATGATTAAGATGCCACGTTTAGTGTAATAGTTTATGATCTTGGGTAGTAAACTATTGTTAGCGGGTTCGATTCTCACTGGATGCTATTATACTTGTGCAAAACTAAATTAAGTGACTATACATCTTTTGTTCTCTTCAGTCAGATTAAATTAATTTTTTTTGTTTGTGGGGGAGAAGGTGAGATATTGGATTTATTCGATAATTCTTTCGAACTAGAATCCTCATCTTTTCTTGTTTTAAAGATAATGGCCGTTTTCTGTTAGTGATTAATGAAATCGACGAGCAGAGTTCAAACCCGAGGCTGGAACAGTTGTTAATAACTGGACCCATCAAGGAACACGAACACTTGTATTTATAAAAATATAAGATTATATCTTTATTTCCTCGGTTGTGTGCGGACTGAGAGTCATTAGCAGGGGTTACATACATGGGGCCTTTAGGAGTTCTCTGCAAGCGATCTTGAAACCTGATCTTTGTCTGCTAGATTGATTTCCACGGGCTTTTAAAAATTTTTTATTATAGTCCAACTCACAGTGTCACGCCTCGTTGATCGTGACACCCACACAGTTTTTATATAAACACACCTCTTCGCCCACGCAGCCTGTTTTCATTGGTTATAGGCTACGCCTACAGAATTTCTGCGCCTACACAGTGTCAAATGTACACCTTCATCTTTAGGTGCCAAAGGTCAGTTCAATGTCATATCCTGTTTTTGTGTCCAGGCCCGCACTTGACACCCACGCTCTTTCTGCATGCAGCCCGTTGTCCAGGTGCAATATATTACACAGTTTGTATCCCCTTATTCCCCAGCTATGGGCAAACAGCAGAGAGTTTGGAATCCTTTAACTCAGTAAGTCAGTCTATCTTGAGAAATCTGGCTAATATCTCAACCCACATAAAAGTGTGCTAATTACTTGGATCATTCGATTGCCTTATGTGTCGTGCCGGAAGCAAATTCGCTTTATCTACTTCTAATGAATAATTATGATATTTCGGACTGTTGTCCTCATCTTTATTGTGTATAAACACAACGTTCAGGCCACTGTAACTTCGGACTCTGTTTTAGGTGTTTTTTTAAATTTATTATTTGAATTACCTTAAAATAAGTCATCTACAGACGATTACCCATGAATTCAAACGTAGTTTCGGAGCTTAATCGTAACTGCTCATTCAATGGCATACCAAACAGCATAAATGCCATCAGACTTATTGACAAAATTGTGAAAGATTAAATGGTATATATATTTACCAACTTAAATGGTATAAGTTACTTATTAAATGTTGTGATGTTAATCCAACAGTAAAAAAGAAGTCAAGTCGAGGTAGGGTAAAATAAGACAAGTGTATTTACAATAATGGTACAAGAACGGCTAGCTTGCCGTTAAACGGTAACAGTACAACCTTTCACTCGGTGTCTCACTATTTATAGTGAGAACCGGTATATATTCTCCACTGTAGGAACGGCCGGTACAACATTAAAAAAAACTGAAATTTCATAATGCCGTAAAGAACATTATCACTTAGCTAATAAAATAATAAATAAATAAACACCTAATACAGAGACCAAAGTTACAGTGGTCTGAATGTAGTGGTTATACACAATAAAGATGAGGACAACAGCCCGTAACATTAGAATTATGCATATCAAGTTTGACAGTTGATCAAACAGGTATCGAAGAACTTTTTTTTTTTTTTTTAAATCTATTCAAAAGATGACGCCTATTTTAATCAACTGCTAAACTATTAAGATAATTTTCCAGGTTGTATCATCACTATACACGGATACACTGGAAACACCTGAGGATGGCCGGAGGATACAGCGACCAAAACCATGTGTTAATAACCACCACAATAAAGATGAAGTCAATAGTCCGAAAAATCAAAATTAATACAAATTGGTGTCATAGAAAAAAGGGATTGACCCCATTCTGGACAAAATTAAGAATCTCGTTAGACAAGCACTTAGAGGTTATACCGACCGAAACGTTAATGATAAAAACAACTAAGATGAGGATATTAGTCTGAAATAATAATTATCAAAGAAGTTTTAAAAATGTTTAGAAAATACTGAAATATTCATCGCTTGACGTTAAGTGAGGTTGACTGAAATATATTGAATTGTTTAGAATTAACCTGCTGCAGTATTTCTTTGGTTTATGAAAACTTTTGGCACAAGGTCACATCCAGAGAGTTTTACATTGGTCGAGGCACCTCTGAAACTCATGTTTTTATATATGGTATGAAGCAGTGTAATTTTGTTTCTTGTATTTTATGCACATCCTCAAATCTTATCGTTTAAAAAGAATCTTCAGTTTATAAAGCATGAAAAGTCGCACATTGCTGAAGGTCTGATGAATATGGGGGGAGGGCACTTGCACAGAGCTTAGAGTCTGGTGAATAGGGGGAGGGGTCGCACTAGCATAATCCTGTGTTTCGCTAAAAGCATTTCGTTCAAAAAGTGTCGAGGCAGATTTTATATTTTTATGGAATAACCGAAAGACAAACAAGCTGAATATATATATTTATCAACTCCTCCGCACGAGCAGGATGTGACACAAGGACAATTTCTTAGGCGGAGTCTAACAGGTTTAAATTCAGAGTTTTCCTTCTCCTAGCCATGGTTAAAGAGCCCATTCTACCCTGCTATTTACCCATAGCTGGAGAGAGAATTGGATTCATACCTTTCCCAAGGGTATTAGCGCCATGTGAAATCCAAACAGCTTCGTCCAGGAATTGAACTCCGGTTGACGAGTCTATTTCCTTCGACTCTAACCATTAGACCACTCGCCTCCATTAGATCACTCGCCAACAAGCTGAATATATACTGATAATAAGCAATTTTTTATAAACAAAGGACTCGGGTTTTATTTACCACGTACCCCACATTGTACGGGTTAGGCACAAGGCCCTATTAATGTGAGACCACCAACGAACTGAAACTCATGGGAGGCGGGTGCAAAAAATGCGTTGATCCCGTTGGCATTCCCCTTCAACGGGGCGCCTAAAGCAACTGGCAATAAATCCAGCTCCGTCCCTTTAAATCGAGGGGGCAGGTGTTGCCTGGGGGGATGGTCCCCTGGGATCAACGACGTTAACTTATGCGGCCCAGGGCCGAAGCCACTGGGCCCTCCAGTCGAAACCAGACCAGAGCTCCAGTGGAAACCAGACCAGAGAGTTTATAGGGAATATGAAATGAGGAGATGAAGAGAAATAACAAGACACAACTGGTTAGCTGTATAGATGGAGACTTTATTGATTAGACCGTTAAGTCTGGACGCCAGAGTCCAGACGCTCAATTTTGATTTAATTTAAATCCCCACAAGTTTACATGCTGCTGCTTAAGTGGTCACCTAATTAAGTATTGAACAGGCTCATCGTTGCTTAACTACTATGATCTTGCTGGAACCGTTGCTTTGAGCGTGACTTGAATGTAAAAAAAAAAGTTAGATGAGTGTTAAATTAAGTTATTATTACATGTCAGTATCTCAAAGGACAAGGATGGTAATGTTGCGAGTAAATAGCAGAAGAGTCAATATATAAGAGGAGAAGGAGGAGGAGGGGGATATGGAAGAGGGGGAGAGTGAGGAGGAGGAGAGTGAAGGGAGAAGGAGGGTGAGTGGGAGTAGGAGGAGATGCAGGAGGAGGAGGAGTAATAAAGAATAATGGACACTTCCATAGGATGAATTAAAAAGATTATGAATTTCCTTATTATTTTATAGATATTAATAGATTTCTGGGTTGACCTTTTTTTTTATAAGTAAAGACGGAAGTAATTTAAATAGAGAAATAAATTGGAATAAATATTAATGAAATGAATGTAAAATGGCAAAATTTAATTTCAATTTACTCAGAGCAAAGAAGACGCCATTAGAAGAAATACATAATGCTTATTCAGCAATAGAAACATTTTGTTCATTTTCATTAAAAGTTTTTTTAAAATATTATTCCTTGTTTAAACTAAGAAACTAAAAGGCAGGAAGGAGGTGTCCCCGTCGCGTAGTGGTTAACGTGCCCGCCTGTGACATCGTAGTAAGCGAGTTCGAATTCCAGTTGCACTATTACGCTCATTTCGGATTAGTACTCTTGAAAAACCCCTTTACTCCAGTGTATATAATCGGTGGAGAGAGTTCTCGGGTGCGAGAGAGAGACAGAGAGACAGAGAAATTAGAGATGATAGGTCTTACTTTTTAATTCTTCTGGTTATTGACTAGTTGTCTGTTGCTTCTTCATCTTACACACCGGCCGCCATTTTATCTGGTTGGGCTTCTTTTCTTCAGGGCTTTCAGCTGGGTTGATTTTCTTTCTTGTTTTCTTCTTACAGGCTGAGCTGGACATTGCTTGCATCAATAATCAATTAACAAGGCTCGGTGTTTCTTGATCAAGTTTTATTTCTTAGCCCATGATTCCACCGCGGGAAAAGATGGTCCTTAGGAGCTGAAAATCGCGTCTTCTCTCCTTGAAAGCTGGGTCGAATCTGCTCTAAACTAGAAACTATTCCCACGCGCCCAATCGCGCGCCTTTTAAGTGGTCAAAGTTTATTAACCGTCACCAGTAATTTTCAATGGGACCCCGTCTTTTTTAAGTTAACGGCCTTAATTCAAATTCTAACTACAGGTACGTTCATAAATTATGACTGTTCATAAATTAGGTAACACTTCTAGTATCACTACTGTTTATCTACAAGGACGGTTTTGGCATTAAATAACCCACATAGGTTAGAATATAGAGATATTTACTAAGCCATAAAACCAATCATTGGGGAAGATTGTGTTGTGCCAATCTTACAAATATGGCAAGCTTACCTGTTTTGAAACTCGGTATTCACAGCAGAGCTCAAACATCGACCATTGGCTTCTCTGAGTAATATGCAACCACAATGCTTAGCTTAGTCCAGACATCTTGACTTGATTGGCTGGTTGTTTTGTTTTACGGCATATCAACCTCAGTGGGTCATTTAATGCCGATCTTAACTTGAAGTGAATAATGAGTGATCCACCATGAGCAAATATCAAATCTATACAAAATTCTGGGCGTTCAATATTTCCTTATTAGAAATTAATAATAATAAAACAAACTAATATATATATATGAGT
>CM042156.1:35259078-35342407 GCA_023376005.1 Doryteuthis pealeii
GGAATTCGCACTAGCGTAAGAAAAAGGTATTTGTCGTTGATCATTGTTGTCGGTTGGATTTCACATCATCGCTGCCATATTGGATTTTTCGCATCTTTGCATTTGGAACAAATTTCCATTCTAATTTGTGTGTGTGTATGAGCTAGGGGTGTGCACGTGTATGCGTGTAATAATAAATTGCAATTTATATATATATATATATATATATATATATATATATATATATATATATATATATATATATATATATATACTAACCCCTCCGCACGAGCAGGATGTGACACAAGGTCAATTTCTTAAGCGAAGTTTAACAGGTTTGAATTCAGAGTTTTCCTTCTCCTAAACTAATTACCTATCCAAAGTTAAAGAGACCAGTCTTCCCAACTATTTACCTATAGCTGGAGGGAGAATTGGATTCATAACTTTCCCAAGGGTATTAGCACCATGTGAAATGCAAACAGCTTCGTCTAGGAATTGAACACGGGTCGACGAGTTTATTTCCTACGATTCTAACCATTAGACCACGCGCCTCCATCCAAATCTATACATATATAAAAGGCAGTTGGTGTATATGTATGTATTTCCGGACGAAACTATGAAAATAAAACAATTAACGACAAAGTAAATATATATATACATTAAATATCTACGGTTCTTGCATTATGAAAATTTGATTTATATTCGAAGATATTTAAAGATTAAAATATATATAGAAATAGCATTGAAATTGTACTTAATAATGTCCAGCGTTTGTAAATCTTAAAAAGTAAACAAATCAATACACCAGGGTTTCAACCCCTCTACCCAGTCAATGCTGAGTAGCCGCTTTTAATCTATAATAAAAGAAAGTCTTTGGTAAAAATCTTGTATTCTCTTTCTTTAACGTTTGTATCAACCCGTTGATATTTAGCTAACCGAACCGGATTAGCTCAGTTGGTAGAACGTTCGGCTAGAAACCAAAAGGTTCCTAGTTCGATACCGACCCTCGCCAACTCAGCGTATGAGTAGCACAGGGATCTGTGCGGTAAAGTGAGGAGCTGATGGTATGTGTGGCGCTCCACCTCGGACGCAAAAGTGAAAAGGGGATAGACTCCCTCTCAGATTGGCTGATACCGACTTTAGGCCACCCCGACGACTTTTCTTTTAGTAGAGAGTGGTGTAATGGTTGTTGTCATTTGAAATGGACACGGTAACCCGAGTTCAAATCCTGTACGAGGCTGGTTGCATTTCAAATAGCGCTAATACCCTTTCAAAAGGTATGCATCCAATTATTCTCCCTCCAGCTATGGCTAAAATGTAGGGCAGACTATTTTAAGCTTGGTATGTCAAACGGTATAAGAGAAGGAAAACTCCGTTTAAAATTGACCTTGTGTCATATCATGCTCGAGTTAAGGGGTTGGCAAATACAACTATATATTGATACTTGTGTTCCTTAATTGTACGACCGTTATCATCTAGCAACACCCACTCTTTAAAAATGAAATCGTCCAAGACGAAATAAAAATGTAAATTCTGATTATCTGGTGTTTCTTAGCCGTCGAATTCCTATTTCTTATGAGTGCCGTCACCTCAGGTAAATAATGGACCGGGCCGGGTTAGCTCAGTCGGTAGAGCGTTCGGCTAGAAGCCACAAGGTTCCTAGTTCGATACCGGTCCTCGCCAACTCAGCGTATGAGTAGCGCAGGGACCTGTGCGGTAAAGTAAGGAGCTGATGGTAGGTGTGGCGCTCCACCTCAGACGCCAAAAAACAATCTCCTTGATCTAGCGCTATAGAAAAGGAGATAGACTGACTGGCTGATACCGACTTTAGGCCGCCCCGACGACTTTACTTACATTTTTATTATAAAGAAAGAAATGAAAGAAAAAGGACATGCCACACAGAAAAATATAAAGAAAGAAAGAGAGTAGGGGAAAGATAAAGAGATGAGTGAGCACACGGAAGCGATAATGCTAATTTGTTTCTATCGAATATAACAAAAAGATGAAAAGAAAGAAAAAAAAGAGTGAGAGAGAGTTAAATCAAGATTATTATCATTTTTGCATATTGAACTATTTCGCAATAGCTCTTAAGCAAACATATTAAACGTTGTAATAATTGAATTATCATACTGTTGTATATCCACAGGTCCTGCTAGTAAATAAATAAATTAATTACCCTTTCATCACCATTACTCCGAGATTCACTCTGACCCGGAGTAGTACCAGTAAGGCTTTCATCTATGGTTAAATAAAAAATGAGTTTATAAGAAAAGTGTTTACAAAAATTGAATTTGAAAAAAAAAATTGAGTACCCATCAAGAATGAATAAAACAAAAATGTTTTAGGCATAAAATGACCCAACAAGTGTTGGCATGCCGTAAAATCTAACCAACCAACCAACCAACTCACTCTTCTTCGGTTAGGCTTAGAACTTTTTGAACGACCCTTGTACACCACTAAAACTATTTCTATTAAATAACTATTTCCACATAATGTTACTTCATGAGATCAACCTTATGGCAAGCCCCAACCCTTTTTATCATATGGTTGCTAGAAGGCGGTGGCTGAGGGTCTTCATGTCCTGGGAATGACGTTAAACTCTCTCTCTGATGGTGAGGTTCCAATCCTGGAGATTTGGGGATTGTGGAACACCCCTTCATCACCATTGCTCCCTGCTCCACTCTGATACGGAGTGATAGTAACTTTTAGGGTTCCATCTATGGGTTAAATAGAAAAATGTATTTATATAAAAAAAATGAGTATCCATTAAGAGTGACTTTTTTTCAAAACTTTATTGGCATTAAATGACCCACCGAGGTTGATCTGCCGGGATAAAAAAAAAACAACAAATTCATGAGATCACATGGCTTACGTCAAGTCGCGTTAAAAGCATCGGTCCACGTCGGATCAGCGAAGTTAAGTAGAATGAGATTGCTCAATTGGTAAATACTTAGTAACCAAATCTACTGCAAGCCGAGGCAGATTTAGTGACAGATTTAGTAAAAAAAAGACTTTGTAAATAACGGAAAGGATATTCACTTTCTCTCAATAGTCAAACTATCCATAATTTGATATTATGATGAACACATCATAATTTCGACTCCCCCCCCCACACACACACGTGTATGTGTGCGTGTGTGTAAAAAAGTTGAAGTTATGATGTCTCGACTATGTGCTCATCATGATATCAAACTTGTGGATATATATGATTACGTAATACAATCACCCCTCTTTTATAGTTCTTCTATAATGCTCCCTTTCAAAAAATCTATAAACAATTTCTTCAAATAAGAAATTTTCTCCTGACGATGACCTAAGATCGAAACTAGTTGAGAATAAAGAACATATAAGAAATATTCCTGCTTGTCTAATTGCTTTTTGTTCATACTATATATATATATATATAATATATATATATATATATATATATATATATATATTGAAGTCATGATGTTTCGACCCTGTGGTGATCATAATATCAATTTATGGATATATGTACACACATACACACACAAAACTCTCTTTCTGATGGTGAGGTTCCAATCCTGGAGATTTGGGGATTGTGGAACATCCTTCATCACCATTGTGCTCCACTCTGATACGGAGTGATAGTAACTTTTAGGGTTCCATCTATGGGTTAAATAGAAAAATGTATTTATATAGAGAGAGTTTGTGTGTGTGTGTGTACATATATCCATAAATTGATATTAAGAAACCCTAACATACACACACACAGATATATATATTTATATATATGTGTGTGTGTGTGGTGTGTGCGCGCGCGTGTGTGTTAGGGTTTCTTTCTTTATAATAAAAACGGAATAGTCCATTATTTAGCTGAGGTGACGACACGCATAAGAAATAAAAATCGGCGGATAAACAACACCAGATAACCAGGATTTACATTTATGCATTTCATCTTGGAGGATTTGGACTGTCTCATTTTTAACCAGAGGGTGTTGCAAGATGATAATGTCCGTGCAATTAAAGAACACAAGTATTAATATATAGCTCGTTACGGTACTTGATAGCAATTAGAAATGAAAGAAAGAAGGCAAATAATTGTGATTGTAATGGCGCTGATAATTGTCTCTGTTTTTCAAATCTATGTAAAAATATATTATGAATATTAGCAAAATAAAAAGCACCCTCAGGCGATGTAAAAATAGATTTTTGAAACATATTACCTGAGGGGTGGGAGTTAAAAATTCAATGTCAGCGAGTTTGTACCTTAAGTAAGTAAAATCATCAAATTCATTAAAGGATTAAAAAATAAAACAATTTGAAATGTAAACTTTAAATATGTATTAAAATAAAACAAACTATATATAGATATATAATACCAGTCATGTATTTATTAAAACTTGTTTTAAAAAACAATGAGGACTGTCTAATGTTGCATGTTCAAATTTTGAGTGTGTTTATTGTATGTTATGACAATTTTGGGTAATGTGACGTAAGCAGGGACGTAGTTTTTGTTACAGACAAAAACCGGAAGCGAATCTCCATTATTAATAAATAGATAATTAATTCCATCCCAATATACCAAATGCATTCCTAAAGTAAAATCTGTCCATTTAGTAGTTTAACTTCCTGTGCGGTTCGGACTCAGGTGCACACACACACATATACACTTGCACACGGTGTGTGTGTGTGTGTGTGTGTGTGTGTGTGTGTGTGTGGAAAGAGAGAGAGAGAGAGATGGAGAGAGAAGATGAGAGAGAGAAAGGGAGAGAGAAGAGGGAGATGGAGAGAGAAGGGAGAGAGAAGGAGAGAGAAAAGAGAGAGAGAGAGAGAGAGAGATAGAGAGAGAGAGAGACTTCTTTATGCAAGAGAATGTTTTAACATCATCTCCTCTAGAATCTGTAGAAATTTATTTCTGCCATTTTGCATTGTTTTTTGTTTTTTGTTTTTTGTTTTTCGGGTTTTTTTCTTCATTTTTTTGTGTAGTTTTCTTTTCTTTTTCTTTTTGATTATATGTCTTATATAATTAGTGAATCGGTCACACATCGTTCTATCGCAATGAATTTGGAGATGAAAACATTTTTTTTAAATTCATCCCATATCGGTAAATCCTGGACGAGGCTGTTTGCATTTCACATAGCGCTAATACCCCAATTACTCTCCCTCCAAATATGGGTAAATAGTAGGACAGACTGGGCTCTTTAACCGTGGTTAGGTAACCAGTCTAAGAGAAGGAAAACTCTGAATTCAAATCTGTTAAACTCCGCTTAAGAAATTGGTATTTTGTCGCATCCTGCTCGTGCGAAAGTGTTTATATATATATATATATATATATATAATAATATATATATATAGCAACCCTTCCGCACGAGCACAGAGTAGAGCAGTTTCCTGTTATAACTCTGCTAATGAGGCATAATATGCCGAAATGTACATACAGAGATTGATTTTTTCTCGATTTGTTTACGCCTTACATTTGAACAGATATGCCCGCCCAATTCATTAAGTATCAACAAATTTTTCAAATAAGGTATGACTTCAATTAAGCACATATTCTCCCAGAAATTGTCGGCTATAACCATCTCAAACCTATTGTTTGTTTACTTTCATATATATTATATATATATATATATATATATATTCAAAATTTCTATATATGTTGATATGTTAATTTGTGTCATTCAAAATCTCTAAACGGATGCAACTGTCAGAAGAAAAACATTTTCTAGTCCAACTACATTTTTTTTCCAAGACATTTCGGTTGCATAGCCCAGGTGGATGAGCAGTTCATGACATGCAATACTCCACTTTGGCCCTATCTTGGGCTAGACGGGCGGTCGGAGAGGCCCCTTCCGATCAATCGGCTGGTCACGTCAAGCCCTAGCACCTATATGATTTTCCCAACCCTATTGCCCTTATGGCAAGCCCCAATCCCTTTTTATCGTATGGGTGCTAGAAGGCGGTGGCTGCGGGTCTACATGTCCTGGGAATGACGTTAAACTCTATCTGATGGTGAGGTTCCAGTTTTTGAGGTTTGGGGAATGTGGAGCACCCCTTCATCACCATTGCTCCCTGGTCCACTCTGACCCGGAGTGGTAGTACCTGTTAGGGTCCCATCTATGGGTTAAATAGAAAAATGTATTTATAAAAAAATGGTATTATCCATTATGAATTGATTTATTTCAAAACTTTATCGGCATTAAATGACCCACTGAGGTTGATATGCCGTAAAACAAAACAAAAAAATCAATCGGTTGCATAGTTTGCAGCCTTCTTCTAGTGGTGGGGGATTTATGATAAAAATGGTTGCAGTAGGTGTTTCCATCAATTAGAATTCAAATGCAAATACTACGTTTTATGAATGTTTTAAGATTCTTCGACAACGGCATATACTTGCCTGGCCTTCGAGACTTGTAAGATATATACTAATTAATGTGATCCCCCGACCCAAGGCTTGTCCCTTCGTCTAAATGGGACAGGGCTGGGTTTATTGCCGGATGCCTGAGGCGCCTGAAAAGAGAAACACCGAAGAGATACTCGCAATTTTTACACTAGCTACTGTATGAGCTTTGGTTAGTGCGTGGCTCCCCACAATAGTTTTAAGATTCTTCGACAACGGCATATACTTGCCTGGCCTTCGATACTTGTAAGATATATACTATTAACGTGATCCCAGGGGGGGGGGCGTCCCCAACCCAACACCTGTCCTTTCGTCTAAATAGGACAGGACTGGGTTTATTGTCTGGTGCCTGAAGTGCCTCTAAAGAGGAATACCGAAATCCTGTCTTTTTTTAATTTTTTTTTTTTTTAGGCGTGAACGCTTCTGATTAGTTGAAAATTATCATTTTTAATATTTCTATTTTTCCTTTCTACCTGCGCAGATCCTATGCACAGACTTCGTATTTTCGTCATTTTATTTCTGTTTTCAAAGCGTTAACTTCCGGTTCACCACAAACCCTTTTCCGGTCATTTAGCCGTGTGTACAGGCTTGCGAAAAAACCCTCTGTAATTGACAATCTTCAACTAACCCTAGAGTGATATCGTTTTTGTCAGCCGTTAGCCATTACCAGATTTCCATACATCTGGCAAGGAAGGTAAACATCCTCGCCGATTTTATCAGACGCAAACCTGCAACGTGCACTCACCCAATGAGCCATATTTACTCTTTGGTGCATCATCAAGAAAAAGTAATTATCTTTAAAACATCGCTTGAAAACATCATCTGAGGGGGATCGGTCAAATTACGATAAATTAGCTGTGAAATTGTTTTTATCAAGTTCAACGCCAAGCAGAATATTTTCAAGTTCAACGCTGTTGGAATATTTTGGTATATAAGGTGTGCTACAATACACCACTTAAATTTATAGACTAGGCGAGGTCACGTGGTTTAAACTTCAGCCAATCAACAGCCCTAATACGTGGCTGGTTGACTGCTTAATCACTGATACTGATAGACGTCCATTTGCAATCATTGACTTGCAATACTGAGTAGCATCAAGGATGGCCCAGAAAATCGTAACAAACGCAACCAGGACATAGAAAGCAGCAGGCGAGAAGCAGCCCGTCTATTTACCAATCTACTCACATAGACCCATTTATAGCAGTTACCCATGAATATCACTTGCTGGTCCTTGGCTAAGGTGAAATTCCTTAGACGTAAGCTCCTACTACCCTTACTTCCTTTATAATACGTTTATGTATCTGTTTTGTATACCTATCTTGTAATTAGTATATGTATTCCTGTCCTGAATGTATTTCTATGTGCTCACTTATTAAAGTCTGTTTGTTAGTATCTTCTAACTCCTTTGTCGGAATATTTAATGTACACACATGTACACACGTTGGAAGGTCACTCTGAGCCTTCAATTTATTATAAGAACTTAAATCTTATATACGCAAGACAACTAACGTTGCCTTTTTGATCGACGGGAACGAGCAACCTCGTCGAAGGTGACCGGCAGTTCATCCTACTTTTCACTTCCGCTACAAATCGCCTCGCATGGAAAGAGATCTATGGCTAATGCTCAGATCTCAGAAGGACAACTGTACCCCTCACAAAAGGCGGACGCCCATCAAAACGCCTTACAAACATCAAACGGCGTGAAAAGGTAATTGCAGACGACCTACAATAGCACCGGACGGTCGCTTTAGAGTTCGACGAGATAACCCGCTCCTTCCACGCTAAGATACTATCATCATTTGTGCATGACCTTCATGGGCTATTAACTGCAGTCCATGTTAAGTTGGGTTACCCCACCAGGTACGAAATGCACCCGGTGGTGAGAAGATATTTCTATGCCCTGAAAACTAAGAACGTAGACGAGACAGTATCAAATGCTTCCGGTCGACAAGTTCCTAATACCATAATATCTCAATCGAAATGGGTCATTATAAAAATTCTAATAACCCAATGACAGAGATTGGAGCCCACTCCCTCCGATTAATTGGCTGGTCGCGTCAAACCCTAACACCTATATGATTGTCCCAACACCTTTACCTTTACGCTAAACTCCATTTTTATCATATATTTATTTACCAACCCCTCCGCACGAGCAGGATATGACACTAGGTCAATTTCTTGAGCGGAGTTTTACAGGTTTGAATTCAGAGTTTTCCTTCTCCTAGACTAGTTACCCAGCCATGGTTAAAGAGCCCAGTCTGTCCTGTTATTTATCCATAGCTGGAGGGGGAATTGGAAATTCATACCTTTCCCAAGGGTATTAGCGCCTTGTGAAATGCAAACAGCTTTGTCGAGGAATTGAACTCGGGTCGACGAGTCCATTTCCTACGACTCTAATCATTAGACTAGGCGCCTCCATTTTTATCATATATGTGCTAGAAGGTGGTGGCTGAGGGTCTTAGTATCCTGGGTATGACGTTAAACTGCATGTATTGGTGAAGTTCCAATTCTGAATCTCTGGGGAATGTAGAGTACCCCTTCATTGCCATTACTCCCAGGTCAACTCAGGTAGTACTTGTTAGTGTTCTATCTATTGGTTGAATAGATAAAAAATGAGTATTAAAAATGTTTTTAAAAAATTGAATTTGAAAAAACAATTGAATAGCCGACAAGAGTAAATAAAACAAAATATCTTCGGCATAAAATAACCCAAGAAGCGTTGACATGCCATAAATTCCAACCAACCAAACATCCTGTGACAGAGAAAGCAGTTCAGAACATTGAGAGGGAAATCGTCAAAATCGATTCTACTGGAGGAAAAGTCTCACCAGTTTCTCTTGCGTTTGCTAAATGGACTTTCACCAGAATACCAAAATCCGTTCATGAGGACCTTCCTTAGGAAGATTCCCCCAATGGAACCACCTGTTGACCATGGTGGCAACACGAGATACTTAAGGACGGAATCCTGGTGAATGAGCAGTCCATGACATGCAACACTCCACTTAGTTAGGCTAGACGGGCGGTCGGAGAGGCCCCCTCCGATCATGTCAAGCCCTAGCACCTACATGATTGTAACGACTCTATTGCTTTATGGCAAGCCCCAACCCTTTTTATCATATATGTGCTAGAAGGCGGTAGCTGAGGGTCTTCATGCCCAGAGAATGACGTTAAACTCTATCTGAGGATAAGGTTCCAGTTCTGGAGCTCAGGGGGAATATGGAGCACCCCTTCATCACCATTGCTCCCAGGTCCACTTTGACCCGGAGTGGTAGTTAAATAGAAAAATGTGTTTATAAAAGAAACTGACTATCCATTATGAATAAATTTCTTTCAAAATTTTGTCGGCATTAAATGACCCACTGAGGTTGATATGCCGTAAAACAAAACAAACCTAACTAAACTGATTAAATTCCAACATCACAAGCATCTCACCTATGTCTAACCATGTCTTAACCGGTCTGGGGACACTTTGCATAGACTTGAAAGCGAGTGTTTACCTTCATGATGACCTTCATGATGACCTTATCAAAGGTCACAAGCCTTACAGGACGGTTGGTTAAATGTTTGTAAGTTTGCCGGTTCCTAATTAATGACAAGCACCTGCACAAAAATGTACTAAGAACAATATGATAAGGACCCAAGTCACGACAATCAAAATCCAAGAGTTTGTCGTGACCATTTAAGCAGTAGTGACACACCTACTCCCCCAGATCAGCATGACCTTATGGTGTCCGAACAACACAAATGGTCAACTTCCTAATACTACATTGGAAGAGGGCGCGGCGAGCCTTCACCCCCCCCCATTCGACCCACACAAGACACGAAGTGCGGATAAGTCCGGGATCGGCAAGGAATATCCACAGTAAAAACACACGGACACTTTTCCCGTTCAAAAGGACTTCGTCTGTGTCCGCAGACTTTCATTCCCATCAATTTCTAGTTTCAGCAGAGGGATAGAGAGAAAAAAGTTGTTATGTTTTTATATACAAATAAAATACGGGCAGTGAATGAAAATGCAAAACCAGATTGTTGAAAATTAACAAGGTTTTATTTGGCACAGGGTAGATAATGCTTCTACAGTGACTTAATTAGCTCGTGTGTGTGTGTGTGTGTGTGTGTGTATGTGTGTGTGCAACCAGCTAGCTCGAATCCCAATCCAAAAGTGTCATGGTGGAAACTCCATTTCCGAAGCTACCACAATGCAACTTTCAAGGGAGGCAATTGTCCCCTACTGATCAAGGGGAGTAACTAGTCTGATAGTTGGCAATTTGAAAACCTTGGAGAATTTTTTTTTTTAATTGAGTAATTTCATATTTGGAAGTGAATCACCTTTATTTCTATGTGAGTGCGATAATTAAAAAACCGAAAATCTTATGTAACTGATAAATTATTTATCTATTTGCCCATTAAACTAACCCTAACCCTAACCCTAACCCCGTCTTTTTTTCCCTAGTAGATCAATAAATAATTTATCAGTCAATCAGCGTGGTTCCCCGTTTTTTTTTAGCTTGTAGTTATAGGAAATAACCAAAATCGGCCAAAACTCTTAGAAAAAATAAACTGTTGTATTGCGAGCCGAAACGTTGTACAGATAACTATAAAGATGAGGACAATAGTCCGAATAACGCAGATAATACTAATTTCTAATCTTATCCTAAAGGTTGTTGTGAGTTCTACAGGGTGTCCATAAATGTCTGCAACAGATTTAAAATGTAACAGCAAAGATGGCAATTTTGTTGAAATGCAATAATCAAAACATACATAAAAAGTAAAACTACAATACCCCCTCTCTCTCTAATGTGTGTGTGTGTGTGTGTGTGTGTGTGTGTGTGAAAAGTAAGATTCACAAAGTTTTAATAATTATTATATCCGGTTTATTAAATTGATTTGGCTTTAACAAACAGTCTACTTGAAGAGACTCTTGATAGCCAAAACACATTGTACAGGGTGTCCATAAAGTCATACAACAAATTTAAAATCTAACAACAGAGATGGCAATTTTGTTGAAATGCAATAATCAAAACATTCGTAAAAATAAAACTACGAGAGTTGAACTTTCATTTGGCTTTTACTCAATGATTCTATCATTTGTACAACGTGAGTTTATTAAGTTTGCAATTCTGAAACTATTGCAAGGACTTTATGGACACTCTTTATAACAAGCCAAATATGATAAATATCAAAATTTACCTGTTTAGATGAGAACTACACAGGATTACTATATGTTGCTTTGAACAAATCCCGAAAGCAGCACCTAACAAAACAGCAGCTGTACAGCCATTTACCCCCCATCTCACAAACCATCCAAATAAGACATGCTGAGCACTGCCGCAGAAGTAAGGACAAACTCATGAGCAACATTCTTCTATGGACTTCAAGAGGACTTGCTAAGAGAAATGACTCAGAAATGCTGATAGGTACGCGTCCTGCGTCACTGATGCACAAAAATCTAAAAGGACACAGTAAAATCGTATCAGTGCATCTCAGTGTTTTTCTTTTTTTTTACGAGAGTTGAACTTTCATTTGGCTTTTACTCAATGATTCTATCATTTGTACATCGTGAGTTTATTAAGTTTGCAATTCTGAAACTATTGCAGGACTTTATGGACATCCTGTATATTATCTTCCATATTATTAGGCGAAACACCGCAACGAGTAACGGTGCTGTGTAGAATAGAATATGTTGAGACCGACGAGAAAAATTGGCAAGAGTTTTGATCGAAGAAAACTCTTCAATTTAATAAGATTACTTAATTATAACTGCAATTATGGGTAATTTTCCTTTTCATTTTGCACTGCAAAACGACTTTTAGAAGAGACTGAATTAAGATATTGGATCACAGTTATCAAATCTTTATTGTCTTTCTTGAAGAACATAAAGACTTGTAGAATATTGGCACAAAATTAAATCGTATGGTGTTAAGTGTGTTTGTAAGAAGCCCACGTATAAAGCTGCCCAAGAGAATTATCACTCTGGTCAATAGGTAGAATTCACTGATAGTAGTACATTGTAGGGGTCGGAATTATCTACCTTGAATACCTTTTTGTATAGATGTAAGTTATCTGGTAATCATGAACTTTGGTTTAGTAAATTCCTACCATAAAATTATGCTTGTGCATTATCTGAAATGAACTTAATTGTTATTAAGAACACATTTTATGATAGTTTGTGTTAAAGCATGCAGTTGTATTGATTCGAACAAGTTTGTATTTTTTTTTATATATCATACGATAATTCAAAATGTGTTCTTAATAACAATTAAATTCATTTCAGATGATGCGCAAGCATAATTTTATGGTAGGAATTTACGAAACCAAAGTTCATGATTACCAGTTATCTGCCCTACTTCCTTTGTTATGGTCCCTGATCTAGGAAACACGTGTCTGTGGATGACTATATATATATATATATATATATAATATATATATATATATATATATATATATATATTAGTTAAGGATTAATGTAAAAACGAATTAATTAATAGAATAAAAAATGAATGATGAATGGAATAAATAAAAATATTTTTTCCAAAGGACCTCTCCTAAAAGAAAAGAAAAAGATTTTAAGAGAGGTCACCAATAGAAAATTCTTTTTCACACCCATAGGACTTTCTATTGAAGCATTGAATTAATATAACTAACTCAGGAATTACATTATTACATTAGTTAACTCTTAATGTTCTATACCACCTCATTCCACCCAGCCAAAAGTCACATTCATTTTCCTAATCTGCCCCAAACGATAGCCTTTGTTTAAATGTAATATTAAACATTTAGAAGTCTTTGATTTAAGGAATATAATAGGTAACTTTAAATGAAAAGGCCATTTTTAGCCATTTTTTGATAAATCCTTATAAGAATGGGGCTCTGGACTTAGAAAATTCTCAACAGGATGTTAAGAGTTTTAAGTATAAGGTAGGGTCCTGATGTAATCATTTGTATTGAAATCATAGTAGACCCTTAATGTTTTCCTTCATTATTATTATTATTATATTATTATTATTATTATTATTATTATATTATTATTATTATTATATATTTTTTGATATACTGGCCACTTTTGGATAACTTACTATTGCCACTGCAACGGAAAGGATATATATATATATATATATATATATATATATATATATATATATATATATATAATCCAAAAGTCCAGAGAAGAAATCTTCCTTACGACATAGGAGTTTTTTTAAACAACCTGTCGCAGTTTGAGAGCTCAATGTGTGCTCTTATTGTTAGAGTCACAGAGCAAATTTATGAGTAAAGAAATAACAAAAGACTTAGAGATTTTGCATTATAGACTATTTCGGGGAACTTAGACAAAGTGTCGAATTAGACACTTTTTTTCATAGCAAAAATATTTAATTAAAGTTTTGAAATAAAATAACTAATGCATTATAAAATTCATTAATTTATAAATCAATACAGAAAATTTCATTAAAATCGGATAATTCCCTGATTTTTGGTAATTTAAAAAAATAAATGGCGAACGAAATTGACCAAAACAAATCGTTTTAAAAGTATTAAAAATAAACTGCATATGTAATGATATTTTTCTTTTTTAATGATGGTCATTATGTTACTACTTATCGTTTTAGACAAAAGTTTGACCTTAAATAATAGATTTAATTACTTTTAATTCGTTTTTTAAAATTTTATCAGACGAAAAATTGGGTATACCTAATTAATATATATATATATATATAGAGATATATATATAGAGATATATATATTAGAGGATATGTGCTTAATTGAAGCCATACCTAATTTTGAAAATAGATTAGGTAATAATTAATGAATTTAAGCGGGCATATATGTTCAAATGTAAGGCTAAACAAATCGAGAAAATTTCAATCCCTGTATGACATTTTCTCGATTTGTTTAGTCTTACATTTGAACATATATGCCCACCTAAATTCATTAATTATTAACTAATTAATTTCAAAATTAGGTACGACTTCAATTAAGCACATATCCTCCAAAAATTGTCGGCTAAAAGCCATATCATAAACAAACACATTGTTGTTTATTACTTCTATATAATATATATATATATATATATATATATATATATATATATATAATTATAGAATTTATCCAAACTTGGTAGTAAGGGATTCTATATGTGATTTCTAAGATCCACTGTACTAATATTGATGATCCAGTATGTATGAATACAGCGAATCTTTAAATCACCGAAGAGAGCTCAATGTATAATAACCTTTTAGTTATATACAGAGCAATATTTATCAATAAAGGAAGGAAGAACTCAACACCGTAATTCCATAATAAATTTATTTCGACCAAAATTGGGGCCCATATAAATCCAAGTTGATTTAAACCGGCTCCCCAAATTTTCGTCTCATCAGATGGGTCTCAATTCACTTATGGACAAGCACATCACAAAAAACCCCAAAAAGCTGAATATTAAAAATTTATAAATTCAAACAAATAAAAAATATAAAAAATATTTTAACAGTATAGGATATATATATATATATATATATATATATATATATATATATATATATATATATGAGACACGTGTATGAGTGCAAACATACATACATACACACACACACACACACACACATTAACAGTAAAGCCAGTGTTCAGGTGAAGATTTGTGTTACCGCTATCAAGAAAACAATAGTCGAACCCATCCCTATTGCTTATCAACCCTCAACACACCTTGTCGTTATTCCATCCCATTTAGGTCATGGCCTCATTTTCAGGGAAAGCCATTGACGCCCACGAATCAACTTTTTGTCTCGCAATTAGAATTTTCATCAAAGAAAATAAGAAGTGTTTTTCTTTTCTAGACACCAATACCGACCCCTTCCCCGCCAACCCGTCGTCGTCATAATCGAGGGTATCATTCCATCTTGTCTTCGTGCCATCGACGGGTAATAAACATTTATTTTATCTTTCAACAATGGTGTTGTCTTTCCAGGTGGATTTCCTCGTCTCAACCGCCGGTTTTATCACGTGGAAGGGTCGGCCATTTTATTTCTTTTTCTCATGTTGACAAATACGGCTTTGTTGTAGCGGCCATGTTTACAGCCATTTTACGTTTTTAATTTCTTCTTTTTTTTTATTTCTTTTTTTTTTTTTTTTCTTTTTTCAAAACTTTTTTCTTTTCTTTATTATTTTTTTAAATTTCTATATTCAATTTCTTCTTTTCTTCACCTTTCATTTATATTTGTCTTTCTTTTCTGAAAATTTTCTTTCATATTTTTTTCTTCTTTAATATACCCCCCCCCTTTTCTGCTTTGTTTTCTCTTTCTCTGCCTTTCCTTCTCTCTCATTTTCTTTCTTTTCTTTTCTTTTTTCGTCTATTTATATTTAAGACAACTTTTAGATTAAAAACATAATCCTTTTATCTACAATAGCCCTGGAGCTTTAGAATACACCGACTGCACCTCTGCAGAGGGGTAAGACCCCTCTCCTCAATGGGGCACTTGTTGACTGTGGGTGAGCAGTCCTGGTGGGTGAGCAGTCCATGACATGCAACGCTACACTTTGGCCTTTAATTAGGCTAGACGGGTGGTCGAAGAGGCCCACTCCGATAAATCGACTGGTTACGTCAAGCCTGTAACACCTATATGATTATCCCAATCCTAGGGCCCTTATGGCAAGCCCACAACCCTTTTTATCATATATGTGCTAGAAGGCGGTGGCCGAGGGTCTTAATGTCTTGGGTATGACGTTAAAATGATGGAACTGATGGTGAAGTTCCAATTCTGGAGCTCTTGGCAACATGGAGTACTCCTACATCATTATTACTCCCAGGTCCACTCTGACCTGGGAGTAATGGTGATGAAGAGGTACTCTACATTCCCCAGGGCGGTAATTTATGAGGAAGTGCGTCCCGGTCTCCTGCCTCAGAAATTGCCACCCGGTGACTATTAAAATAACGTCCCCAGCTATGTCGTCTCAGATTTTCTTTTATTCATGTTTGTTTAATGTCTTGTTTTTAGTTTAAATAAACAAGAATTACGACAAAAATCTATCTATATTATTTTGTTTATCTATCTATCTTAGTCTATTCCAAACTATATCCATCTTCATATCTAAACAAGAATTACGACAAATTACGATAAATAAATAAGAATTACGCCAAAAAAGAGACCCCCCCCTCTAAAATACATTTAACGCCCTAAGTTGGTTGTTTTCTTTCAAGTAACACCGACATAGCTGGGGACGTTATTTTAATAGTCACCGGGTAGCAATTTCTGAGACAGGAGACCGGGACGCACTTCCTCATAAATTACCCCCAGGGCTTCTGAACTGGAACTTGAAGTTTAAAGTCATACTCAGGACACGAAGACCCTCAGCCATCGTTTTAAAGCTCAGATAAAAAGGGGGGTGCCATAAGGTCACTAGGTTTGGGATGATTTTTTTTATTATTCAATGGATGCATATAATTGTTTCGTTAAGTGTATTCATGGATTTCTACGGAAAACCCTTGGACATTCCCTCTTAAATGAAATGGGGGGAGGGGAGGGACGTGTGTTGTTGGACGACAGTCCTAGTTTAGGAGACGTTTAGCTTTTGATTAGTTCTTCCCGGAATTTTAAAAGAATAAACTTATTGTTTATCAAGCACTTAACGTTTTGTTTTGAATAAGTTTTCTCTAAATGTTCATTGAGCGATGATATGGTTTGAGTTTAATCCAAAGAGCGATGGGAGGGGGTGTCAGGTCTCTTATAGGGCATTATACACCCCCCTCCGCCTCTCCCCTACAAAAGAAAAGAACACTAAGGAATTGTAGTATGTTCTTTGATACAAAAAAAAATACAAAAACAAACAAATGTCTTTCTTCACTTGTTTGTATGAGAAGTCGTTTACTTTGGAGGGGGGATTGGCTGGGCACACTCGTCACAACAAGGAGTGGGTGAGATGTTGGTGGGGGACAGGGAGTGGGTGAGATGTTGGGGGGGGGTCAAGAAAGAAGCAACTTCTTTGACAGATGTTTTAAGATAGAAAATTGCTTGAATAATTTTTGAATTTTTTTGAATTGTTAAAATATTAGACGCTGCCAAAGTTACGTAAAATCCGTATTTTACAAAATAAATTTAACCTCCCGATTGAAAAAAAATTTACCAAAAGTCAGGGAATTATCCGATTTTAATGAAGTTTTCAGTGTTGATTCATCTAATGAATGAATTTTATCATGCATTTTATTTCAAAACTTTCTGATCTAATTAAGTGTTTCTGCTATGGTAAATTAATAGATGAAATTCATGTAAAATATGAAACGCCTAATTTTAAATTTCAAATTTCAAATATTTTTAGATTCTAAAAACAAATATTTATTTAATAACTACTTTATTTTATTATCGTTATCTAATAATAACGTCATCTGAGGCTGTGTTTACGCCATGTTTACGATATATTTGAACAAAATTGACTGAAAAAATAGTTTAAATTGTATTAAAAATAAATTACATGTGTAATATTATTTTTCTTCTTTTTCTTTTTTTACTGATGCTCATTATGTTACTACTTTTCGACTTAGACAAAAATGTGACTATGAATAATCGATTTGATTAATTTTAATTTGTTTTATAATGAAAACGATTCAACATTTTGGCCGCCCTTTCGGTGGGGCATTAGAATGCACCGACTGCACCTCTGCAGAGTGGTAAGACTCCCCCAATAGGGCCACCTGTTGGTCGTGGGTGGCACCCGTGATGCTTAAGGATAGAGCCCAGGTGGACATGCAGGCAGATGTACATGTCCTGGGAATGACGTTAAACTCTATCTGATGGTGAGGTTCCAGTTTGGAGGTTTGGGAATGTGGAGCACCCCTTCATCACCATTGCTCCCTGGTCCACTCTGACCCGGAGTGGTAGTACCTGTTAGGGTCCCATCTATGGGTTAAATAGAAAAATGTATTTATAAAAAAATTGTATTATCCATTAAGAATTGATTTATTTCAAAATGTCATCGGCATTAAATGACCCACTGAGGTTGATATGCCGTAAAACAAAACAAACCAAACCAAATCAACATTTTGACAGACCCTATAAAATATTCTCGTGGAATAAAAATGTTTTAAGAATATCTGGTTGGTTGTTTTTTTTACATCATGTCAATCCATTGGAGGTTAAAATTGCAAATAGTCGTCAAAATTAAAACGGAAAAATTTGGCTTGGGCATAGATTTTAATTAATTTCATTATTACTAAGGACACGATTTATGTTATTTTTTACTTAAATTTTAACCGTTAGTTGTGTTTTTAACCGTTTTTCATTGGACGTTATTTTCCTACAGAGAGCCGTAAGAGAATTAATTTTTAAGGGAGATAAATATTTTCCGAGAATTTATTAACATAAAAAACACGGATTGTTACACTTTTGGTCATCCATACTTAAGAAAAACACGCATCGCCTGTAATATTGAAATAGAAAGTACTTTTTTTGTTTGTACATGTTTATTAATTCTGACTAGTCTTATCATTCATCTGTTTTATTTTATCTATTTCCCCCCCTTAAACACAACTAACGGTTAAAATTTAAGTTAAAAATAACATAAATCGTGTCCTTAGTAATATTTAATTCATTAAAATCTATGCCCAAACCAAATTTTTCCGTTTCAATTTTGACGACGATTTGCAATTTTAACCTTATCTTATGCCGAAGACGTTCTGCTTTGTACATTTTTGTTGAGTATTCAATTTCTTTTTTCAAACTCTTAAAAAAAAAAAACTTTTAATAAATCATTTTAATCTGTACCCTATTTCACTCTGACCTGGAGTGGTAGTACCCTAACAGGTACTACCACTCCAGGTCAGAGTGTACCTGGAAGTAATAGCGATGAAGGGGTACTCCACACTTCCCAGAGCCCCGGCATTGGAAGTTCAACACTAGATACAGTTTAACGTCATATTCAGGACATTAAGAATTTCTGAAATACATGTTTAAAGAACTTAAAAAGAAAAAGTAAAGTCGTTAAGGTGGCCTAATGTCAGTATCAGCCAGACAGCGAGGGAGTCTATCCCCTTTTCACTAGCGATAGACCAAGGAGATTATTTTAGCATCTGAGGTGGAGCGCCACACCTACCATCAGCTCCCCACTTTACCGCACAGATCCCTGTGCTACTCATACGCTGAGTTGGCGTGGGCCGGTATTGAACCAGGAACCTTGTGATTCCTAGCCGAACGCTATACCGACTGAGAAAAAAAGGGAGAATAATTATTCGAAGGAAATAGAAGGAAAAAAAGAATCAAGGCTTAAAGAACGGCATGTGAACAAAAAAGATAAAAATATTTTTCCAGAGGAGAAAGTTTTCGTCGGTTATTTAATGCCAAACTATCCTTGTAGAAGAACAGTATTTGTATTATTTAATCCATAAATGGGGGATGAGGGAATTTATACCTTCCCTAAAGGTATTAGTCCGAAAGTGAACATTATAGCGTGACTCGAACTCGCTTACTACGATGTCATAGTCTTGCACGTTAGCCACTACGCAATGCCCCCCTTCCGAAGAAGAAAGTAAAAAAGGGAGAAAACGAGGTAAGATAACGACGATGACGACGGCGATGACGAAGAAGAAGAAGCAGAAAAAGAAGCAGAAAAAGAAGAAGAAGTGGGGGGGTGAAAAGAATATGAATTAAATGGAAGAGTTAAGAGAATAAAACTACAAAGAATTAAAAAGATATAAGAGAAAGTTTTGGTTTAGCAAGTCAATTCAGGTCATTTGTTAGAGAGAGAGAGAGAGAGAGAGAGAGAGAGAGAGAGAGAGAGAGAGAGAGAGAGACAGACAGACAGACAGACAGACTCAGATGTATATGTATAGGCAGAACAGTGATCTGCCCTTGTATTTTAGGTCAAAAAAAAAAGAAGAATGCCTCAGTTTTCGTACGGAGGCAAACCAAAAAGTTCCGGTTTTAAAATCTTCCACGAAATTAAGAATAAGAGTCGCTTGAGTCTTCAACCGAGACACTTCAGTTCTTGGATCGGGTATCCACGCAACCAGCATCCACGCAACCTGCATCCCTGCTCTTTAACCAGATTTTTAAAGAAAAATTTCAATTTAATTTTTCGACTTTAGTATTGATTTTTCTTTCAGATCCGTTCAATTAAAAAAATTTTTCATTCCTTTCATATCTTCAGTTTTTTTCTCTTTTAGTTGAGACAATAATTAGAGTCAGCCTTAAATACCCAATATATAGTTATTTACTAAGCTTAGCTTAGATGTGGCACAAGGCCAGAAGTATGGAGCGCCCATTGAGAATCGAACTCACAAATAACGGTCTGCAAATCTAGCTTGCAAACAATTACACCACGTAAGGTGCCCTAAAAAACTAAGCACAGGCCGCAAGTATGGGGTATCCAGTGCGGATCGAACTCACTATTCAGTAGCAATGGATCTGCGAGTTTAACTTTTTAACCATTACACCACGATGCGGTGCTCCAAAGATAGGGGATGTCAAAGTTAACTGACCTAAAAAAAAAAGGTAAAAATCTTTTTAATAAAATAACTAGTGCGTTATATCTTTTATTTATTAATATATCAACACTGAAAATTTCATTAAAATCGGTTAATTCACTGATTTTTGTTATTTTTTTTTCTTTTGGCGGGTGGGGTGGGGGGGGCAACTCTAGTACTGTCAAATTTGACTCTAATGCTTGAATTATTGGTCCCTACGGTATATTTATTTAAAAAAAACTTACAACAAAACAATCGTTTCTCTAATTTAATCGACTTGGATTGTCCAACTCGACCACGTTCTCTCACAGCTCTCCGTCCAACGTCACTTTCTTGCAATTCCGTAATGCTCACACGAGTTCGCCTTCACGAAAATCAAACTTCTTCTGTCAGACATTCGATTTTATAGCTATCCACTCCACTCCCACAATCTCTCTTATTTCCTGCACTCTATATAAAGAGAGTCACTCCCGGACACCACTTTTTCTAGGGCCAATAGGTAAGTGAAATATCCATCTTTTTTTTTTTAGATTTTTTTCTTATTTCAACAATAGTTTGTTGTTTTTTTTAATAAGGAAAACAAGTTATTATGATTAAGATTCAATCTTATTTTTATGATAACCTGTTTTTTTTATTATTTTTTATTAAGCAAATTTCCACAAAAGTGTACCTCCCTGTCGGCTGGGGTTTTAGAATGCACCGACTGCACGTCTGCAGAGGTGTAAGACTCCCCAATAGAGACACCTGTTGGCCGTGGGTGGTGACCCGTGATGCTTAAGGATGGAACCCAGGTGGATGTGCAGTCCATGACATGCAACACTCCACTTAGACCCTTACTTGGGCTAGACTGGCGGTCGGAGAGGCCCCCTCCGACCAATCGTCTGATCACGTCAAGCCCTGGAATCTATATGATTTTCCCGACCCTATTGCCCTTATGGCAAGCCCCAACCCCTTTTTATCATATGGGTGCTAGAAGGAGGTGACTGAGGGTCTTTATGTCCTGGGAATGACGTTAAATTCTATCTGATGGTGAGGTTCTATTCTTGGAGGTCTGTGGAATGTGGAGCGCCCTTTCATCACCATTGCTCCCTAGTTCACTCTGACCCGGAGTGGTAGTACCTGTTAGGGTCCCATCTATGGGTTAAATAGAAAAAATGTGTTTATAAAGAAATTGAGTATTCATTAAGAATGAATTTATTTCAAAACTTTGCCGGCATTAAATGACCCACTAAGATTGATATGCCGTAAAACAAAACAAAAGAATGAAACATATCAACACAAATGTTGTGTCACCATTAAAAAGTTAATTATTCAACCCAGAAGTCAATTTAATGACAGATTCATAATTTTTTTCATCCCCTCCTTCTACACCTTACCTCTCTTTCATCTTTTCTTTCATCTTTTCTTTCCTTTTTATTTTTATTTTCAACCTTTCTTTCCTTTTTGTAGTTTTTTTAATGTTTAGTCAAAATTTAACGAATTTGGAAAATAGAAATATCGAAATTCACGTCATTTTGTTGTGATATATAAATATACTCCCTGGTTTCTTTCTCCACTTGTCTGACCCTCTCTCTCTCTCTCTCTCTCTCTCTCTCTCTCTCTCTCTCTCTCTCTCTCTCTCTCACACACACACATTCTCTCTCTCTCGTTACTTTTTCTTTTTTGTTCATACTAGCACTGTGGATATACCACAGTATGATAATTTAGTTATTACAACGTTGATAGGTTTACTTAAGAGTTATCGCTATAGTTCAATATGTAAAAAGTATAACAATCTTGATTTCTCTCTCTCTCTCTCTCTCTCTCTCTCTCTCTCTCTCTCTCTCTCTCAACTCTATTTTTACGGACGCAGTATTATTTTTATTCTAGCTTTCCTTTTCCTCATTCTTTTCGTTTTTCTCTTTCTTCTTTTGTTTTACTTTTAACATTTTTCTTCTTCTACATTCCTTTTTTTCTTTTCTTTTTTTCTTCTTATTCCTTCAAGGCTTTTTTTTTTCGAAAAAATCTCCTCAAGATAAAACTCGACCCTCTGCTTATAAAATCAACCGAGCAATCACCTTTTTTTTCTTTTTTTTTTTTGCCGGCACACCTTCCGCCATCCACCTCGGCCCAAAACCGGGTAGAAAACACTTGGCAGAACAAACTACGCCATTAATACCCAGAAGTCCGTGAGTGTGTGTGTGTGTGTTGGCAAGAATTCGGAACATCACAGCAGGACGGCGGATTGAAAGCGTAACATTCCATTTTGCCAAGTCCTGTGCACTTAGAGATGTTGGCAAACCGCAACGAACGTGTCCAATCCATTGCCCGTTTGGACCACTTGTTCTCTTTTTACTCAAACGCTAACAGGTCTTCTTTTTTTTTTTTTAAGTGCGATGATCTACCTTCGTTCAAAAGGAAAAAGGGAAAATCTACCTTTAATTCCAAGTGCAACAAACAACAAAACAAGTGCGTCTTGGAAAGTAATCAAATCTAGTTTCTTGTAAAAGTGTGGCCTATAGTTGGTATCAGCGCTAGACCAGGAGATTTTTTTGCTGAGATGGAGCGCCACACATATCATCAGCTCCCTACTATACCGCACAGATGAGATTACCCAATCTATGCTTACTCATGCGCTGGGTTGGCGGACTGGTATCGAATCCAGAACCTTGCGGTTCTTGGCGGGTGCTCTACCGACTGAGCCAAATCAGCCCATAGTTTCTGATAAAAATCGAAATTCGATTCAATAAAATATTAAAGAAAGACTTTTCGGTTAAATCGAATTTAACAGACCTAAATTCCACCATCGTATACCACCCCACCGAAAGAAAAAAAATACCAAAAATCAGGGAATTAACCGAATTTAATGAAATTTTCAGTGTTGATATATTATTGAATAAAAGATATAATGCACCAGTTATTTTATTTAAAAACTTTTACATTTTTTCAAGTCAGTTAATTTGAACCACGTATCTTTGAGACGTAACACAGATTCTTAAAGATATGTGGTTCAAAGTTAACTGACCTGAAAAAATGTAAAAGTTTTTTAAATAAAATAACTGGTGCATTATATCTTTTAATCATTAATATTTCAACACTGAACATTTCATTAAATTCGGTTAATTCCCTGATTTTTGGTATTTTCTTTTCTTTCGCCGACTTTTCCGTTTTCCTTTCTTTCCCAAAATGTTTCTTTTGGGGGGAAGTCCCTGTGGTCTAGTGGTTAACATGGAAAACTGCGACGTTGGAGTAAGCAAGTTCGCGCCCCAGCCGCACTATTACGTTCACTTTCGGATTAATACCCTTGGTATAACCCGCACTCCTCAGTCCTCAGTATAGTACCACAGTTGTTCCACTCAGGGATGGTTCTGGTATTAAATAACCCTTTAAGGTTGATATGTAATTAAAAGAAATGTTTGTTTGTTTGTTGGTTGGTTGGTTGGGTTGTACGGCATGTCAACCCTTGTTGGGTTATTTTATGCCGAATATGTTTTGTTCTATTCATTCTTGATGGGTATTGAACATTCTTTTTTTGAACGCATTTTCTTAGATTTAACCCATCGATGGAACCCTAGCAGTGACTACCACTCCGGGTCAGGGTAGACCTGTGAGTAATGACGACGAAGGGATACTCTATATTCCCCAGAGCTTCAGAACTGGAACTTCATCATCAGATGCAGTTAAACGTCAGGTGGCGTTTGTTGTGTAATGGTTATCGTTGTAGGATATGAACAGGACGACCCAAGTTCAAATCCTGGACGAGGTTGTTTGCATTTCACATAGGGCTATGTTATGTACTGGTTAACCCTGGCCAGTGAATAGGGTGAATGGCATGGAATTTGGGTCAAGTTACCACCACTAAACCCTAACTCTGTCTCTCCGTGTGGTTACTGCTATCATGGGCAACTATTGAAACGTATTTACAATTAGCTTGAAATGGTGTGAGAAGAAGAAAGAAAATACTGAGACGCATGGATACGATTTTATTGCGTTCTTTTTAGATTTTTTGTGCGTCGAGGACGCAGGACCCATACCTATCAGCATCTCTGCTCTGTCAAATGATTGATACATATATTAAACCTGCCCGAGGAAGAAGCCTAATTCCCGTTGGGTCCAATTGCATTCAAGCCCTAAAAACCATTTTAAATATTGACTTTCATGTAAAGCAACCAATTTCCTCCCCGTTAGAAAGATTGCCGCAACACAATCTTCCTCGTCATCATTTGACTCAGTTCCAAACTAAAAAACTAGTTTACTATCTTTTTTTTTCTCATGACTTCGATTCCTTTTGGTTGCTCAATGATTGTAACCTTATGTCAGACTTGGCTAAGCTTTGTAAATATTTACTTGATCCTCCATCAAGGAGCGATGGTTAGCAAACTAATATCGCAAGCCATTGTTAGTAAGATTCTTATTGGGTGTTCCACTTGGACTTTTTGGTTTTCTGTCAAAATCAGCTGCCGAGATTGGTAAATAAATAACAAGCTTCTCACAATAACAAAATGTGTGTGATTAAAAATTCATCGACAAGAAAGAACAGTGACGTAGCTATAAACACACACGCGCGCGTGCGTGCGTGCACTCGCACACACACATACACACGCACACTTACACATATGCACACATACACACATATACGCATATAGACACGCACACATACGCAGACATATGCATATAGACACGCACTCACACACATACGCATACACACACATACACACGCCTACGCACATATGCATATACACACATGCATATACACACATACACATACACACACATACGGATACACACACACGCACACACATACATATATACACACATACGCATATAAAGACGCACACATACACACATACGCATACACACACATAAGCTTACACACACACACACACACGCATACACGCATACATGCATATGCATATACACACATGCATATAGACACATACACATACAGACGTACACGCACACACATACACATATATACAAAGAGAGAGAGAGAGAGGGGGAGAGAGAGAGAGAGAGAGAGAGACCCTCTTACAGAAGCGAACGCCTTACACCTGCATCTTTTAATTGCTCTTTCTTAACATCTGCTATAAATATTGTCGTCATCTGATTGTGTGTACTTCATTTGCCGAAGCGGGCGGGGTGTGCTCTCCGGTAATAACTACAAAATTAACGGGTATGCCTGAAATATCTCCCTGGTTCCTACCTACCGCTAAATATGACGCTTAGATGAAAGGGGTGCAATAGAGAGAGATGCAGGGATAGACTTCCCTTCTTCACCCTAATCTCTGGGTGTGTCTGTTTGGCCGATAATAGCTAAATTTTGCTTAGTCTAGGACGTGGACAGCATGCCCGCCATCATCTGCGAGAGACGCCTGCGTTGGCTCGGTCACGTCAGGAGGATGGACAAAGGCCGCATCCCCCAAAGACCTACTGTATGGTGAGTTAGTAGAGGGCACCTGACAGGTAGGGAGATAATGCCTGCACTTTAAAGATGTCTGCAAGAGAGATATGAAGACATGCCACATCGACATTAACACATGGGAGGCTTGTGCAGAATACCGTACGGCCTGGCGCCTCCTCGTCAAACAAGGAACGAAAAGGAGTGAAAAAGAGAGGAAAGAAGCCGCCGCCGAAAAGAGAGTCAAAAGGAAGGAGAGACAACAGCATCTCCAGCAAGCATCACCGTTTGTTTGCAATCACTGCACCAGAGATTGCCATTCAAAAATTGATCTGTTCAGCCACTCACGCAGTTGCAGATTTTTTAAAAAAGTGGACACTACGCCATCGTCTTTAGTAGACGGAAGGATGCCAACATTAAGGACATGGATATAATAATGGGCACTCAGCGCGTGGACCCTGGGATCCCTAAGATTTCATCATCATCATGTCGCGCGCGCAGCACGGATATCCATGACAATCTTTCGCCAACCTTCCCTATTACTCATGGCCCCTGGGAGGTCCTCTGTGCAGCATCCCGAGTCCTCGCATAGTTGGTCAATGTAGGTCCTTAGCGGGCGTCCTACGTTAGCATGTCCATACGAATAAAGGAGCGAACGACCCTCGTAAAGAAAAGGATTAATGGCTTCAAATGACCTTGTGTCACATCCTACCCGGGTTGGGTAAATACCTACAAAGAACTCAATTCACAAGATGTATAAGATAAATTCTATATGTTCTTTATAAAGTATTTTTTACAGAACTGGCAGGACCTGTGGATATACTTTGTTTCAAATCTTTTTATCTGTATTCTTATTTAGTTTCATTAGCCTTTCTAATTTAATATGATATTTATTACATTAAAACTTAAATACTTGCACCCAGAGGAAGGTGCATATATTTGCTAGTAGTTCATAATTATTTAAAAAAATTGAAAAGATAACCATATTAAAGATTAAAAAATTCGTGCAAAGATTTTGTTTAATTCATTTGTTCGATTGCTGCTTATAATGGAATCTAGTCTGTCATCAGTTGGGCTTATGGTGTATAGTAAAATACTACTCAGCACCAAATATTGAAATATTGGTATCACAGTGGTATTATTAATTTAACTAGCAATCATATGCACCCTCCGGGTGCAAGTATTTAAGTTCTAATGTAATAAAATATTATATTAAATTAGAAAGGCTAATGAAACTAAATAAGAATGCAGATAAAAAGATTTGAAACAGAGGAGGGTATAATCGAAAAATAGAACAACTGAAACTTATTCTTCCATCTTCCCGTCTTTCATTGCTAAATTTTCCAAATTTAACTATCTATTTAAAATAGGAAGTAAACAATAAAATTACAGTTATTTCTTCTTATTAATGGATTTCTTTAAAGATATATCCCCGAGGTTTTTGCTCATATTCATTAAGATAAAACCAAACTCTTAGAAATCAATAATACTTTATCAAAATAAAGTTTTTAATATCAATATGCAAATTAGCCTTTCCGTTCACACTGTAAACCACTATTTTGTTGTATATATAAATACAATTGCATGTTATTGATATGTAGATATGGTCAACAGTGGCTTCGGCCTCTGGACTATTGCTATAATTAACGGCGTCGATCCCAG
The DNA here is from genome assembly GCA_023376005.1 of Doryteuthis pealeii. Taxonomy (NCBI): domain Eukaryota; kingdom Metazoa; phylum Mollusca; class Cephalopoda; order Myopsida; family Loliginidae; genus Doryteuthis; species Doryteuthis pealeii. The sequence continues at coordinate 35,286,907 of CM042156.1, forward strand.
GGGGCCATCCCCCCAGGCAACACCTGCCCCCTCGATTTAAAGGGGCAGGGCTGGTTTATTGCCCAGCGCCTGAGGCGCCCTCCTTGAGGGGGAATGCCGACGGGATCGACGCAATTTTTCACCTGCCACCCCATGAGTCTCGGCTTGTGGGTGGTCCCACATAAATAGGGCCTTTGTGCCTGACCCGTACAAGTGGGGTACGTGGAAAATATCATGTAGATATGGTCAACAGTATTAATAATGTAGAACAATTTTATTGATAATTGAGGTTTAGATAAAAATAAAATCATGGAGAATGTGATGTAAATAACTAAGGAATTGTGACTTGAGTGGTAATATAGTTTCGGTTACAGACAGACAAACACACAATCTCCATTATAAGAAGAAGATAAGATTTAAACTTAATAACAGTGAATATATAAAATCTTTTTAATTTCTTATCAATATGAACTGCTCTACGGACAACAACAACCAGCACCACTCAAAAGAGATTGTTACCTTAAAATTATTTTTCTGGCATTCTTGCGGAAAATACTCTTCTTCTTCTTCTTCTTCTTCTTCTTTAAATATTCCTCCTCCAACCCCCAACCATTTTCTTCTCTATAGATTTGTAAAAGAAGGAGTGCACGTGCAATTCTCATGTAAGGTGGAGGGGTGTGGTGGGGCGGGTCTAAGAGGTGTGGCTTTAATATTGCTGCCAGCATCGGGTAGACCCCTAACATCTTGGCATACCCGACCTCTGCGTGTTATAGTGCGATGCTGGGGGGGGGGGATGGCGGTCAAATAGTCAGGTGGTTGCTGGCCATTCAGCGGATCTTGTAAACATGACGATGCCCCCTCCCTCCCTCTTTTTATATCTATCTGCCCTTGGTTTGTTGTGGAATGGAAGAAGAAGAAGAAGAAGAAGAAGAAGAAGATCTGTAAATAAATTGATTTAAAAAAAGAAAAAAAAACAAAAAGGCCCCCCCCCAAAAAAAAAAAGTCAACAGTTAGAAAAGGTTGGAATGACGAAAATATTTCTTCCTTTCTCGCTTGTAATTTATAGACTCTGTTTTTCTCGGAAAAGCAAGGTTCGTTTCTCTGTTTCCACTGGAGTGGGTTTTTTTTTGGGGGGTGGGGGGTAATACTTGACAAAATCTTAATAACAAGCTTCACTAACCTAGCTATTGCGTATTTCCCACTAGTACCACCGGTTGGTATTTGAGCCCAAATAAAAAAAAAAAAAAAAAAAAAAAAATCCAGTATTTCGAATGCTGATTTTCAAGGTTCGGAGACTCACGTATTTGCGCAATTGGCGCTATATAATCTTTCTATAATGTTGGTTTTGTACCACACTACACTTCAAATTCCCTGATTGAATTTTTTAGAGGAGGTTTGATGCTTCATATAATTTAATTCTTTTAGACTGTTGTCCTCATCTTGTTATCTACACAACATTTCGGCCGATGTACCCTCCGGTCATGGTCAATGAGACTCATCATCATGTCGCGCTATTAGCACGGATATCCATGACAATCTCTCACCAACCCTCTCTATCATTCATGGTCCCAGGGAGGTCCTCTGCGCAACATCCTGCATCCTCACAGAGTTGGTGAATGTAGGTCCTTGTTGGACGGCCCACATTGGCATGTCCATGTGTTGGCTTCCATGGGAAAACGTCGCTTATGAGCTCGTCCTTGCTTCTCCAGCAAGTGTCCAGCATGCCTTGTTTGTCTCACTCGGATGGTATGTTAGATGGGGGACGGGTGGCCGTACAGCTGCTTTCTTGTGGGGTGCTGCTTCCAGGATTTGTTCAGGATCGCGCCCAGCATTCTTGTGCAACTCCCATCCATCTTGTTCTCAATGCGCTTCGTTAAGGTCCAAGTAGTGCAGCCATTCAGCAGTATTGACACAACCACAGCGTGGAAGAATTGTCGCTTTAACTTATCAGTGAGATCAGGTTAACATATGACTGATAATCTGTTTGTGGCCGCCCATGCCTTTCCTATTCGTGTATTAATATCGCTTTCTGTGGATAAGATATTACTACCTAGGTATGTGAATTGTTCTACTGGCTTCAGCGGCTTACCGTTGAGTATGGAAATGTCTCCTTCCTTTTTGAAGCACATGAACTCAGTTTTATCGGAGTTCACATAGAGGCCGATAGTCTTTGCTGCCTTCTCCAGGCTATGCAGTAGTGACTCGGTCTACACCGGTGTATCTGCAAGAAGTGCAAGGTCATCAGCGTAGTCTGCATCTGTGACTATCTGTGCAGGAGATCGCCTGCTTCTTGCCTTTTTTAGTGTGAAACCTTTTTCTTTTATGGTATCTAATGATGTTCGGAGTACATAGTCTAGGCATATTATAAATATATATGGTGCTAATGTATCTCCTTGTAGGACAGCGGCTATGTCAAAGAAATCTGTGTCGCCATCAGGTGAGCGTACCATTGCTTTAGTGTCATTATAGAGCATCATTATAGCGGCAACTGTTTCTTTGGGGAGACCGTATGTTATTAGTATTTGTTCCGTTTTCCCTCTGTATATGGAATCAAATGCCTTGGAGAAATCTAAGAATAGCAGCGTTGCCTCTAGATTCTTTGCTCGAGCCCCTTCTATGATCTGTCATACAGTCAGGATCTGGGAGGTTGTGGGTCGATTTCTGCGGAATCCGTTTTGGTTTTTCTTAAGGATTTTCTCTATTTCGGGTCGGATGCGATTAAGAAGAAGGGAATTATATATCTTAGCTGCAATAGCAGTAAAAGTTACACCTCTGTAGTTTTTAGCGATTTCGAGGTCTCCCTTTTTGGGGAATAGGAGGATGCAGCCTTTCGTCCATTTATCTATTCTAGTTTGTCTATATACTGCATTACACAACTTAAGCAGTATGTCATTAAACTTTCCCATCTTCCATACCTCAGGGGGTATTTCGTCAAGATCTGCAGCTTTTCTACATTTTAGTTAGTTTAGGACTTCGTTGAGTTCTTCTATTGTGAAATCCCCCAGTTTGATGTCTAGTTGTCTATCTACGACCTTTTGGATATTATTTTCTATGATTTTAGGGGGGTTCCCCAGTAGTTCCTGGGAGTGATCTTTCCATTTTTGCAGTCTATCTTTTTGGCTGGTTGCCTTTAGCTTTAATCTAGAGGTAATTTTCCTACCGCTAATTTCATTTACTCTTTGCCATGCTAATCGCGACTGTCTATCTTCCACCGATTGTCTGTTATTATTTATTTGTACTTGGATGTATTTTATTTGTTCTTTTTTTGTTTGTTTGTATGTTTTGGTTAGTTCTATCTGGGCTTTCTTAAAGTTGTGTAAATTGGTGTTAGTTGGGTTTGTTTTATTACGTTGGGTTGCTTTTTTGATATCGTTTCTCTTTTCTCTAACTGCTTCTGTCTCCCAGGGAACAGAGTGTTTGTCTCTTAGTTTGGTCGGTACGAACTCAGCTGCTGCTTCTAGGTGTCCACTGACAAAGTTTTCGTATTCCTCGTTTGGAGTGGAACTTTCAGATGTCTCTGGAGGATATCGAATTTATTTCTTACTGCCACAGCGTAGCGATTGCATATATCGCTGTTGGCAAGTGTCGACCAGTCGTATCGTACAGATTTACTGGTTTGTTTTTGTTTCTACGTAGGCTTAGTCGTAATTTTGCTGTGACTATTCTGTGATTGGAGGATACTCCTTCAAAAGAGGAGTAGGCTTCGCAGTTCATTGCACTATTTATCCATTTTTTATTTATTAGGATATAGTCTAATTGGGCTTTTGTATTGTTTGGGTGTGTGTAGGTCCATAGTTTGCCTTTTCTTTTTTGGTATTTTGTATTTAAGCATACAAGCCTGTTCTCAAGAGAGAACTCGGCTAGGAGTTCGCTGTTTCTATTTGGGATGTTATGTAGGCAGTATCTGTTGTTCTCGTTTTTGCCTATCTGTGCATTCATGTCACTCCCAATGATCAGGACATTGTGTTTGGGAATCTATCTGCATAGGGAGGATAACTTATTGTAAAACTTTGCGATGTCCATTTCTTTGCTGACATTAGTGGGGCTATAGCACCAGACTACTGTCATGCAGGGATTCCCATTAGACGTAGGCATTTGTGGAGTTTTTCCACGCAGATGCCGACACAAACGTCCATCCATTACCTGTTTCATGATATTTTATTTCTGATTCGCTATGATAAAATCTCTGCTCTTGTACGCAGATTATGTCTATATTTTTATCGGCTGCAGCCGCCGTTCAGGTAGTTGATTTATCGTTTTTAGCGTTCTGACGTGAAATGTTGCTATGTTTAGGGTTAGTTTACACCTTAGTAGGTGTGTTTTATTTCTAGGTTCTGTGGTTGTCTTTGTAGATATAGTGTTCATAGCTACGACGTTGGTAGTGGGTGTGTCTTGTTTGTCTGCTCTGGGTGTGATGCGGTTTGTGTGATGTTGTTGGTGCGCTGTAGCAAACTTTCCGACACGGGCCAGGGCTCGAACCTGTGGTCGCGCACTAGAATCAGCGGGACTGGCGATGCTGTATGATTTCATATTTTTGTGTGCTGTCATAGGTTGGGTTGGCTCGATGTCATCGATATCTTTCGGTGGCTGTTTTTTTTTAACTCATCAATAGACGCCAGACTTAGAGATGATGAGTAGTAGTTTTCTGACTGAACTGTTCGATCCTGGCCATTGGCCCGCTTTTGGGCTCATCCGCCCAGCATCTTGTGAGATACACCGTTTGCCCATTTTGGGTTCGTCCGCCGTGTTTCACATCCACTACGCTGCTACCCATGGTTTCATGTGTTAGGCGATCGTATGGTATTTCGGTTACTCTGCCTCGAACTGTTGTCAAAAAAAAAAAAAGGAGGGTGTACTTTAAGTTTTAACTTGGTAGAGGACTCGTGGACTTTAACTATTTTAGCACAAAAAAGCCATTTAAAAACAAAGACTGTACACGGTAGTCTGGATGGTCTCAATTCTTCCTCTGATTTCCAGATCCTCCAGTCTTTTTTCCAAATTTATTGGGACCGTTCCAAGTGCATCCACTACAATTGGTATCACTTGCACTCTCATATTCCACAGCTTTTTCAATTCTCTGGCAAGGTCCAGGTATTATTATTATTATTATTATTATTATTATTATTATTATTATTCTGGGACCGTTCCAAGTGCACCAACTACAATTGGTATAACTTCCACTTTCATATTCTATAACTTTTTCAGTTCTCTGGCAAGGTCCAGGTATTTGTCCATTTTTTCATTTTCCTTCAGCTTAACCCTGTGATCTGCTGGAACTGTAAAATCCAACAGTTGACAAGTTCTTTCTTTTTTGTTAATCAACACTAGATCTGATCTTCTTGCTGGGATCAGGTGATCCGTTTTTATCTCAAAGTCCCAGAGAATTTTATGCGTTTCGTTCTCAAGAACAGATTCTGGTTTATGCATTACCATTTTGTTGTATGGTCAAAATTTAATTTTTTGCATAATTCGAAGTGGATCACCTTTCCAACCCAGTCGTGCCTAGTTTAGTACTCCCATTGTGCTAGTTTGCTACATTCGCAGAGTATATGGTTTACAGTCTAATCTCTGTCACCGCATAGTCTACATTTACTATTTTGTTGGGTCTTATCAATTTTCGCTTTGATATAGTTTGTCCTTATGGCATTATTCTGTGCAGCAATTACTAGTGATTCAGTTTCTCTTTTGAGGTTTCCTTTTCTTAACCATGTCCAGTTTTTTGTTTCATGTGCAACCTATCCGATTTGTCGTTTGAAGTGTCCATATAATTGTTTTTCTTCCTATTTTTGTTTTCTAGTTTTTGTTTGTCCATCTGTCACATCTACTATTGTTGGCTGCTATAAGTAATCTGTCTTTGCTCTTTTTTGTGTAGTCTTCGAGTTGTTGAATTGTGGCCTCTACGCAGTCCTCTATGTTGGCATGTTATTATTATTATTATTATTATTATTATTATTATTTCACAGCTCGTAAGCGGGAAAACTTGTAAGTTTGGACACTCGTAAGTCAATGTAGCACTGTATATCAATTTTGTCAACAGCACTACGGATCCAAGATGGCTGACCTAGATAAGACGGGAAAATAGAAGGAAAATTGATAACGTCATTCTGCAGTTGATAAAGATCCAATTAGCTGAGACTTTACTTTCTAGGGACAAGTTTACTAAATGAATGAAACGTTACACCCCCCTTTCCAATGTACACACAAGTTTCTTCTTCTTCTTCTTCTTCTTCTTCTTCTTCTTCTTCTTCTTCTTCTTCTCCACGTTCTTCTTCTTCTTCTTCTTCTTCCTTCCCTCCTTCTTCTCCACGTTCTTCTTCTTCTCCACGTTCGTCTCTTCTTCTCCTCCTCCTTCTTCTTCTTCTCCTCCTCCTTCTTCTTCTACTTCTTCTCCTTCTCCTTCTTCTTCTTCTCCTCCTCCACGCTCTTCTTCTTCTTTTCCTCCTCCTTCTTCTTCTACTTCTTCTCCTCCTCCCCTCCTCCTTCTCCTCCTCCCCCTTCTTCTTCTTCTTCTTCTTCTATCCCTTTGCCTCACCCTCTCCCCTCCACCTCCTTCACCTTCCTTTTTTTTTCGATCTTCATTTTCCTTATAATAAAACAAAATAATTTCTGTGCGTCAAAAAGTTTGGACAGGTCTATTTTTAGATATTTGGATTCAGAAATCTTTGAATTCCTCGAGTTCTTGCGCAGCCGCATCAATTTCTGGATCACCCCCCTCCCACCCACACACAAAATGGTTGCGCAAAGAAAAAAAACTCTATTGGGAATTTGTTTTCAACTTTCAATCACTACTCGTACAATTTTGTTTCCTGTAGTTCAGTCTCGAGGTCCCGAATATCATTTGAAAAGCATTGTGATTATTATAGAATCATGAGTAGATCCATGAGTAGTAATGTATCCAGCAGTGAGTTTCGTTCCGGCCTCTTGCCTCGAAATCCGCTAGCCGGTGGCTGCTGAAAAAAAAACAGCAGCTACGATTGAAGTCCGTAGCCGAAGCGGTGTCACTTGAAAAAAACTAGGGTTAGGGTTTAAGGTTAGAGTTAGGGTTGGGGATGGGGTTGGGGTTTAGGGTCAGTTTAATGGGAAAATAAATAAATAATTTGAAATCTGTTTTTTCTGGGTCACCCAGGTATGCAGGGTCACCCAGAAAAAAAAACAGAACCCACAAATTTTGTAATAAAACAGTTAATTTTAACTAGGGTTTAGGGTTAAGGTTGGGTTTGGGTTTTCGGTAAAAACACCCTAAGTTGGTTGGGTTTTTTTAAGTGACACCGCTTCGGCTACGGACTTCAACCGTAGCTGGGGTTTTTTTTCAGCGGCCACTGGCTAGCGGATTTTGAGGCAGGAGACCGGGACAGAACTCCGCAAAGAGTACCATATTTCCTACCAACACTATTATCGGGGTTTCAAGCCCTGGTAAAAGCAAGATTTCAACTGCTGATTTACAAGACACCCAGACTCTCCCCATTTAGATAAATGAGGTAGCCCAATCTTCTTATTTGTCCATTTTAATCCATCTTAACCCTTCTTCAACCGACCCCGACATTTACCAAAAATCAGAGCAAAGAAGCGAGAGAATTTTTTTTTTTTTCGTTATTCGGATATTAATTACACATTAACCCATTGAGTTTCAAGGTCAGATTGAAGGATCGCTGAAACGATGACCGAGAATCACCGTCTGGCTGGAACTCAACCTCCCCCCCGCCCTCGGGGGCTGTTGAGTGTCAAATGAAGAAAGGCTGACTGACCACCAGTAACTGATCCACAAACAGCTGATTTAATCTGTAAACAATCGAGCACAGAAGACACAAACGTGTGTGCCAAAACCGCCGCCGCCGCCGCCGCCGCTACGCCACGCCACTGTGAATTGACTCTTTAAGAGGTTTTTATGGAGGAGTGTGTTGAGGCAAGAACGGCATTCGATGTTAGGAGACAGTTTAAACAGTAAATAAGTTTGCAGAATAAACTTCATCACAAGGAACGAGACGGTCTGCCTTGTTGTATTCATTCGCTTATGAAATTAATGTCTGCTCAGTGGCCAAAGTAGTTTCGTTGGTTGGTTGGTTTATTGAATTTAACGGCATATCAACCCGTCCGGGGTTATGTCATGCCTAACGGTTAGGTTGTAATACATATCGTGTATTCATATATATACATTTAGTAATTGGTTTTAACAATGTGTTAACATTATTGGGTATTATATTGTATGGTATTGATTTGTTTCATGTCTATATTCTATGGTATAATTTTATTTCCCTTAAAAAAGAGAGAATATCCTCTATGTTAACATTTTCAAACAGATCTTTAATATCGTTTGCTTTAAAATAACGGTTTCTGATGCGAGCAAAAAACCTGCATTCCGTGAATAAGTGTTTAACTGTCAGGGCTGTTTGACATGTTTCACATTGTGGTTGTTGTTCTTGCTTGAGTATATAGGGGTGTGTTAGTTTTGTATGACCAATGCATAATCGGGACACAATGACTTGTTCCTTTCTAGACTTCCTTAAAGTTGGTCTGCAGCCTCCCAAAGTGGGTTTGATTAGTTTCGTATTTCTTATCGGTTGTGACTTCAGGCAATGAGTAGGGTTTTAAATGATTGTCAAGACAAACAAAATTTTGATCAATTCTTTCAAAAGATTCGCGCGACACAATAAACATCTTCATTTCTCTCAGACTTTATATGTTACTGATCTAGGTTTAGCATAAATATATATATATTATTATACTAAAGCTGAGTTAATCAACTTTTGCTTCCTAAAGGCTTTTTTATTGTTTAGTTTAATAACATGAAAATTATACTAAATTATTCCTTACTTTTAGGATTGAATTATGAAAAAAATCTGTTTTAATTGGTTTTAATTATATATATATATATATATATATATATATATATATGAGGTGCTATTGATACCCAAGACTATAGATTGAATAGAGATGGTGGGTTTATGTGCTTTGGAGTAGACAGTAGAATTTGGGTGTCTTGGAGTAAAGTTCTATCAAATATGACCATGATTTTGGTTTCATTTTTTATAAGTTGAATGTGGAAGCCAACACATGGACATGCTAGTGTGGGCCGGCCACCAAGGACCTACATTGACCAACTATGCAAAGATACTGGATGCTGCGCAGGGGACCTCTCTGGCACAATGAATGATAGGGAGGGTTGACGAGAGATTGTCATGGATATCCGTGCTATTGACACCCAATAATATAGGTTAAATGGAGATGGTGGGTTTTGGGGTTTTTGGGGTAGACAGTAGAATTTGGGTATCTTGGAGTAAAGTTCTATCAAATATGACCATGATTTTATTTTTTATTTTTTATAAGTTTTTTTTTTAAACTAATCTGTTAATTTTTTTTTCTCAAAGTCACAGTAATTTCAATTAGAGTTCTTGTTTTCTGATGAGTTTGTTAGTGTTGTAGGTGACTCACTTATGACACGAACATGGACTTACCCAAAGAGTATATATTTAACAGAGTAAAGCTACTCAAACAAGTAGTACCAGATACAGTTCTTCGTGTAAGCTGAAACAAGGAAACCCTTCCATTGTACGTTGATATATATTGCTGAATACAATCTGTTCCCTACATTTCGTACCCGTGTTGAGTTATTATTTATTGACCCTTAAACAGGTCATAACAGTTAGGATGTTTTCTTTGACGATAATGGTATCAAAGGAGAAGCAAATTGGGAATATCTTAAACAGTTATAAGGGTTGAGTTAATACAGTTCTAAGGGACAATCATCTTTAGGTTACAGGTTCAATTCTGGCCAAGGGTGATAATAACATAGAATACTTAACATAGCCTAACACTTGTACCCGGTCATGGTTGGCGGAATGAGAAAAGTCTACCTCGGTGGATTGAATAAAGGGTTCGGTTCGAAGTTCCGTGAAGGCTCCTGGTTATGACATGAAGGTTCCCGAATTAAAAAAAAAAGGTTCTCGAGTTTGAAGTTCGAGTTGTTTATTAGCATTTCCTGCGTTGCTTTAAGTTAACCAATGACTTCGGTTTTGTCCTTTATACATGTTGTCAGGTTGTGATTTGACCAATGAGCAATTATTTCTGGTATTCCACGTTGGTAACTTTTCCTATAAATATGTTGTCCGTTAGAGTATTAGTTTCGACCTATTTCGTATGAGCGAATGCTTTACTCTAACACCGGCGTTGTCTTGGGTGGATGGTTTTAACGTCATTTTGGTACGTTTTTTTTTATTTCATTCATAAATTAATTTTATTCTAGATGTTCAACAATGTATTGAAAGGTCGCATATTAAGCAGAGATCTATGCTTTTAAATCAAGAAGTTATTGATGCTTTTGATGTTAGATATCTTGTGAATACAAATTTTGTAGAGGAAAGTTCAGAAATTAGTATCATTTATATTATTCGGACTACTATCCTCATCTTCATCGTTATCTGTACAACGTTTCGGCCGATGTGCCCTCCGGCCTTCTTCAGGTATTTCTTGTTGGACTTGAGAACCTTCTCTGACTAACCTTCTTTTCGAATTCGGGAACCTTCTTGTCGTAATCGGGAGCCATCACGGAACTTTGAACCTAGCCATTTATTCAGTCCACGGGGGTATCCTGTTCTCATTCCGCTAACCATAGCTGGGGTAGAGGCGTTAAGCTGTGTTGATTATTACTCTTAATTAGTCGTGCAGTCGGTGTATTCTAACGCCCCATCCGACAGGGCGGACTGTCTTTTTAGTAGTAGTAGTAGTTTGGTTTGGTTGGTTCGGTTTTACGGCATGTCAACCCCTTGGGTTATTTTATCCCGAATACTTCTATTGGTAATTAGTAGTAGTAGTACTAATAGTAGTAGTTGTTGTTGTTGTTGGCAGCGGCGGTGGCTTCAGTTTTTGTCCTTTGTAAACCTGTTGACTTCACGGTTGATCACAGAAAACATGAACGAAAAGAAAATATTTATTTAACTGTTGAGATGTCAACATAAACGATGATGAAGAGAGTTTTAAAAGCAAAAGCATCAGAATTGTTAGAGTGAAACGTTATTCACAGAACAATCCACTTGAACTTGTACAATTAAAAATCATAATGTCAAGTATAAGAAACCCGAGTATTCTTGACCGAAGGGTCTTTTTTTCTCGCCACATTCTGACCAATAAGTCTACCTGGCGCATGCCGACACTCAAAAACTCTCCCCCCCCTCGCAAGTAGGTTTAATCGGCCACTTGACCAAAGATGTCAAGTGGCCATTATGGGTCGGTGTTTTCATTTGCAATTAAATAGGCAATCGGATATGGAGACAGATCAGATTCTGGGGTGGGGAGAGAGAGAGAGAGAGTCTTTTGAGAGGGTACAAATAAGCAAAAAAAGGAGAAAGACAGACAGAGACAGAGGGGTAGGGACCAGAAAAAAGAAAGAAAAGAAAAAAAGAGAAAGAGAGTGGGAGTCTTTTGAGAGGGTAGAAAGAAAAAGAAGAGAGAGAGAGAGAGAGAGAGAGAGAGAGAGAGAGAGAGAGAGAGGGGGGAGAGGGGGAGAGATTGTATTGCATATACCTGCTATGTATGGACGTTAGCAGTCGAAGTGAACGGACGTCTTTTTCACTGCTTCCAAGAAAAATGATATATTTTAAAGTTAATAAGTGATTATCATGTTTTATTTCTTCATTTAATAATCTATTTATTTTAGTTTCATTTTCTTTATTCATCTATAAGATTATATTTCAATTATGTACATATCTATGTTTACTATTTATGTACGATAATAATGATAGATTTTATATTTGACTACTATATATACATATATATATACATATATATATGTGTATTTGGGCAGCATTCTTTCATTTATACATGTAGAATTATGATGATGGCACTTCGAAGTGCCGAAAGTACTCGGGAACTGAACTTTGGTGGACTTATCCACCAATTCCACCCAAAGTTGGCTAGAAAATTAGAAAAGATCAAAAATAAAATTGTTAAACAGGAGATGTGCCTTTTGTTTAATTCTACATGTGTGTGTATATATATATATATATATATATATATATATATATATATATATAGTGTGTGTGTGTGTGTGTGTAATTGATAAAGAAAGAGGCTTAAAAATAATACATTTAGCGGTTATAGATCTATTTCTACCCACAAGTATCTGTGTATATATATGAGTTTTATCAGACTGCTAATTTTATTGAAAATGGTAGACATAAATTCATGGGGCTTTATATATACATTTGGGGGAGGGGGGATTCTTAAATGGTTTTTGGTATCAGTTCTTCTCATCACCTTATGGGGGCGGTGGTTATGACCAGGGATTAATCAAGCAGATAGTGATGGTGGTGGTGCTGATTCTGGGTGGTTTTGTCCACTCAATAAATTCTTATTTAGAGGGATCGGCCATATTGCTCCTCAGTCTCTTGAATTAATTTTTTTTTTTTTATCCAAGTTATTTTCAGTGAACCATTTCTTTTCAGGTGGCCCCATACAAAAAATATAAACCCCCCAACCCCCCCCGCATAAATCTCAATATTTTAACATTATGTTCTCTAAATCCCACACTATTACAATACAACGGAAGATAGGTTTAAAACAAACTAAGAAGAATCAAACTAAATTAAACAGACATGTTATTATAATATAATGTAGAATTAACAATACATTAAGCTACAAATTAAGCTAAGTTAAGCATTGAGGAATAATATCAATAGATGAAATTTCCTGTCTGTAAATAAATATATATATATATATAAGTAAAGTCGTCGGGGCGGCCTAAAGTCTGTATCAGCCAATCAGCGAGGGAGTCTATCCCCTTTTCAATAGCGCTAGACTAAGGAGATTGATTTGGCGTCTGAGGTGGAGCGCCACACCTACCATCAGCTCCTTACTTTACAGCACAGATCCCTGTGCTACTCATACGCTGAGTTGGCGAGGACCGGTATCGAACTAGGAACCTTCTGGTTTCTAGCCGAACGCTCTACCGACTGAGCTAATCCGGGGTAGGAATGAATCCGACAGAATGAGGTAAAAACTGATGAAGCCGAGTTTAAAAGAGAGAGAGAAAGAGAGAGAGAGAAGGGGGGGTAACATGGAAATAAATAGATATGAATAGATAATTTTTATTTTGACAGAAAGTATTGAAATAAAAGCAGACAGTAAAAAAAATAAATTAAAAAAAAAACCCAAAAAAGAGGAAAATTAAAATAATACCCGCCTGTGAAAGTTTTTGTTAAAAAAACAAAACAAACAAACACCAGAAATGAAGTTAATTCATTGTTAAGAAAAAACATTGCATAGAGTTAGAAATGACGCCATATAAACAATTTCCCCCCCTTCCCACAAAACATATACATTAGTGTGGATGAGGAATGATGGCTGAATATCATTTCCTCATCTATAATAAATGTGAGAACAAATTGTGATAAAGTACTAACAAGAATATTTTATTTTCTGAGCAAATTTAACAGAATAGAAGTACAACATAAAGATGAGAATGTCCTTATATGAGAAGTAAATGTTGGAGTCAATTCCCCACTTTCTGTACCACCCACCCCAATCTCTAGTCATAACTCTATCCTCACACCCACATGAGAGTTATTAATTCCACCAATTTAAAAACTCCAACTCAAATTTTTTAATTTGGTCATTGATTGAGGGAGAAACCCCCCCCCCCAGATCACTGGAGAAAGCACTTGCTTAAAAATAAAGATCAAAAGGATAAAATAGATTGTGCCAGTCAAATGGACCAGCCAATGGGGCCAATTAATTGCACTAGTCAAATGGACCAGCCAATGAGGCCAGATTAATTGCACGTCAAATGGACCAGCCAATGGGTCCAGCCAGTTGGGCCTGTTAATTGTGCCAGTCAAATGAGCCAGCCAGTTCGGCCAGTTAATTGTGCCAGTCAAATGGACCAGCCAATGGGGCCAGTTAATTGTGCCAGTCAATGGGGCCAGCCAATGGGCCTGTTAATTTTGCCAGTCAATTGAGCCAGCCAATGTGCCAGTCAGTTGGGCCAGTTAATTGTGCCAGTCAAATGGACCAGCCAATGGGGCCAGTTAATCGCACCAGTCAAATGGACCAGCCAATTGTGCCAGCCAGTTGGGCCAGTTAATTGTGCCAGCAAATTGCACCAGTCAAATGGACCAGCCAATGGGGCCAGTTAATCGCACCAGTCAAATGGACCAGCCAATTGTTCCAGCCAGTTGGGCCAGTCAAATGGACCAGCCAATGGGGCCAGTTAATCGCACCAGTCAAATGGACCAGCCAATTGTGCCAGTCAGTTGGGCCAGTTAATTGTGCCAGTCAAATGGACCAGCCAATGGGGCCAGTTAATCGCACCAGTCAAATGGACCAGCCAATTGTGCCAGTCAGTTGGGCCAGTTAATTGTGCCAGTCAATGGGGCCAGCCAATGGGCCTGTTAATTTTGCCAGTCAATTGAGCCAGCCAATTGTGCCAGTCAAATGAGCCAGCAAATTGCACCAGTCAAATGGACCAGCCAATGGGGCCAGTTAATCGCACCAGTCAAATGGACCAGCCAATTGTTCCAGCCAGTTGGGCCAGTCAAATGGACCAGCCAATGGGGCCTGTTAATTGTGCCAGTCAAATGAGCCAGACAATTGTGCCAGCCAGTTGGGCCAGTTAATTGTGCCAGTCAAATGAGCCAGCCAATTGCGCTAGTCAAATGGACCAGCCAATGGGGCCAGTCAGTTGGGCCTGTTAACTGTGCCAGTCAATTTATTCGGGTGAATCAAAAGATTTGAAATATTTTAATAGGTGATAGTTTGTGGCACGTATGTCACATGACAGAAACAGTTCAAGTTGTTCGAGCACTGACACATTGTGCATTGCTTCATTCTTCTGTGTCTAATTCAAAAGATGCACAGATGAATGTGCAACATTGTTTAACTTGGGAACTTATGCTTTACAAGTTCAAACTTGGTCATAACACTGTGGAAATAATGAAAAAATATTGTTGTGTGAAAGTTGAAGGTGCAATTGATCCCAGTACAGTAACCAGATGATTCAAGAAATTTTGCTAGGGCTCAAAGTTTATCGACAATCAGGCATGGTCAGGTAGGCCTAAAACGGTGGATTCTGAGGCCATAGAGGTGAGTAGCACTTGGAGAGTATCAGGTGACCTCAGCATCTCACAGTATTTTGTAGTTGTTACGTTCATAACCTCGGAAAAAGAATTCTGAGCTGCTGACTTGTGCCTCATATTACCAAAATATTGCAAAACTTTTGACTCACCCAAGTATTTGCTCTTTTAAAACAAAACATTGAAAAAACAAAAAAACAACAAAATAAAAAAAACAAAAAAAACAAACAAAAAAAAAAAACAACAGTAATTTCTAATCTTAACACACAAGATTTTTGTTGTATGAATATTTTTAAACCAATCTGAACTGTTTCTCGGAATATTTTAGATGAGGCTTGATAATTAGTATTTTTGGGATTATTGAGACTATTGTCCTCATCTTCATTGTTATCTGTACAATTGGACACATAGCCTAGTGGATAAAGGAGTTAGGTTAAGACAGTTCTAAGTGACAGTTATCTCTAGACTGTAGGTTCAATCCTGGTCAGGGGCAGCGTTAACATAGAATAATAATTAACACAGCTTAACACCTGTACCTCAGCTATGTTTGCGGAATGAGAACAGGACACCCCCATGGACTGAATAAAGGGTTAGGTTCAAAGTTCTGTGATCGCTCCCAATTACAACAAGAAGGTTCCTGGGTTTGAAAAAAATGTTCCCGATTCTAAGAAGGTTCTTGAGTCTGACAAGAAATACCCGAAGAAGGCCGGAGGACACATTGGCCAAAACGTTGTACAGATAACAATGAAGATGAGGACAATAGTCCGAATAATCCAAAAAATACCAATCTGAACTGGTCTTTTAAATGCAGACAAGAAATAGTTTAATTTTCCAAAAATAAGTTCAACTTATTCTTGTTAAAAACACTGAGAGGTGGTCAGTGGAAGACAAGGACACTCAATGCCATGGGGATTATTTGTTACTTAATAATTAAAATGATTAGAACACATGGAAATGAATAGATTAAACTAAATGAATTTATGAATGTCAATGATGTGTCATAAATCATCATAAATGGCATTTAGTTTTTTTTTTTTTTTTAATAGAGCATCAATGAGATCTTTCAAGAACTTTTGGAAAAAAAATTTCTCTCTCTCTCTCTCTCACATACTTTCTTTCTCTCTCCCTCTCTCTCTCACATGTACATTGTCTTTCTTTCTCTCTCCCCCTCTCTCTCACACAGGTACATTGTCTTTCTTTCTCTCTCCCTCACAGATACATTGTCTTTCTTTCTCTCTCTCTCTCACATGTACATTGTCTTTCTTTCTCTCTCCCTCACAGGTACATTTTCTTTCTTTCTCTCTCCCTCACAGGTACATTTTCTTTCTTTCTCTCTCTCACATGTACATTTTCTTTCTTCTCTCTCTCTCTCACATGTTTTTCTTTCTTTCTCTCTCTACACTGTACATTTCTTTCTTTCTCTCTCTCTCTCTCACATGTACATTTCTTTCTTTCTCTCTCTCTCTCACATGTACATTGTCTTTCTTTCTCTCTCTCTCACAGGTACATTGTCTTTCTTTTCTCTCTCTCTCTCACATGTACATTGTCTTTCTTTCTTTCTCTCTCTCTCTCTCTCTCACACAGGTACATTGTCTTTCTTTCTCTTTCTCTCTCCCTCTCTCTCTCACAGGTACATTGTCTTTCTTTTCTTTCCTCTCTCTCTCTCTCACATTTCTCTCACATGTACATTCTTTCTCTCTCCCTCTCTGTACATGTCTTTCTTTCTCTCTCACACATGCATTGTGTTTCTCACTCTCTCTCTATCACACACATATGCATTGTTTTCTCTCACACACACGCACATTGTCTTTCTTTCTTCCTCACACAGAGATTGAAATAAAAATAATTCATACATAAAAATACATTAGTTTTTTCTTTCTCTCTCTCTCTCTCACACACACACACACACACACACACACACACACACAGAGTGTTTCTTTCTCCTGCACACATGCATTGTGTTTCTTTCTCCTTTTCTCTCTAACACGAGCATTGTGTTCTGTCTGTCTCTATCTCTTTCTCCCACACACTCATTGTCTTTCTTTCTTCCTCACACAGAGATTGAAATAAAAATAATTCATACATAAAAATAAATGAGTTTTTTTTCTTCATACGTTCAACAAAAGCAGAAAAAGTTGTAAAGTTGAACAAGTGGTTCTCTTCAATAATAGAAATATTTTAAAATCTTTTCAAAAGACAGGAAAGTGCAATTTGACTTTGATATTTTTATTTATAAAACAACCAATAATTAAAAAATATTTAATCATCTTTTAATGTTCACAAAATAAATGTATCACAATAGACAAAACAAATTTTCATCAAACACATTTTTTCAAAACTGATGCAACACGAATAGAATTTGGATACAATCAATTCTTCTTCACTTTTAACATTTTTTTTTCAAAAAAATATCAAAGTTTGGAATACTTTCTACAGATTTCATGAGTTTCAACCAAAAAATATTCAATCAGACAAAGACGATATGTAGTGTGTTGTAACTGCAAAATTATTCATCACATGATTTGATATTATGTTGTCATCAGAACAAAGATGCCAAGGAAATCAAAGAATAATTTGTTGTTTAAAAAAAAAAATTTAAACTGCAATAAAAGGGTTTAAAATAAATTTAAAAAATCTATAAGGCATCTGATGTTTTTTGTATTAGAAATTTTGGAATTAAAATTTAGTTATATTCAATTTAACATCTGAAATCCGTATTCGTTGGATTTGATAGCACACACCCCCCCCACCTGCCAAACTCTGTGCCAACTTCTTTTTACAATATAATAGAAATCTAAACATATAAAAAAAGGCAACATTTGGCCTTCCAAAAGTAAAAGAAGAAAAAGATAAGAGAAATCAAAACTATAGATATATATCAATAACAGAAAAATATTTGTAGATTGAAGAAAAAAAAGGTCCACACTTGTTGAGCAAATCAAATAATCAACAAAAATGGCCGAGCATCAGCTGAAATGGCATTTCAGCAAATTCAATTGGATTTTTAAAGAATCAAAATTGACCTCAAAGAAAAAACATTTTAATTATGTCAGATGTTTCTTAAGATCACAGAAATATTTTTTAAAAAAACAAAAAAACAAAAACATGACTAAATATATAAATCAAATATCCAATAATTAGTTTGGTAAGAAAGTTCTAGAACACAAGAGAATTCTGTGACAAATGCAGAGAGAAAGATTTTGAAGATTTTTCAATTTTAGGTGAAGAAATGAAAAAATTTCTGAAATTTCTTCAGGATTCAAAAAAAACAAACAAAAAAAAAAAAAAAAAAAAACCTGTGTGTGTATGTTTTATATTTTTTTTTTTTAACGTTGCGGCTTTTTCGGTTTGTACGAGGGTAATCCCAAAAGGAAAGGTCTCCAAAATATTTAGAAATCAGAAACGTTTATTTCATACAACTTGACTTATACATGCGATTGAGCGGAAGATAAGGGCCTTTTTGCAAAATTGAGGCTTCAAGTAACTATTCTCAGTACAATAATTTACAATTATAAATTACAAATAATCTGAATAAAATAACAATCTACATAATAGGGAGAGAATTGTAATAATCTATATAAATCGCCTGAACACTTAACCATTACCCTTATCATTATCAGGACTCAAAAAAAAAAAAAAAAAAAGACAAAGAAAAAGAAAAATAGGAATTTTTCTTCTAATATTTGTTATACTATTAAGTAAAAGATTTTTTTTTAAAATTGAATGTTTATGATTTTTTTAAAATACTGGTACCTTCAAAAATCATCTAAAAAAATTGTACAAGAATTTAAAAATTGGTTAAATTAACCTTAAAGAATGATGACAAACAGACAATATTAGATACATATACAAGGTAGGATCTTAAGCATTCGTTCTCAAAAAAAAATATTTAGAAAAAAAAAAAATAAATAAAAGAGAAATTGTAGTTATTCGCCCATTTCATTCATAACATAAAGAAGGGGGAAGGGAGGAGAAAAAGAAAAAGAGGGAAAATAAAGCCTTGTACCAAGTGTTGCATAATCTATGTGGTAGCATAACTTATTGACAACACAATGTAGTGAGAATACAAAGAGCCTAAATGGAAAATTACAGACCGTTGGGAAACTTTGACCCCAGAGGCGGGAAAACCGCAAATCACGCGAGAACGAGTTAGATACTCAGTTGCAGCCAAGATGTGAAGTAAGAGAGACATCTCCTGCTTCGGCTGAACTCAACTACGCGTGATGTTAGTTAGAAAAGGTAAATAAAAGCTTTAAAAAACAACAGGCGTTGTTGATTGATTGAGCATGCCTTAGTTAGAAAATGAGGACACAAGAGAAGACTAAAAACTAGAGCTTAGAAGATCACAAATGGCCGGAGAGAAGACTAGAGAAGAAATAGAATCCAACATGGTGAATAGAAAGAAGACTAGACAATCACACCAATGGCCGAAGTAGCAAGTAAGTTATATCTATCTGTCTAAATATCTATCTGTCTACTTCTCTCCTCTCTCTATCACATAAGAACTCTGGTTATGTATCCGACGAGAAAGGGGTACATAACACAAGATCAAACAAAACTTTTCTAGGGTAGAATTTTACGAGGAATCCAGTTGTGTTATTTATATTTACTCCCAGAATTTATTTAGGGTAATTAGCAACCAAAGTAACAGCTATGGTATGAGAAAATATGAAAAACAAAAATAGGCAAAGGGAAATAACTCTGAGGAATTTGTTGATTTAATGAATTTCCATATTGAGCATTCTGATAATTAAGACCACAGCATTAATGATAAAACTAATATTGCATTTCACTTCCTTTCAAAAAGTATTATTATTGCATTATTGGTAAATGGGGATTAACATTTTCACAATAAGTATATTGAGCAATAGGTACTGCTATCCAATGGTGAGCAATATGAGATTTAAAAAGTCTATACTTGGATACTATATAACCCAGCTATGGGTGGGAACAAACAGTTAGTATTTTATAAATTAGATCATTGAAAACAATGTCCAATTGTTGGTACAAGATTACAAGGCCAGATTTTTTGGTATTGTCAGAAAGTATCATTAAAAACTTTCAAGAAAAATATAAGTAAAAAAAAACTTTAAAATATTGTATTGTAAAACAAAATGTGTAATTTTTTCAAATAATCAAATACATTTTCTGCTGCCTTCACAAATGTCATTGGCATCAAATGTAAGAAAAAAATTAAAAACAAAATTCCTATTGGAGGAATGCACGAGTGAAGTATAAGTGATAAAAAAAGGATGAGGATATTAGTTTTGGTCTGTATAATGATGTGATATATCCGGGTAAGGGATATATCAGTAGAAGTAATAGTGAGGTACACTCGGCAGGTAAGTATGAGGTTGGTACGTTGTAGTAGTAGTAGTAGTAGTAATAGTAAGCGTCAGAGTAGTAGGCATTTATACCTCTACATTGTTCAATATTTATAGATGACAAGCAATCAAATTACTGTGAGGGGGGGGGGGGTACCTAGGTATATGCATATTCATTACATCATGATGATAACCTCATTTCAAAATATTTTGATACTATGAAATAATTTGTATATTAATTGAGAAGAAGAATAAGATATTAATTTTTTCTCTGAATTTTTTTTTTTTGTTTTTAATTCTATTTCAGATTAAAGAAGATGAAGATGAATCCTTCAGTTTCGTACGGAGGCAAACCAAAAAGTTCCGGTTTAAAATCTTCCATGGAATCAAAGAATTAGAGTCGCTTGATCCTTCAAACCGAGACACGTCAGTTCTTGGTCGGGTATCCACACAACCTGCATCCCTGCTCTGTAACCAGACTCCACACCCGTTCGGGGCATCTTCAAACACAAGAACCTGTTGAATAAATCAATAACAAAAATTCAATTTGATTTCTTGCTGAAGACATAAACATACAAAATGAAATAAGAAATAAAATTTTTATATAGAATAAAATTTTTGATTTCAATAAAGCAAGATGATCTAGTAATGTCTGGGATCAGTTGAATTCAAAGCTTTTCAGTTTTACACACTGGACCAGGGAGCAATGGTGATGAAAGGGCGCTCAACATTCCACAGACCTCCAAAAATAGAACCTCACCATCAGATAGAATTTAACGTCATTCCCAGGACATGAAGACCCTCAGTCACCGCCTTCTAGCACCCATATGATAAAAAAGGTTGGGGTTTGTCATAAGGGCAATAGGGATGGGACAATCTCTTTCAAGATGGACCAATCCTGAAAATTACACACCATTCCTATTTTTATAAGGTGGCAAACTCAGAAAATCAGCAGGGAGGGGGAGGATACTTATTTTCTCCACTGTAGGTGTATATTGGATCTCAAGATTATCATCTGATGAAGAAGAAATCTTTCTTGGAAATATTGATTTTGGCTTTTGGCTTGAGTTGGTTCAATTGGTCAACTCTTGTTGGGTTATTTTAATGCCGAACCTTTTTTTCTTCTTTTTCTCTTGTGGGGGGTGGGGGTGGGGTGTTACAAGCAATTAATTTAGTGGTTTTCAAGCAACTGTTCCTATTTAATAATAATAAAATAATCATTTGTAAACAATATTGCTTCAAGTAAGTAAAAGTAAAGTCCGTCGGAGTGGCCTAAAGGTCGATATCAGCCAATCAGCGAGGGATCTTACCCCTTTTTACTACTAAGCGCTAGACAAATGAGATTGTTTTTGCATCTGAGGTGGAACACACCTAACATCAGCTCCTTACTTTATCGGAACAGATCCCTGTGCTACTCATATGCTGAGTGGCGGAGGGCTGGTATTGAACTAAGAAACCCTGCAGTTTCTAGCCGAACACTCTACCAACTGAGCTATAGTTAAAACAAATAATTTGCACACAGTTAAATCGTTTCATTATGGTTACAATGCAAGCAATTAAATGGAGTTCAAAAAAAATTCATTTTACATGTAAACTCTTCATATTTTAGTTGGTTGGGAGGTTGTTTTATGCCAAAAGACGTTTGTTTTATATCTTGGAGGCGTAACACAGATTCAACGTACGTGGTTCAAAGTTAACTGACCTGAAAAAAATGTAAAAGTTTTTAAATTAAAATAACTGGTGCATTTTATCTTTTATTCATTAATAATAACAACACTGAAAATTTCATTAAATTCCGTTAATTCCTTGATTTTTAGTATTTTTTTTTTTTTTTTTCGGTGGGGTGATATACGATGGCGGAATTATGTCCGTTAAGTAGGGGATTTAACCTCATCCTCCTTTCTTTTAATTCCACAATTTCATTAACTCTTTTCTTTCTTTATTTGTTGCTTAAATACCCCAATTTTCCTTTAATAAACTCACTTTTCAAATGAACAGCAATTTTTTATCTGTACACCCATTTAAGTCTATTTCCTTACATTGCTATCAGCACTACGTTTTTTACAGAAGCTAAATTAACTGAATTAAAACATATTTTGAAATGACTCTATCTTGTATAACTTTTTTAAAAACCTGATAGCAGTCACAGGACAGGCGACTATTATAAATTATACACATGGGAAAGTGTACTTTGCGCTCATGAGAATAAATTTATTTTAATTTGAAATCTTAGAAATTGGTAGTCTGTGGCAAACTCAGAATTTTCACCAATTTTATTTTTTCTACATAAATTCATGTAGATGGCTGGTGGTAAGCTAAGTATTCTGACGGTATATAGATGCACCCCCAGCAAGGTCAAGATTCAGAAAAAAAAGTTTTTAGTGATTTAAGCATATATTATCTGTTGAAAACAGGTTAGCTGTGCATTAACACACGAAGCAGAACATAAGCTGTATAAAAAGCAATATTGGATTTAGGGTAGGGTAAAAGTACTCGAGCCATAAGCTGGGTTTAGTAAAGCATCATAGAGAAGATTAGCCGAGGGCCCTACGGAAGTCTAACTTCATCTTATGATGTATAAGATGCAGGCAATTTTTCTTCCTGAGGCCAAATTTGGAAAAAAAAAGTGTGTCCCTATATGCCAACTCAAATACGGTACAACTATGCAAGAGTAAAGATACTACAAGAGACAACTGGTTTCACACTTAAGGGAGAGAGAGAGAGAAGAGAGGAGAGAGAGTGTGAAGTGGAAGTTGGAGACGAGAGATTGTGTTGTGTATTAAAGTTCAACATCAAAACTCCAAAACTCCCTTTGTTGCAGCTGAAGCAATACTGATAATCATCATGATGGATTGAGATGGATCCAATTCTACGACATGTTATTATAATATAATGTATTGAATTAACAATACATTAAACTACAAAAAAGCTAAGTTAAAGCATTGAAGAATAATATCAATAGATGAAATTTCCTGTCTGTAAATAAATATATATATATAATATAAGTAAAGTCGTCGGGGCGGCCTAAAAGTCTGTATCAGCCAATCAGCGAGGGAGTCTATCCCCTTTTCAATAGCGCTAGACTAAGGAGATTGATTTGGCGTCTGAGGTGGAGCGCCACACCTACCATCAGCTCCTACTTTACAGCACAGATCCCTGTGCTACTCATACGCTGAGTTGGCGAGGACGCGGTATCGAACTAGGAACCTTCTGGTTCTAGCCGAGCTCTACGACTGAGCAATCCGGGGTAGGAATGAATCCGACAGAATGAGGTAAAAACTGATGAAGCCGAGTTTTAAAAGAGAGAAGAGAAAAGAGAGAGAGAGAAGGGGCGGTAACATGGAAATAAATAATATGAATAGATAATTTTATTTTGACAGAAAGTATTGAAATAAAAGCAGACAGTAAAAAAAATAAATTAAAAAAAAACCCAAAAAACAGAGGAAAAATTAAATAATACCCGCCTGTGAAAGTTTTTTGTTAAAAAACAAAAACAAACACCAGAAATGAAGTTAATTCATTGTTAAGAAAAAACATTGCATAGAGTTAGAAATGACGCCAATTATAAACAATTTCCCCCCTTCCCACAAAACATATACTATTAGTGTGGATAGGAATGATGGCTGAATTCATTTCTATCTATAATAAAATGTGAGAACAAATTGTGAATAAAGTACTAACAAGAATATTTTATTTTTCTGAGCAAATTTAACAGAATAGAAGTACAAACATAAAAGATGAGAATGTCCTTATATGAGAAGTAATGTTGGGAGTCAATTTCCCCACTTTCTGTACCACCACCCAATCTCTAGTCATACACTCTATCCTCACACCCACATGAGAGTTATTAATTCCACCAATTTAAAAACTCCAACTCAAATTTTTTTAATTTGTCATTGATGAGGGAGAAACCCCCCCCCCCAGATCACTGGAAAAAGCACTGCTTAAAATAAGATCAAAAGGATAAAATAGATTGTGCCAGTCAAATGACCACCAATGGGGCAATTAATTGCACTAGTCAAATGGACCAGCAATGAGGCCAGATTAATTCACGTCAATGGACCAGCAATGGGTCCAGCCAGTTGGCCTGTTAATTGTGCCAGTCAATGAGCCAGCCAGTTCGGCCAGTTAATTGGCCAGTCAATGGACCAGCCAATGGGGCCAGTAATTGTGCCAGTCAATGGGCCAGCCAATGGCTGTTAATTTTGCCAATCAATAGCAGCCATGTGCAGTCAGTTGGGCCAGTTAATGTGCAGTCAAATGGACCAGCCAATGGGCCAGTTAATCGCACCAGCCAATGGACCAGCCAATTGTCCAAGCCAGTTGGGCCAGTAATTGTGCCAGCAAATTGCACCATCAATGACCAGCAATGGGCCAGTAATCGCACCAGTCAAATGGACCAGCCAATTGTCCAGCCAGCTGGGCCAGTCAATGGACCAGCCAATGGGCCAGTAATCGCACCAGTCAAATGGACCAGCCAATTGTGCCAGTCAGTTGGGCCAGTAATGTGCCAGTCAAATGACCAGCCAATGGGCCAGTTAATCGCACCAGTCAAATGGACACACCAATTGTGCAGTCAGTTGGGCCAGTTAATGTGCCAGTCAATGGGGCCAGCCAATGGGCCTGTTAATTTTGCCATCAATGAGCCAGCCAATTGTGCCAGTCAAATGAGCCACAACATTGCCCAGTCAATGGACCAGCCAATGGGGCCAGTTATCGCACAGTCAAATGACCAGCCAATTGTTCCAGCCAGTTGGGCAGTCAAATGGACCAGCCAATGGCCCTGTTAATAGTGCCAGTCAAATGAGCCAGACAATTGGCCAGCAGTTGGGCCAGTTAATTGGCATCAATGAGCCAGCCATTGCCTAGTCAAATGGACCAGCCAATGGGCATCAGTTTGGCTGTTAACTGTGCCAGTCAATTTATTCGGGTGAATCAAAAAGATTTGAATATTTAATAGGTGATAGTTTGTGCACGTATGTCAAACATGACAGAAACAGTTCAAGTTGTTCGAGCACTGACCATTGTGCATTGCTTCATTCTTCTGTGTCTAATTCAAAAGTATGCACAGATGAATGTGCAACATTGTTTAACTTGGGAACTTAGCTTTACAAGTTCAACTGGTCATAAACACTGTGAAATAAAAAAAATATTGTTGTGAAAGTTGAAGGTGCAATTGATCCCAGTACAGTAACCAGATGATTCAAGAAATTTTGCTAGGCTCAAGTTTATCGACAATCAGGCAGGTCAGTAGGCCTAAAACGGTGGATCTGAGGCCATAGAGGTGAGTAGCACTTGGAGAGTATCAGGTGACCTCAGCATCTCACAGTATTTGTATTTGTTACGTTCATAACTCGGAAAAAGAATTCTGAGCTGCTGACTTGTGCCATCATATTACCAAAATATTGCAAAACTTTTGACCTCACCCAAGTATTTGCTCTTTTAAACAAATGAAAAAACCAAAAACACAAAAATAAAAAAAACAAAAAACAACAAACAAAAAAAAAACAACAGTAATTTTCTAATCTTCAACACACAAGGATTTTGTGTATGAATATTTTAAACCATCTGAACTGTTTCTCGGAATATTTTAGATGAGGCTTGATAATTAGTATTTTGGATTATTGAGACATGTCCTCATCTTCATTGTTATCTGTACAATTGGACACATAGCCTAGTGGATAAAGGAGTTAGGTTAAGACAGTTCTAAGTGACAGTTATCTCTAGACTGTAGGTCAATCCTGGTCAGGGGCAGCGTTAACATAGAATAATAATTAACACAGCTTAACCCTGTACCTCAGCTATGTTTGCGAATGAGAACAGACACCCCCATGGACTGAATAAAGGTTAGTTCAAAGTTTCTGGATCGCTCCCAATTACAACAAGAAGGTTCCGGTTTGAAAAATGTTCCCGATTCTAGAAGGTTCTCTGAGTCTGAACAAGAAATACCCGAAGAAGCCGGAGGACACATTGGCCAAACGTTGTACAGATAACCAATGAAGATGAGGACAATAGTCCCGAATAATCCAAAAATACCAATCTGAACTGGTCTTTAAATGCAGACAAGAAATAGTTAATTTTCAAAAATAAGTTCAAACTTATCTTGTAAAAAACACTGAGAGGTGGCAGTGGAAACAAGGACACTCAATGCCATGGGATTATTGTTACTTAATAATAAAAGATTAGAACAATGAAATGAATAGATTAAACTAAATGAATTATGAATGTCAATGATGTTGTCATAAAATCATCATAAATGGCATTTAGTTTTTTTTTTTTAATAGAGCATCAATGAGATCTTTCAAGAACTTTTGGAAAAAAATTTCTCTCTCTCTCTCTCTCACATACTTTCTTTTCTCTCCCTCGTCTCTCACATTATTTCTTCTTTCTCTCCCCCCTCTCACCAGGTACATTGTCTTTCTTTCTCTCTCCCTACAGATAATTGTCTTTCTTTCTTCTCTCTCTCCACATGTACATTGTCTTCTTTCCTCTCTCCTCACGGTCATTTTCTTCTTCTCTCTCCTCACAGGTACTTTTCTTCTTCTCTCTCTCTCTCTCACATGTACATTTCTTTCCTTTCTCTCTCTCTCTCTCACTGTACATTTTCTTCTTTCTCTCTCTCTCTCACATGTACATTTTCTTTCTTCTCTCTCTCTCTCACATGTACATTTTTCTTTCTTTCTCTCTCTCTCACATGTACATTGTCTTTCTTTGTTCTCTCTCCTCACAGGTACATGTCTTTTTTCTCTCTCTCTCTCACAGCATGTCTTCTTCTTTCTCTCTCTCTCTCTCACACAGGTACATGTCTTTCTTTCTTTCTCTCTCCCTCTCTCTCTCAACAGTACATTGTCTTTCTTTCTTTCTCTTCCTCTCTCTCTCACAGGTAATTGTCTTTCTTTCCTCTCTTCCTCCTCTTCTCCTGTCATTGTTCTTTCTCTCTCCCTCTCACACATGTACATTGTCTTTCTCTTCTCTCTCACACATGCATTGTGTTTCTCACTCTCTCTCCATCACACACATTGCATTGTTTTCTCTCACAACACGCACATTGTCTTTCTTTCTTCCTCACACAGAGATTGAAATAAAAATAATTCATACATAAAAATACATTAGTTTTTTCTTTCTTCCTCTCTCTCACACACACACCACACACACACACACACCACACAGAGTGTTTCTTTCTCCTGCACACATGCATTTGTGTTTCTTCTCTCCTTTTCTCTCTAACACGAGCATTGTGTTTCTGTCTGTCTCTATCTCTTTCTCCCACACACTCATTGTCTTTCTTCTTCCTCACACAGAGATTGAAAATAAATATTCATACATAAAAATAAATGAGTTTTTTTTCTTCATACTGTTCAACAAAAGCAGAAAAAGTTGTAAAGTGAACAAGTGGTTCTCTTCAATAATAAAAATATTTTAAAATCTTTTCAAAAGACAGGAAAGTGCAATTTGACTTTGATATTTTTATTTATAAAACAACCAATAATTAAAAAAATTTTAATCATCTTTAATGTTCACAAAATAAATGTATCACAATAGACAAAACAATATTTCATCAAACACATTTTTTCAAAACTGATGCAACACGAATAGAATTTGATACAATCAATTCTTCTTCACTTTAACATTTTTTTTTCAAAAAATATCAAAGTTTGAAATACTTTCTACAGATTTCATGAGTTTCAACCAAAAATATTCAATCAGACAAAGACGATATTAGTGTGTTGTAACTGCAAAATTATTCATCACAATGATTGATATTATGTTGTCATCAGAACAAAGATGCCAAGGAAATCAAAGAATAATTTGTTGTTTAAAAAAAAAAATTAAACTGCAATAAAAGGGTTAAAATAAATTTAAAAAATCTATAAGGCATCTGATGTTTTATTGTATTAGAAATTTTGGATTAAAATTTAGTTATATTCAATTTAACATCTGAAATCCGTATTCGTTGATTTGATAGCACACACCCCACCCACCTGCCAAACTCTGTGCCAACTTCTTTTTACAATATAATAGAAATCTAAACATATAAAAAAAGCACATTTGGCCTTCCAAAAAGTAAGAAGAAAAAGATAAGAGAAATCAAAACTATAGATATATATCAATAACAGAAAAATATTTGTAGATTGAAGAAAAAAAGGTCCACACTTGTTGAGCAAAATCAATAAAATCAACAAAATGGCCGAGCATCAGCTGAAATGGCATTTCGAAAAATTCAATTGGATTTTTAAAGAATCAAAAATTGACCTCAAAGAAAAAACATTTTAATTATGTCAGATGTTTCTTAAGACACAGAAATATTTTTCAAAAAAACAAAAAAAACAAAAACCATGACTAAATATATAAATCAATATCCAATAATTAGTTTGTAAGAAAGTTCTAAACACAAGAGAATTCTGTGACAAATGCAGAGAGAAGATTTTGAAGATTTTCAATTTAGGTGAAGAAATGAAAAAATTTCTGAAATTTCTTCAGGATTCAAAAAAAAAACAACAAAAAAAAAAAAAAAAAAAAAACCTGTGTGATGTTATGTTTATATTTTTTTTTTTAATCGTTGCCGGCTTTTTCGGTTTGCACGAGGGTAATCCCAAAAGGAAGTTCTCCAAAAATTTGAGAAATCAGAAACGTTTATTTCATACACTTGACTTATACATGCGATTGAGCGGCAAAGATAAGGACCTTTTTTGCAAAATTGAGGCTCAAGTACTATTCTCAAGCTACAATAATTTAACAATTATAAATTACAAATAATCTGAATAAAATAACAATCTACATAATAGGGAGAGAATTGTAATAATCTATATAATCGCCTGAACACTTACCATTACCCTTATCATTATCAGGACTAAAAAAAAAAAAAAAAAAAGACAAGAAAAAGAAAATAGGAATTTTCTTCTTCTAAATATTTTGTTTATACTATTAAGTAAAAGATTTTTTTTTAAAAATGAATGTTATGATTTTTTTAAATACTGGTACCTTCAAATAATCATCTAAAAATTGTACAAGAATTAAAATTGGTTAAATTACCTTAAAGAATGATGCAACAGACAATATAGATACATATACAAGGTAGGATCTTAAGCATTCGTTCTCAAAAAAAAATATTTAGAAAAAAAAAACTATAAAAGAGAAATTGTAGTTTATCGCCCATTTCATCATAAAAAGAAGGGGGGAAGGAGAAAAAGAAAAAAGAGGGAAAATAAAGCCTTGTACCAGTGTTGCATAATCTATGTGGTAGCATAACTTATTGACAACACAATGTAGGAGAATACAAAGAGCCTAAATGGAAAATTACAGACCGTTGGGAAACTTTGACCCAGAGGCGGGAAAACCGCAAATCACGCGAGAACGAGTTAGATACTCAGTTGCAGCCAAGATGTGAAGTAAGAGAGACTCTCCTGCTTCGGCTGAACTCAACTACGCGTGATGTTAGTTAGAAAAGGTATAAAAGCTTTAAAAAAAACAGCAGCGTTTGTTGATGATTGAGCATGCCTAGTTAGAAAATGAGACACAAAGAAACAAAACTAGAGCTTAAAGATCAACAAATGCCGGAGAGATGACTAGAGAAAAATAGAATCCAACATGGTGAATAGAAAGAAGACTAGACAATCACAAAACCATATGCGCCGAAGTAGCAAGTAAGTTATATCTATCCTGTCTAAATATCCTATCTGTCTACTTCTCTCCTCTCTCTATCACATAAGAACTCTGGTTATGTATCCGACGAGAAAGGGTACATAACCAAGATCAAACAAAACTTTCTAGGGTAGAATTTACGAGAATCCAGTGTGTATTGTATATTTACTCCCAGAACTTTATTTAGGGTAATTAGCAACCAAGTAACAGCTATGGTATGAGAAATATGAAAAAAAAAATAGGCAAAGGAAATAACTCTGAGGAATTTGTTGATTTAATGAATTTCCATATTGAGCATTCTGATAATTAAGACCACAGCATTAATGATAAAACTAATATTGCATTCACTTCCTTTCAAAAAGTATTATTATTGCATTAATTGTAATGGGGAATTAACATTTCACATAATAAATTGAGAATAGTACTGCGATCCAATGGTGAGCAATATGAGATTTAAAAAGTCTCCTATACTTGGATACTATATAACCCAGCTATGGTGGGAACAAACCAGTTAGTATTTTATAAATTAGATCATGAAAACAATGTCCAATTGTTGGTACAAGATTACAAGGCCAGATTTTGTATTGTCAAAAGTATCATTAAAAACTTTCAAGAGAAAAATATAAGTAAAAAAAACTTTAAACATATTGTATTGTAAAACAAAATGTGTAATTTTTCAAATAATCAAATACATTTTCTGCTGCCTTCACAAATGTCATTGGCATCAAAATGTAAAGAAAAACAAATTTAAAAACCAAATTCCTATTGGAGGACATGCACGAGTGAAAGTATAAGTGATAAAAACAAGGATGAGGATATTAGTTTTGGTCTGTATATGATGTGATTATCCGGGTAAGGGATATATCAGTAGAAGTAATAGTGAGGTACACTCGCAGGCTGAGAGTATGAGGTTGGTACGTTGTAGTAGTATAGTAGTAGTAATGTAAGGCGTCAGAGTAGTAGGCATTTATACCTCTACATTTGTCAATATTTATAGATGAACCCAGCAATCAAATACGTAGGGGGGGTACCTAGGTATATGCATATCATTACATCATGAGATACCTCATTTCAAAATATTTTGATAACTATGAAATAATTTGTATATTAATTGAGAAGAAGAATAAGATATTAATTTTTTCTGAATTTTTTTTTTTGTTTTTAATTCTATTTCAGATAAAAGAAGATGAAGATGAATCCTTCAGTTTCGTACGGAGGCCAAACTCAAAAAGTTCCGGTGTTAAAATCTTCGCATGGAATCAAAGATTCTTGTTGGACTTGGGAACTTCTCTGACTAACTTCTTTTCGACTTCGGGACCTTCTTGTCGTAATCGGGAGCCATCACGGAACTTTGAACCTAGCCATTTATTCAGTCCACGGGGTATCCTGTTCTCATTCCGCTAACGCATAGCTGGGGTAAGCTGTGTTGATTATTACTCTTAATTGTCGTGCAGTCGGTGTATTCTAACGCCCCATCCGACAGGGCGGACGGTCTTTTTAGTAGTTAGTAGTAGTTGGTTTGGTTGGTTCGGTTTTACGGCATGTCAAACCCCTTGGGTTTTTTTATCCCGAATACTTCTATTGGTAATTAGTAGTAGTAGTAGTGTCTAATAGTAGTAGTAGTTGTTGTTGTTGTTGTTGTTGTTGGCAGCGGTGGTGGCTTCAGTTTTTGTCCTTTGTAAACCTGTTGACTTCACGGTTGATCACAGAAAAAACATGAACAAGAGAAAATATTTATTTAACTGTTGAGATGTCAACATAAACGATGATGAAGAGAGTTTTAAAAGCAAAAAACATCAGAATTGTAGAGTGAAACGTTATTCACAGAACAATCCACTTGAACTTGTACAATTAAAAATCATAATGTCAAGTATAAGAAACCCGAGTATTCTTTGACGAAGGGTCTTTTGTCTCGCGCACCTTCTGACCAATAAGTCTAACCTGGCGCATGCCGACACTCAAAAACTCTCCCCCCTCGCAAGTAGGTTTAATCGGCCATTGACCAAAGATGTCAAGTGGCCATTATGGGTCGGTGTTTTCATTTGCAATTAAATAGGCAATCGGATATGGAGACAGATCAGATTCTGGTGGGGAGAGAGAGAGAGAGAGAAAGGGAGAGTATTTTGAGAGGGTACGCTAAGCAAAAAAAAAAAAAGAAAGACAGACAGACAGAGACAGAGGGGTAGGGACCAGTAAAAAAGAAAAGAAGAAAAAAAGAGAAAGTAGAGAGTGGGAAGTCTTTTGAGAGGGTAGAAAGAAGAGAGAGAGAGAGAGAGAGAGAGAGAGAGAGGAGAGAGAGAGAAGAGAGAAGAGAGAGAAAGAAAAAAGAAAGTGAGTGGAGTCTTTGAGAGGTACGAATAAGCAAAAAAAAAAAGAGAGACAGACAGACATAGACAGAGAGGTAGGGATTAGAAAAAGAAAAGAAAGGAGAAAGTAAGAGAGTGGGAGCTTTTGAGAGGGTACGAATAAGCAAAAAAAAAAGAAGAGAGAGAGACAGACAAACAGACAGACAGAGACAGAGGGTAGGGATCAGAAAAAAGAAAAGAAAAGAAAAAAAGAGAAAGAGAGGGGAGTCTTTTGAGAGGGTAGAAAGAAAAGAAGAGAGAGGGATTGTATTGCATATACACGCGATGTATGGACGTTAGCAGTCGAAGTGAACGGACGTCTTTTTCACTGTTTCCAAGAAAAATGATATATCTTAAAGTTAATAAGTGATTATCATGTTTTATTTCTTCATTTAATTATCTATTTATTTTAGTTTCATTTTCTTTATTCATCTATAAAATTATATTTCAATTATGTACATATCTATGTTTACTATTTATGTACGATAATAATGATAGATTTTATATTTGACTACTATATATACACACACATATATATATATATATATATATATATATATATATATATATATGTGTGTATTTGGCAGCATTCTTTCATTTATACAGTTAGAATTATGATGATGGCACTTCGAAGTGCCGAAAGTACTCGGGAACTGAATTTGTGACTTATCCACCAATTCCACCCAAAGTTGGCTAGAAAATTAGAAAAGATCAAAAATAAAATTGTTAAACAGGAGATGTGCCTTTTGGTTTAATCTACATGTGTGTGTATAATATATATATATATATATATATATAATATATTATATATATATATATATAGTGTGTGTGTGTAATTGATAAAGAAAGAGGCTTAAAAATATACATTTAGCGGTTATAGATCTATTTCTACCCACAAGTATCTGTGTATATATATGAGTTTTATCAGACTGCTAATTTTTAGGAAAATGGTAGACATAATTCATGGGCTTTATATATACATTCGGGGAGGGGGATTCTGAAATGTTTTGGTATCAGTTCTTCCATCACCTTATGGGGGCGGTGGTTATGACCAGGGATTAATCAAGCAGATAGTGATGTGCTGGTGGTGATTCTAGGTGGTTTTGTCCACTCAATAAATTCTTTATTAGAGGGATCGGCCATATTGCTCCTCCGTCTCTTGAATTTAAAAAAAATTTTTATCCAAGTTATTTTCAGTGAACCGTTTCTTTCCAGGTGGCCCCATACAAAAAATATAAAATAACAACCCCCCCCGCATAAATCTCAATATTTTAACATTATATTCTCCAAATCCCACACTATTACAATACAACGGAAGATAGGTTTAAAACAAACTAAAAAGAATCAAACTAAATTAAACATACATGTTATTATAATATAATGTAGAATTAACAATAGATTAAACTACAAATAAAGCTAAGTTAAGCATTGAAGAATAATATCAATAGATGAAATTTCCTGTCTGTAAATAAATGTGTGTATATATATATATATATATATATATATAAGTAAAGTAAAGTCGTCGGGGCGGCCTAAAGTCTGTATCAGCCAATCAGCGAGGGAGTCTATCCCCTTTTCACTAGCGCTAGACCAAGGAGATTGTTTCGGCGTCTGAGGTGGAGCGCCACACCTACCATCAGCTCCTTACTTTACCGCACAGATCTCTGTGCTACTCATACGCTGAGTTCACGAGGACCGGTATCGAACTAGGAACCTTCTGGCTTCTAGCCGAACGCTAATCCGGGGTAGGAATGAATCCGACAGAATGAGGTAAAAACTGATGAAGCCGAGTTTAAAAGAGAGAAAAGGAGAGAGAGAGAGAGAGAGAAGGGGGGGGGTAACATGGAAATAAATAGATATGAATAGATAATTTTTATTTTGACAGAAAGTATTGAAATAAAAGCAGACAGTAAAAAAATAAATTTAAAAAAAACCCCCAAAAACAGAGGAAAATTAAGATAATACCCGGCTGTGAAAGTTTTTGTTAAAGAAAACAACCAAACACCAGAAATGAAGTTAATTCATTGTTAAGAAAAACCATTGCATAGAGTTAAAAATGATAATATAAACAATTCCCCCCCCCTTCCCACAAAACATATACTTTAGTGTGGATGAGGAATGATGGTTGAATATAATTTCCTCATCTATAATAAATGTGAGAACAAACTGTGACAAAGTACTAACAAGAATATTTTATTTTCTAAGCAAATTTAACAGAATAGAAGTACAACATAAAAATGAGAATGTCCTTATATAAGAAGTAAATGTTGGAGTCAATTCCCCACTTTCTGTACCACCCACCCCAATCTCTAGTCATAACTCTATCCTCACACCCACATGAGAGTTATTGATTCCACCAATTTAAAAACTCCAACTCAAATTTTTTAATTTGGTCATTGATTGAGGGAGAACCCCCCCCCCAGATCACTGAGAAAGCACCCGCTTAAAAATAAAGATCAAAAGGACAAAACAGATTGTGCAAGTCAAATGGACCAGCCAATGGGCCAGTTAATTGCACAAGTCAAATGCCAGCCAATGGGGCCAGTTAATTGCACCAGTCAAATGGACCAGCCAATGGGGCCAGTTAATGCAACCAGTCAAATGGACCAGGGGCACAAATGAGCCAGCCAATTGCACCAATTCAAATGGACCAGCCAATGTGCAGCCAGTTGGGCCAGTTAATTGTGCCAGTCAAATGGACCAGCCAATTGAGCCAGATTAATTGCACCAGTCAAATGGACCAGCCAATTGTGCCAGTCAAATAGACCAGCCAATTGGGCCAGATTAATTGCACCAGTCAAATGGACCAGCCAATGGGTCCAACCAGTTGGGTCTGTTAACTTTGCCAGTCAATTTATTCGGGTGAGTCAAAAGATTTGCAATATTTAATAGGTGATAGTTTGTGGCACGTATGTCACATGACAGAAACAGTTCAAGTTGTTCGAGCACTGACACATTGTGCATTGCTTCATTCTTCTGTGTGTAATTCAAAAGATTCACAGATGAATGTGCAACATTGTTTAACTTGGTCATAACACTGTGGAAATAATGAAAAAAAAATTGTTGTATGAAAGTTGAAGGGGCAATTGATCCCAGTACAGTAACCAGATGATTCAAGAAATTTTGCTAAGGCTCGAAGATTATCGACAATCAGGCAAGGTCAGGTAGGCCTAAAACGGTGGATTCTGAGGCCATAGAGGTGAGTAGCACTTGGAGAGTATCAGGCGACCTCAGAATCTCACAGTCCAGTGTAGTTTGTTACGTTCATAACCTCGGAAAAAGAATCCTGAGCTGCTGACTTGTGCCACATATTACCAAAATATTGCAAAACTTTTGACCCACCCAAGTATTTGCTCTTTGAAAACAAAATATTGAAAAAAAACCCAAAAAACCCAAAAAACAACCCTCCCCCCCCAAAAAAAAACCCCCAGTAATTTCTAATCTTAACACACAAGATTTTTGTTGTATGAATATTTTAAAACCAATCTGAACTGTTTCTCGGAATATTTTAGATGAGGCTTGATAATTAGTATTTTTTGGATTATTCAGACTATTGTCCTCATCTTCATTGTTATCTGTACAATTGGACACATAGCCTAGTGGATAAAGGAGTTAGGTTAAGACAGTTCTAAGTGACAGTTATCTCTAGACTGCAGGTTCAATCCTGGTCAGGGGCAGCGTTAACATAGAATAATAATTAACACAGCTTAACACCTGTACCTCAGCTATGGTTAGTGGAATGAGAACAGGACACCCCCATGGACTGAATAAAGGGTTAGGTTCAAAGTTCTGTGATGGCCCCCGATTACAACAAGAAGGTTCCAGAGTCTGAGATGGTTCTTGAGTTCGAGAAGGTTCTTGAGTCTGACAAGAAATACCTGAAGAAGGCCGGAGGGCACATTGGCCGAAACGTTGTACAGATAACAATGAAGATGAGGACAATAGTCCGAATAATCCAAAAAATACCAATCTGAACTGGTCTTTTAAATGCAGACAAGAAATAGTTTAATTTTCCAAAAATAAGTTCAACTTATTCTTGTTAAAAACACTGAGAGGTCAGTGGAAGACAAGGAAACTCAAGGCCATGGGGATTGTTACTTAATAATTAAACTGATTAGAACATGGAAATGAATAGATTAAACCAAATGAATTTATGAATGTTAATGATGTGTCATAAAAAAATAAATCATCATAAATGGCGTTTAGTTTTTGGTTTTTTTATAGAGCATCAATGAGATCTTTCAAGAACTTTTTGAGAAAAACATTTCTCTCTCTCTCTCTCTCATATGTACATTGTCTTTCTTTCTCTCTCCCTCACATGTACATTGTCTTTCTTTCTCTCTTCTCTCTCTCTCTCTCTCTCACATGTACATTGTCTTTCTTTCTCTCTCACCCACGCATTGTGTTTCTCTCTCTCTCTCACACATGTACATTGTCTTTCTTTCTCTCTCCCTCTCTCTCTCTCACATGTACATTGTATTTCTTTCTCTCTCACACACGCATTGTGTTTCTCTCTCTCTCTCTCTCTCTCACACACATGTACATTGTCTTTCTTTCTCTCTCCCTCTCTCTCTCACATGTACATTCTTTCTCTCTCCCTCTCTCTCAAACATGTACATTGTCTTTCTCTCTCCCTCTCTCTCACATGTACATTGTCTTTCTCTCTCTCTCTCTCTCTCTTACACACGCATTGTGTTTCTCTCCCTCTCTCTCACACATATACATTGTCTGTCTGTCTTTCTTTCTCTCTCCCTCTCTCTCACATGTACATTGTCTTTCTTTCTCTCTCACACATGCATTGTGTTTCTCTCTCTCTCTCACACACACATGCATTATGTTTCTCTCTCTCTCACACACACATGCATTGTCTTTCTTTCTTCCTCACACAGAGATTGAAATAAAAATAATTCATACATAAAAATAGAATAGTTTTTTTTTCTTTCTCTCTCTCACACACACACACACACACACACACAGAGTCTTTCTTTCTTTCTCCTGCACACATGCATTGTGTTTCTGTCTCTTTTTCTCTCTAACACGAGCATTGTTTTTCTGTCTGTCTCTATCTCTTTCTCCCACGCACTCATTGTCTTTCTTTCTCCCTCACACAGAGATTGAAATAAAAATAATTCATACTTAAAAATAAATGAGTTTTTTTTCTTCATACGTTCAACAAAAGCAGAAAAAGTTGTAAAGTTGAACAAGTGGTTCTCTTCAATAATAGAAATATTTTTAAATCTTTTCAAAAGACAGCAAAGTGCAATTTGACTTTGATATTTTTATTTATAAAACAACCAATAATTAAAAATATTTAATCATCTTTTAATGTTCACAAAATAAATGTATCACAATAGACAAAACAAATTTTCATCAAACACATTTTTTAAAAACTAATGGAACACGAATAGAATTTGGATACAATCAATTCTTCTTCACTTTTAACATTTTTTTCAAAAAAATATCAAAGTTTGGAATACTTTCTACAGATTTCATGAGTTTCAACCAAAAAATATTCAATCAGACAAAGACGATATGTAGCGTGTTGTAACTGCAAAATTATTCATCACATGATTTGATATTATGTTGTCATCAGAACAAAGATGCCAAAATGAAATCAAAGAATAATTTGTTGTTTAAAAAAAAAAATTTAAACTGCAATAAAAGGGTTAAAATAAATTTAAAAAATCTATAAGGCATCTGATGTTTTTATTGTATTAGAAATTTTGGAATTAAAATTTAGTTATATTCAATTTAACATCTGAAATCCGTATTCGTTGGATTTGATAGCACACACCCCCACCCACCTGCCAAACTCTGTGCCAACTTCTTTTTACAATATAATAGAAATCTAAACATATAAAAAAAGGCAACATTTGGCCTTCCAAAAGTAAAAGAAGAAAAAGATAAGAGAAATCAAAACTATAGATATATATCAATAACAGAAAAATATTTGTAGATTGAAGAAAGAAAAAGGTCCACACTTGTTGAGCAAATCAAATAACAATTAACAAAAATGGCCGAGCATCAGCTGAAATGGCATTTCAGCAAATTCAATTGGATTTTCAAAGAATCAAAATTGGCCTCAAAGAAAAAACATTTTAATTATGTCAGATGTTTCTTAAGATCACAGAAATATTTAAAAAAAACAAAACAAAAAAAACAAACAAAAAAAAAAACAAAAACATGACTAGATATATAAATCAAATATCCAAGAATTAGTTAAAGTAAAAATGTTCTAGAACACAAGAGAATTCTGAGACAAATGCAGAGAGAAAGATTTTGAAGATTTTCAATTTTAGGTGAAGAAATGAAAAAAATTCTGAAATTTCTTCAGGACTCGAAAAAAAAAAAAAAAAAAAAAAAAAAAAGAAAAGAAAACTTGTGTGTGTGTATGTTTTTTTTGTATTTTTTTAAACTTTGTGGCTTTTTGGTTTGTACGAGGGTAATCCCAAAAGGAAAGGTCTCCAAAATATTTAGAAATCAGAAACGTTTATTTCATACAACTTGACTTATACATGCGATTGAGCGGAAGATAAGGGCCTTTTTGCAAAATTGAGGCTTCAAGTAACTATTCTCAGTACAATAATTTACAATTATAAATTACAAATAATCTGAATAAAATAACAATCTACATAATAGGGAGAGAATTGTAATAATCTATATAAATTGCCTGAACACTTAACCATTACTCAGAAAAAAAAAAAAAAGAAAAAGAAAAATAGGAATTTTTCTTCTAATATTTGTTATACTATTAAGTAAAAGATTTTTTTTTTAAATTGAATGTTTATGATTTTTTAAAATACTGGTACCTTCAAAAATCATCTAAAAAATTGTACAAGAATTTAAAATTGGTTAAATTAACCTTAAAGAATGATGATAAACAGACAATATTAGATACATATACAAGGTAGGATCTTAAGCATTCGTTCTCAAAAAAAAAAGAAAAAAGAGAAAAAGAAGAAGAGGGAAAATAAAGCCTTGTACCAAGTGTTGCATAATCTATGTGGTAGCATAGCTTATTGACAACACAATGTAGCGAGAATACAAAGAGCCTAAATGGAAAATTACAGACCGTTGGGAAACTTTGACCCCAGAGGCGGGAAAACCACAAATCACGTGAGAACGAGTTAGATCCTCAGTTGCAGCCAAGATGTGAAATAAGAGAGACGTCTCCTGCTTCGGCTGAACTCAACTACGCGTGATGTTAGTTAGAAAAGGTAAATAAAAGCTTTAAAAAAACAACAGGTGTTGTTGATTGATTGAGCATGCCTTAGTTAGAAAATGAAGACACAAGAGAAGACTAAAAACTAGAGCTTAGAAGATCACAAATGGCCGGAGAGAAGACTAGACAAGATGGAATCCAACATGGTGAATAGAAAGAAGACTAGACAATCACACCAACGGCCGAAGTAGCAAGTAAGTTATATCTATCTGTCTAAATATCTATCTGTCTACTTCTCTCCTCTCTCTATCACATAAGAACTCTGGTTATGTATCCGACGAGAAAGGGGTACATAACACAAGATCAAACAAAACTTTTCTAGGGTAGAATTTTACGAGGAATCCAGTTGTGTTATTTATATTTACTCCCAGAATTTATTTGGGGTAATTAGCAACCAAAGTAACAGCTATGGTATGAGAAAATAAGAAAAAGAAAAATAGGCAAAGGGAAATAACTCTGAGGAATTTGTTGATTTAATGAATTTCCATATTGAGCATTCTGATAATTAAGACCACAGCATTAATGATAAAACTAATATTGCATTTCACTTCCTTTCAAAAAGTATTATTATTGGTAAATATTGAACAATAGGTACTGCTATCCAATGGTGAGCAATATGAGATTTAAAAAGTCTATACTTGGATACTATATAACCCAGCTATGGGTGGGAACATACAGTTAGTATTTTATAAATTAGATCATTGAAAACAATGTCCAATTGTTGGTACAAGATTACAAGGCCAGATTTTTTGGTATTGTCAAAAAGCATCATTAAAAACTTTCAAGAAAAATATAAGTAAAAAAAAAACATTAAAATATTGTATTGTAAAACAAAATGTGTAATTTTTTCAAATAATCAAATACATTTTCTGCTGCCTTCACAAATGTCATTGGCATCAAAATGTAAAGAAAAACAAATTAAAAACAAAAATTCCTATTGGAGGAATGCACGAGTGAAAGTATAAGTGATAAAAACAACAAGGATGAGGATATTAGTTTTGGTCTGAATAATGATGTGATATATCCGGGTAAGGGATATATCAGTAGAAGTAATAGTGAGGTACACTCGCAGGTAAGTATGAGGCTGGTACGTTGTAGCAGTAGTAATAGTAAGCGTCAGAGTAGTAGGCAATTATACCTCTACATTGTTCAATATTTATAGATGACCAAGCAATCAAATTACTGTGAGGGGGGGGGTACCTAGGTATATGCATATTCATTACATCATGATGATAACCTCATTTCAAAATATTTTGATACTATGAAATAATTTGTATATTAATTGAGAAGAAGAATAAAATATTTAATTTTTTCTGAATTTTTTTTTTTGTTTTTAATTCTATTTCAGATTAAAAGAAGATGAAGATGAATCCTTCAGTTTTCGTACGGAGGCAAACCAAAAAGTTCCGGTTTAAAATCTTCCATGGAATCAAGAATTAGAGTCGCTTGATCCTTCAACCGAGACACGTCAGTTCTTGGGTCGGGTATCCACACAACCTGCATCCCTGCTCTGTAACCAGACTCCACACCGTTCGGGGCATCTTCAAACACAAGCACCTGTTGAATAAATCAATAACAAAATTCAATTTGATTTCTTGCTGAAGATATAAACATACAAAATGAAATAAGAAATAAAATTTTTATATAGAATAAAATTTTTGATTTCAATAAAGCAAGATGATCTAGTAATGTCTGGGATCAGTTGACTTCAAAGCTTTTCAGTTTTACATACACACACACACACACACACACACACACACACACACACACACACACACACTTTCTTTGTTTATAATAAATAAATGAATATCCTGGAGGAGGGGGGCTCAGTATACATTGGGGAAAATAAGTATTTTACCCCCTGCTGATTTTCTGAGTTTGCCACCTTACAAAAATAGGAATGGTTTATAATTTTCAGGGTAAATAAATGTTCAAAAATTGATATAATATGATTTTCTAAATTAAAAAAAATATTTTATCTCACTCTTTCAAGACGGTTTGGTTTCTTTTGTTTGATGGCATATCAACCTCAGTGGGTCATTTAATGCCAGCAAAGTTCTGAAATAAATTCATTCTTAATGGATACTCAATTTCTTTATAAACACATTTTTTCTATTTAACCCATAGATGGGGCCCTAACAGGTACTACCACTCCAGGTCAGAGTGGACCAGGGAGCAATGGTGATGGAAGGGTGCTCCACATTCCCCAGACCTCCAAAAATGGAACCTCATCATCAGATAGAGTTTAACGTCATTCCCAGGACATGAAGACCCTCAGGCGCTGCCTTCTAGCACCCATGTGATAAAAAGGGTTGGGGCTTGCTATAAGGGCAATAGGGACGGGACAATCTCTTTCAAGACGGACCAATCCTGAAAATTACACACCATTCCTATTTTTGTAAGGTGGCAAACTCAGAAAATCAGCAGGGAGGGGGAGGATACTTATTTTCTCCACTGTAGGTGTATATTGGATCTCAAGATTATCATCTGATGAAGAAGAAATCTTTCTTGGAAATATTGATTTTGGATTTTGGCTTAAGTTGG
This sequence comes from Doryteuthis pealeii, assembly GCA_023376005.1. Taxonomy (NCBI): domain Eukaryota; kingdom Metazoa; phylum Mollusca; class Cephalopoda; order Myopsida; family Loliginidae; genus Doryteuthis; species Doryteuthis pealeii. Next base: position 35,329,025 of record CM042156.1, read on the forward strand.
CTCCATTGGTCAAATCTTGTTGGGTTATTTAATGCCGAACTTTTTTTTCTTCTTTTTTCTGGTGGGGGTGGGGGTGGGGTGTTACAAGCAATTATTTAGTTTCAAGCAACTGTTCCTATTTAATAATAATAATCATTTGTAAACAATTATTGCGTCAAGTAAGTAAAAGTAAAGTCGTCGGAGTGGCCTAAAGTCGATATCAGCTAATCAGCGAGGGAGTCTACCCTTTTTTCAATAGCGCTAGACAAAGGAGATTGTTTTTGCATCTGAGGGGGAACACCACACCTAACATCAGCTCCTTACTTTATCGCACAGATCCCTGTGCTACTCATATGCTGAGTTGGCGAGGGCTGGTATTGAAATAGAACCTTGCAGTTTCTAGCCGAACGCTCTACCAACTGAGCTAACCCGGCCCTTATAGTTAAATACAAATAATTTGCACACAGTTAAATCGTTTCAATTATGGTTACAAATGCAAGCAATTAAAAGGAGTTCAAAATCATTTTAAACATGTAAACTCTTCATATTTAGTTGGTTGGTTGGATTTTATGGCATGTTGGGTTGTTTTATGCCAAAGATGTTTTGTTTTATATCTTGGAGGCGTAACACAGATTCACAAACATACGTGGTTCAAAGTTAACTGACCTGAAAAAATGTAAAAGTTTTTAAATAAAATAACTAGTGCATTTATTCTTTTATTCATTAATATATCAACATTGAAAATTTCATTAAATTCCGTTAATTCCTTGATTTTTAGTATTTTTTTTTTTCGGTGGGGTGATATACGATGGTGGAATTTATGTCCGTTAAGTAGGATTTAACCTCATCTCCTTTCTTTAATTCACACATTCATTAACTCTTTTCTTTCTTTTATTTGCTTAAAACCCAATTTTCTTTAAATAACTCACTTTTCAAATGAACAGCATTTTTCTGTAACCCAATTTAAGTCTATTCTTCATTGCTATCCACACTTTTTTTATAACAGAGCTAAATTACTCAATTAACATATTTTGAATGAATCTATCTTGTATAACTTTTTTAAAAACCTGATAGCAGTCACAGCAGACAGGCGACATATTATAATTATACATGGGAAGTGTACTTTGCAGCTCATGAGATAATTTTATTTTAATTTGAATCTTAGAATGGTAGTCCTGGGCAAACTCTAGGAAATTTCACCAAATTTTATTTTTCTAACATAAATCATGTTAGTATGCTGGTGGTAAGCCTTACCGTATTTGACGGCATATAAGATGCACCCCCATTTCAGCAGGTCAGATTCAGGAAAAAAAGTTTTTAGTGTATTTAAGCATATATTGTTGAAAACAGTCTAGCTGTGCATTACACAAGCAGAAACATAGCTGTATAAAAGCAATTTGGAGTTTAGGGTAGGTAAAAGTACTGAGCATAAGCTGGGTTAGTAAGCATCATAGAGAAGATTAGCCGAGGCCTACGGGAGGTCTCAAACTTCATCTATGATGTATAAGATGCAGGGCAATTTTCTGAGCCAAAATTTTGGAAAAAAAAGTGTGTCCTATATGCCATCAAATACGGTACATATTGCAGAATAAAGATATACAAGAGACACTGTTTCACACTTAAGAGAGAGAGAGAGAGAGAGAGAGAGAGAGAGAGAGAGAGAGAGAGTGTGTGTGAGAGAGAGTGAGAGAGAGAGATTGTGTGTGTATTAAATTCAACATCAAACTCCCTTTGTGCAGCTGAAGCAATACTGATAATCCCATGATGGATGAGATGGATCCAATTCTACTCCATTATATTTGACCTTGGAAGTTTTCTTTATTTCTTCACCCCTCCCATATGTAGAAATCATAAACTGTTAGGGCCACACCCACAGTACTCTAGAATGCCCTGCCTAGACTCAGCAAAACCACAAGAATATAATATATATATATATATATATATATATATATGTGTGTGTGTGCGTGTGTGTGTGTGTGTATCTAGAAGGAAAACACTAAATCCAAACCTGTTAAATTCTGCTTAAGAAGCTGACCTTGTGTCACATCCTGTTTGTGCAGAGGGGTTGTTAAATGTGTGTGTGTATATATATGTGTGTGTGTGTGTATACTGTGTCAAAATGAATTCATGTATAAGTAACTATATATATATATATATATATATATATATTTCCTCTTTTTCACTCCTAAGTGTGTGTGTGTGTGTGTATATATATATATATATATATATATATATATATCCTCTCTTTTTCACTCCTAAGTGTATGTGTGTGTGTGTATATATATATATATATACACCCACATACTTAGGAGTGAAAAAGAGAGGAAAGAACCTGCCACAGAAAAGAAAGCCAGAGGGAAGAAGAGACAACAGCAACTCTAGCAAGCATCACTGTTTGTTTTCAATCACTGCACCAGAGATTGCCATTCAAAAATTGACCTGTTCAGTCACTTGTGCACATTCAGTAAAAAAATAAAAAAATTGGACACTAACCATCGTTTTTAGCAGACAGAAGGATGCCAACAATAAACAAACATTTAACAACATCTCCGCATGAACAGGATGTGATACAAGATAAATTTCTTAAGCAAAATTTAACAGGTTTCGGTTTAGAATTTTCCTTCTCCTAGACTGGTTGCCTAACCAAGAGCCCAGTCCTGCCCTTTCCATTTACCCATAGCTGGAAGGAGAATAGTTGGATTTGTACCTTTCCCAAGGGTACTAACGATATGTGAAATGCAAACAGCCTATATATATATATATATATATATAATACAAAACATTATTATATATATATAGATTAATGGATGAAAGGCCACATCCTCCCCTTCCCAGAGAAAGGCGACCTTAGAATCACTAAGAACTAGAGAGATATAACTCTTACTGCCATAGCTGCTCAAGTTTATAATGCCCTTCTTTTCAATTGCATTCAAACTGAAGTCAAGAAAATTCTTAGGAAAAATTAAAATGGATTTCAAATCAATTCACAATGGATCAGAATCTGACTATTTGTCAAATTGTTGAAGGTTTATGAGCAAAAAATCCTGAGGCAACACTTGTGTTTGTAGGTTTCTCCAAGGCATTTGATTCCATACACAGAGGAAAGATGGAACAAATACTTCTAGCATATGGTCTCACCAAAGAATCTGTTACTGCTATAATGATGCTCTTCAAAGCCAAGAAAGCAATGGTTCGCTCACTCGATGATGACACTAATTTCTTTGACATCGTCAATGGAGTCCTAGAAGGACAGACATGAACACCATTTCTCTTTATGATATGCATGTACTATGAACATCATTAGATCTAATGAAAGAAAAAATTCTGTTTTTTTTGGGTCCCCCTGTATATATATATATATTTAAATTACTCTTATCTTTACTTTTTAAAATTTTTTTTTTAAAAAGATGAACTCCCAAATCTGTCATAGCATGTCCATTTTTTTTCCCGTTTGGCATCACCGTGGGTCTAATCCCAGGAGAAAGATGATCTCAGCCCAACACATTAACAACAACAACATCATTATTATCAACATAATTTCCATCCCCTTCTCAGAATCAGAATCGTCAACATGGCTAATTCCTTGACCCATTGTACCCGAAAGATCTCTAGATTGAAAAAAAAAAAAAAAAAAAAAAAAAGATTTTTTTTTAAATAAAAAAAATGGACCTAAATTAACTCCTGGCTCTTGAACAATTCACCAGGGACGATATAAACTGCTGCTTGGGCATCTTCTGACTTTCTTCTTTGTTTTTTATCAATCGGACCACGATTATAGGATGGATTATCAACCTTAAAGTCAAAAAGTTCTTACACTAAAAACGTCAAGAAACAGTTGATAACCCTCAGAAACTATTACAAATGTTCTGGCATCCTTCCATCTGCTAAAGACAATGGCTTAGTGTCCTTTTTTTTTTTTAACTGCATCTGCACAAGTGGCTGAATAGGCCAATTTTTGAATGGCAGTCTCTGGTGTAGTGACTGCAAACAAACAGTGATGCTGGCTAGAGTTGTTATTGTCTCTCCTTCCTTCCGGCTCTCTTTTCTGTGGTGGCTTCTTTCCTCTCTTTTTCACTCCTTTTTGTCCCTTGTTTGACAAGGAGGCACCAGGCTGCTCAGTTTTCTGCACCAACCTCCCATGTGTTGGTGGTGATGTGGCATGTCTTTAAAGCATAGGGTGTGGTCTCCCTACTGGCCGAGAGCCTTCTACTAATTCGCCATACAGTAGGTCTTTGGGGATGCAGTCTTTGTCCATCCTCCTGACATGACCAAGCCAATGCAGGCGTTTATTACAAATACAGACTACGCAAAATCAAGGAAAACAATTGAAAGAGAAGATTAGTATATTCATGGGTGAAGTTGGGAATGGAATTTGATAGTATTCCTTATATATATATGTGATGTAATGATTGTTGACCCAAGTTCAAATCCTGGACAAGGTTGTTTGCATTTCACATAGTGCTAATACCCTTGGAGAAAGGTATGCATCCAATTATTTTCTCTTCAGCTATGGGTAAATAATAATGCAGACTGACCTCTTAATTTTTAGTATGGCAACTGGTTTAGGAGAAGGAAAACTTTGAAATTCAAACCTGTTTGTATTATATATATATATATATATATATATATATATATAATGAGAGAAAGAGAGAGCAAATATTCATATTTTATAACCATAAACATTTGGAACAAAAGCTTCAAAATCATCTTCTTCATTTACATTTATATATATATATATATATATATATATAAAATATAGGAAATTTGAAGGTACAAGGTTAACGGCATGCCAATAATAAGTTTCTGATCTACCTCTTGCGAGTACTTGGCTGCAAATCTTATTATAATGGAGATTGTGTGTTTTTCTGTCTGTAACCGAAACTATATTCCTACTCAAGTCACAATTCTCTGTTATTGACATCACATTCTCCATGATTTTATTTTTTATTTAACCTCAATTATTAATAAAATTGTCTTACATAATTAATACTGTTAACTATGTCTACATACTGACAACATGCAATTATATTTATATATACAACAAAATAGTGGTTTACAGTGTAAACGGGAAGGCTAATTTGCATATTAATATTAAAAAATCGAATTTAATAAATATGTGCTTAGTATTATTGATTTCTAACTGTTTGGTTTTATTTTAATGAATATAAGCAAAAATCTCTTCAATGAATCTTAAATGAAATCCATTAATAAGATAAAATAACTGTCATTTTATTCTTTACTTCCCCTTATAACTAAATACTTAAATTAGAAAAAATAACAATGAAAGACGAGAGTGATGGAAGAGTAAGTTTCAGTTGTTCCATTTTTTATTATACTCCCTCTGTTTCAAATCTTTTATTATACTCCCTCTGTTTCAAATCTTTTTATCTGTATTCTTATTTAGTTTCATTAGCCTTTCTAATTTAATATGATATTTTATTACATTAAAAGTTAAATACTTGCACCCGGAGGGTGCATATATTTGCTAGTATAAATAATAATTATATATAAGTCATATAATAGAGTTTAAAGAATTGTTGGTCTGTTCTTCACTCAGCCATTTCTATCAAAATGACGAGCAAAAGTATGCCCCCCCCCGCGCAAGTATTTTAAGTTTTAACTTAATAAAATATTATATTAAATTAGAAAGACTAATGGAATTAAGTAAGAGTGAATATAACAATATTGCACTCATTTTAATATTATCTTAATTGAATTTTATATAAAATTATATATAGGATTGCTTTTAATCGTAAAGAGTGCTCAATATCATTAATAGAGCATGTATATCTAAGTTTGGGTAGCAATGAACACGAAGTCAATAGTCCTTGGTAACTGAATGTTTCACGCTTATGGGATTTTCATATCAAGTGAATAGTAAAGACAAAAGCTTAAAAATCGGGTATTATGTGGTTATGGTACCATTTCCACCCATAGGTGGTACCATAACTGCATAATACCCGATTTTTAAGCTTTTGTCTTTACTAAATATATTGCTCTGTTTATAAAAATTAAACATTGAGCTCTCAATTCGGACCTGAACTCTCTAACATTTTACCGTTGGAAGAAAGGACCAGCTTAGATCCATCCTAATACCAAATTACCTGGCATCCCACCTACGTATATATATAATATATATATATATATATATATATATATATATGTAAGTTGAAAATGGAAGCGAATCCAATGGTATGTTGAAATGAAAAATCAAAGAAAGAAAATGTTGAATGGATAAAATAGGATTTATTTCATTTTATTTTACTGACACATGTTTTGGCCAGGAGTTTATCCATGTATACATATATTCTATCTATTATTATTTTAAATACAAAATAAAATAACAATAATAGAAAAAACTAGAGAAATGTTTAGTATACAAAGAAATAGCGACCTTCGTCAGAGTAAATCCTTATTGTTTTATATGAAATCGGTTGAAATACGGATAATTTCTGAGATGTTCGAAAAAAGAACTTTTTTGAAATCGCTTGAAGAAAGTGTTCTAATGCAATGGAGAAAACAATTATGTTTACGTCATCATCGCATGCAACAGATTTTGAAAAGGGAAATATATATATATATATATATATATATATACACACACACTGATTAATAACAAATTGATAAAACTTATTTTCCAGCATTTATGCATGGTCTTTTTTGTTTACACACACACATATATATATATATAAATTAGGGGCTCGCCCATCGTTCTCAACATATCAGTTCAGTTAAAGATGTGAACCATTGGACTACCTATCAAGATTATTTATTTATAGTGGTGAAAGTTTGTGTGTAAGACCAGCCACATTTTTGGGATAAGCTGATGCCAGAAGAATGGTACATGCCACAAATTCTCCTGAACTTTTCAGGTTTTTAATTCAGAGTTTTTCTCTTAGACTGGTTACCCTACCAAGGCTACAAAATCCAGTCTGTTCTACTATTTCCCATAACTGGAATAACAACAACAAAAAAAATGGTTTATGCTATTTTCAAGGAACTTGCTTTGAAGTGAAACCCTATCTGGAATGAAAACTTGCCTTGTCAATTTCATTTAACTCAATGATAACCATTGCACCACCCAAGCTTCATAAACACACATACACACTTTTATATATATATGTGTGTGTGTGTGTACATATATTATCTTACTGTAGATATATTTGTGTATATCAATATAGGCATATAATTTACCATATTAATATTTGTATCTGTCAAAGATCAATTGAAAGCCATTTGTCATGTGATGCTGCTAGATTAATCTAAACTTAATAAGTATCTACATACACACATTATTCTGTGATATATATATATATATATATATATATATATATATATATATATATATATAACCCACTCCCCATCATCTACTTTCAAATCATCCATCCTTCTCTATTGCTATTAAATGGCTTCTGCTTAGCCTGGCCCATTGACATTATTTTATAGCAGGGTGGATAATGTGTCCCTGGACAGAGGAGAAAAGGGTGTGGCCAGACAGTGTAAAGTTTCTATATATATGTATATATATATATATATATATATAATATATCTGGTGGAGTCAGTCTTCTCTATTATTCCAATAACCACATTGTTTTTCACCAAGTAAACTATATATATATAATAATATATATATATATATATATATATTACTATATATATATTTGAATGTGTTGTAGCTGTATACATATATAATTTGCTATCATGTGGACAGGATTTACTTCAGCAGGCCAACTTTCTCTCGCTGACTTTATCACATGTTAAGTAACAATGAATTTCACACAAAGCAACATTGCAAATGTTTGCAAAAGAGAGAAAAGAAAGATGAACATCATTATGAGAGAGAGAGAGAGAGAGAGAGAGAGAGAGAGAGAGAGAGAGAGAGAGAGAAGAAGAATGAACATCATGAGAGAGAGAGAGAGAGAGAGAGAGAGAGAGAGAGAGAGAGAGAGATGAACATCATTATGAGAGAGAGGAGAGAGAAGAGAGAGAGAGAAAGATGAACATTATGAGAGGAGAGAGAAGAGAGAGAGAGAAGAGAAGATGACATTATATGAGAGAGAGAGAGAGGAGAGAGAGAGAGAGAGAGAAGAGAAAGAGAGAGAGAGAAGAAGAGGGAAAGAATGAACATAATTATGAGAGAGTGAAGAAGAGAGAGCAGCAGATGGAGAGAAGAGAGACTGGATGATGGTATGTGCACTTTAACAAAAGTCATTTCTATTCGTCTCCAATAACGGCCTTCGCCAATTCGAGTGTGTGGGACCGTGTGCACAGGGATCTGTGCAGTTAAAGTAAGGCTGCTGGTAGGGCTGTTTTGGCGCTTCACCTCAGACGCGTAAGGCACACCCTCATCCTTGTTCACTAAGCACTAAAGATTAAACTGGGGAGGGTAGACTCCATCGCTGATGGCTTGATACGAACTCAGGCGGAACACCCGAGCACACTTACTAACATTTCAGAAAAAGATTGTATCAACGAATTTTACATTTTATTCAAAAAAGAAAAAAGAAAAAAAGAAAAGACCAGAAATCCTATTTCCGGTTTTCCATGAATAAAAAACATTGTATGTTCATTTTCTACGCGGCCACTAGCCGAATCGTCCTTTTCATTTTTTGAATAATTTACTATACTTTAGTTCTTAATACTTCTTTTATTTTTTAGTTAATGTGTATGTCATCTCTATTGTTGGAGATATTAATTTATGCCAAAGACGCTTTGTTCTAATTCATTTGTTGAATGGATACTGAAAATTGCTTTTGATTCAATTTTGGTGTACTTCCCAAACAATACTTTTGTTAACTCATATTTCTTATACATATTTAACCACGAGTAGATCCCTGAAACAGTTACCACCACTCCCGTTCACGTGATGAAATCTGGAGTATATTAGTCTAGATAGACGCGCGAAATACCCACTCACACACAGAAGCTTCTCAGAACGATGTGAGAACATTCAGCCATATAATGATAGTTGTAATGTCTATACCCAGGTCACATAAACACCTCAGCGCAACCACCTTTAGAAAAGATAACACAATATATAGTGGGATTGAAAGAGGCGATATGGTGGGTAACTTGCCATGAGAGCAAAGAGGTTGGGAAACATTACAAATAATACCATTGCTTAGGGGCTTGAGATGGACCATCACCTACTTAATTGCATCCATGACATCTAGCCTAAGTCTTCAATTGTCTCAAACTTCCCAAGGTGGAAGTGTTGAAAATCGTGGACTGACTAAGGAGGACCACTAGAGAATTAATTGTACTTAAGTGATACTAATAGAATGTAATAACAACCCTTTATGAGGACCGCTAACATAAACAGGTTGGCTCAGTCCTCTTGGAGAGAATAACTCTAATGCGCTTCTACAGAAGGTCTTAGTCTACTGTCTCAACTCTTATTCTCACATCGCCCCACCAGTGACAGTGATTCCGGACGAGAACTCTAGTTTTTTTCAGTGTATAATAATTGTGATCCTCGTATTTATGACTCAGATAATGGTGACTCCCTATGAGCTCTCATTACTATTAATAAGACTAGTGCTCAAATAGAAACCCAAAAAGCTCTACTAATAGTTAATCTCAGAAAGGAGAAAAAAGACACCACCCTCCTTAGGTTGTGTGAGTGGGTATATAACAGTTAAGTTTTTGAAATGAATTTTGCCTTGACTTAGGATGCGACGTTAAGAAATTCAATGGCTCAAAGGAATTATATATTATTATAAGCCTAGAATACTATAACAAAGAAAGGTAAATCAAACTTATTAAAGCGTAAACACCTATGTATTTAAACAAACTCCCAAACGAGTAGTTATGAAAAGGAAACTTCGCTCTTTTTGGTTAATACAACTGTAATAGGTTGATGATAATATACCGAAATATGAGACAGAGAGCTACAGTACATAAATACTATAATTTTTAAAAAGTAAATGAGTTGATCAGATTAAAATAAGTGTTTGCGGCTCTCGCTCCGAGCTCTTCAGCCACGACGCGAGGAGAAGTTCGTCGTGATCATCGCTCCTCTCTATACTGATGCAGTTGAGACCCACGGAGGATGATAGGTTTTGTTGCGTTCTGAGCGCCCATTTGTTACGCTAGCGAGAAGGTTCTTAAGTGCATACATTAAAGAGCTCCGCTTTCAGCTTTAGCAGCAGCAGATCCTGATACAGTCCTCGTGGAACTCCCGATAACACTGAGTTTGCGCGTGGTGCCTGTATCATACTTGACGAACCTTGTGGTTTCTAGTTATAACCCCAATAAAGAAAGGCGCAGCCGACGCTCTACCGACCCTGGTAGCTATGAGGTATATGTATAATATTAGGTGATTATAAAGTCTAATAGGGTATACGAGGTAGCACACACTACACACAAATGGACCTGGGAGTAGATGGGAAGTGGGAAAAGAAATTGAGTACCGTTCCAGACACCCCACTCCGCGCGTTAGAAATCGTCGCGTGGATGTCAACTGTTCAAATTCGCAAGTGTTCATTCTTTAGTGTCGAAACCCCAGGGATTAATACGACCTCCTGTAGTGGTGCTCGCTGCCCTTTATAGTAACCCTTTGGTTTTAAGCCACCGGCTAGGAGAAAGGAAAAACTTGTGTGTTGTGTGTGTGTGTGTAGGAGGTGTCTTAACCCCATCTGTAGGAAGATGCAGTTTGGCGTATTCTAAGGCCCTTTTTGACTGGGTTGGGGCAGTTTTTGGCCCTGACCCACACATATTTGTGGATTTGAATTTATCTTCTAAAGAAGTTTGAATAACACAGATAAGAATGGTAGAACTGTAAAACAATCTGGATTACAGATTTTTATTTACATTTGCAATTTGGTTTCTTTTTTCTTGGGGGGGGCGGGAGTTAGAGTGGTTGGAGAGGGTTCTAAAATATTTTTAGATTTGGTTTCATTAATTATATACAACCCATATTCTTTAAAAATGTGCCATGAGCCAAACAATTTCTCAATTTCTCACAAGCCATTAATAATGGAGTTCATTCCTCTGAAGTGCTCCATTAATATGACCTTGTGCCAAACATGAGAAAAATAATCACAATATGATACGGCATATACAACAGAAAGTCATATTGTATATTGGGTTTAAGATTATCTAAAAATTTTACCTGAAAACACATGGAAAAAAACAAACAAAAACTCTGAATTCTCAAAGCTCTATACATTAGCAAAAAAACAAAAACAAAACCCACTTTGAATAAGATTAATTTTGATTATAGCAGTCATCATTCTAAATTGGTTATTTCCTATAAGCCCAACATAAACAAAGGTGAACCACTCTTGAACTTTAAATTATTCATTTATTTATTGATCTATAGGGAAAAAGAAGACGAGGTTTAGGTTTAGGGTTAGTTTAAGGGAAAAAAAAAATAATTTATCAGCAAGAGTAGTTCCCCTTTGTTTATTTGGACTATAGGAATTAACCTTAAAAGTCTTATGAACTCATTCTCCCCCAATTCTCCTGCCTCCCTTTCCCCACACTCTTTCATATATTCATTTTTCTGTGAGTTTCCCCCTCCTACTTACTCCCACGCTACTCTGTTATTTAACCACATTCTGTGTTTAATAGCACCAGGAACCAAATCTCAGTTACACCTACCCCTGATGATGCACTTTCAGAGTGTGAGAGTATTAGGGATTGAAACTTTGGAGGACTAACAAAGACTCTACCATGATATTAAGAAATTGGCAGAAACTTTGAAAAGGAAAACTCGTCAGACATGAAATTATCCATAAAAATATATTCGTATCATGAAAAATTGTTCAACACTGACTGTATGTATTAAAGAAAAAAGTGCCCAAATATATATAATATATATATATACTGAATTTTCAATATACTTTTGATAACTATCCCATCTATTAAGATATATATTAAAAATGATTTGATATATAATCTTGATTGAAACAAGGTGATAATGAATCAGTGTCTCCTCCAAACTCACAAGGGCAATTTGTAGCAGAGACTTGTGAAAAGTCGAGAGTTTGATTAAAGATGAATTTCTTAATTAAGAACAAAATTTTCATATAGAATTAAATGGTGAAGACTCCATTAAATGCGAATTCATTCGTTTGAACCCAAAATGATTCGATGCCGGATATTCTCATCAAATATAAATTTACACGAAAAAATAAAGAGCGTCCACAGAATAATCAACCGACGTAATTTGCTCGGTGACCAGAAAACCATAAACAGCAAGGAAAATGTCTTGCGCCATAAGGCACCTCGAAGACGTATTAACACCTGCCCGATTGTTAAAATAACCTGAACCTGGCGTAGTTGTGGCTTATGGAAAACAATGTAATATTTTATTAATAAATATCAATCAAAAGATAAATAAATTTACAAGATCACTATTAGTTAACAAGTGTATATATAAGTTAATAGGTCTTGTGTGATCTATAGTACTCTAAATTATTAATTGTTAATATTCATGCTTTTTATTGTAAATATGTTCACTCTTTGTTCTTTCTTATCAGGATTTCTAGTAGATCCGAGAGAGTGCCCGATTGAGAGAGCTTGTTAACACTATATATATGTATTAATTTGAAATTTAAGCTTATAGTCATTAGTTCATTGCACTCAAGGCTCTAGATGAGAGGATTATAGAGTTGTATGTGTAGTTATGGGTGATGACATATTTGCTCCAGTTTGTCAATTTCTCCTAAAAGAAAATAGTGTTAGAAATTTACTTCTTTACTTTACATGACTCCTGGCCCTACACGTTTCTTCCTATGTTAGGATGGGCAGCTGGGTGTTGTTAGAAGCGGACTAGATAGAAAATACAGTGAGTAACAATGTCAAAACCTCATATTGATTTACATATCTGCTGAGACAGATTACACTACACCAATTGCGTCATCTTCAACATGACAAGAGGAATTTTGCCACCCCCCAGCCTCCTCACATAGCAACCTCGTGTCGCATTAAGCCATTCACCTCTCCTAAGAGACAGAGGAAAAACTCAACAATGTAAGTTTTAAACTTTCTTCATGTTAAACAAATTGTTCTTTTACACGAAAATATAAATTATCAGACTCTACCGATGCCATAGAAAGATTACCTACATATTACGACAATAATACTCCACTACAATGTGAAAACAGTTATTTATAGTTATTAATTTTATTTGTATGTGTCTTATTATTGTGTATTGTCTCTCCTTAACAGCTCTCTGGCTCAGGAGATAAGAGACTCCTGCTCAGTGGTATAGTTAAGGTTTGTCAATTGAAAAATAAATAGGATAGTTTTATTTCTATATACACACACACACCACAGCACAACACAAACTACAATGAAGAAATATTAACAAAAAAAAATAAACAATCTATTATATATAGCAGTTTTATCATTAGTGACGAGCGAGGGGTGGAGGGCCTTAAAATGACTCATAGTCAA
>CM042156.1:35342507-35367507 GCA_023376005.1 Doryteuthis pealeii
CCTGCGGTTTAAAGTAAGGGCTTCGTAGGTGTTGCGGCTTCACGCTCAGGACGTAAAACAATCTCCTTGTCTAGCTACTAGTGAAAAGGCATGCATGCGATAGGACGGTTCCCATACGCTCATTGGCTTTACCACGCTTGATGTATTTCCAACCGACCTCAGGCCACCCTGAACAAACTGTACTACATGTTCAGAAAAGATTGTATCAAAATTTTACATTTTATTCAAAAAAAAAAAAAGAAAAAAAGAAAAAGAGAGAAATCCTTTTATTTATAATAAAACATTGTATGTTCATTTTCTAGGGGCATAATTTTCCTTTCATATTTGAATAATTTTTCTTACTTTAGTTCTTTCTTTTTTTTTTTTTTTGATTTAATGGTATGTCAACTCTTGTTGGATTATTTTATGCCAAAGACGCTTTGTTCTATTCATTTTTGATGGATATTGAAAATTTTTTGAATTCAATTTTTTTTAAACATATTTTTGTTAACTCATTTTCTTCTATTTAACTCATAGATTGGACCCTAACAGAGACTACCACTCCAGGTCAGAGTGAATCTGGGAGTAATGGCGATGAAGGGATACTCCACATTCCCTAGAGCTCCAGAATTGGAACTTCACCATTAGATACAGTTTAATGTCATACCCAGGACACTAAAACCCTCAGCCACCACCTTCTAGTACATATATGATAAAAAGGGTTGGGAATTGCCATAAGAGCAATAGGGTTGGGACAATCATATAACTGCTAGGGCTTGAGATGGCCTCCCTGACTGACCATCTAGCCTAAGTAATTGCCAAAGTGGAGTGTTGCAAATCATGGACTGCTAAGCCACCAGGATTCTGTCCTTAAGTATCATGGGTTACAACCCATGGTCAACAGGTGGCCCCATTTGGGGGATCTTATGCCTCTACAGAGGTGCAGTCGTAATATTCTACAGCCACAGCTGACAGGGCGGACTAATTTTTCAATTTATCATCTATATTAGTATATACTAAGTTACTTCTATTAATAAGACTAGCAAAAAAAACAAAAAAAAAAAACAACAAAAACGAAAAGAAAAAAACCACCCTCCTGGTGGTGTAAAAATTAATTTTTGAAAGATATTGCCTGAGAAGATGGGAGTTAAAAATTCAATGTCAGAGAATTTGTACCATATGAAAGTAAAATAATCAAACTTATTAAAGGAGTAAAAAAAATAAAACAATTTGAAAGGAAACTTAGTTCTGATAACTTTAAATATATATTAGAATAGAACAAACTATATACAAATATATAATTTTTAAAAAAGTAGTCGTCGGACGGGGCCTAATGTCGGTATCAGCGAGACAGCGAGGGAGTCTATCCCCTTTTCACTAGCACTAGACCAAGGAGATTATTTTAGCGTCTGAGGTGGAGCGCCACACCTACCATCAGCTCCTTACTTTACCGCACAGATCCCTGTGCTACTCATATGCTGAGTTGGCGAGGGCTGGTATCAAACTAGGAACCTTGTGGTTTCTAGCTGAACGCTCTACCGACTGAGCTATATATATATATATATAATATATATATATATATATACACACACACAACACACTACCACACAGTAGACCTGGGAGTAATGGAATGAAAGAAATGACTCAACACTCCCCAAGAAGCCTGACAACCAAATGCAGTTTAGTGTCAAACCCAGGATACCCCTTTAGTGTGTGTGTGTGTGTGTAGAGGTGTCTTAACCCCATCTGTAGGAGATGCAGTTGGCATATTCTAAGCCCTTTTTGACTGGGTTGGGCAGTTTTTGCCCTGACCCACACATATTTGTGTATTGAATTTATCTTCATAAGAAGTTGAATAAACACCAGAATAAGAATGTAGAACCTGTAAAACAATCTGGATACAGATTTTTATGTTACATGCAAAATTTGTTTCTTTTTTTCTTGGGGGGGGGGAGTTAGGTGGTTGGAGAGGGTTCTAAATATTTTTAGATTTAGTTTCATAAATTATATAAAACCATATTCTTTAAAAATGTGCATGAGCCAACAAATTCTCCATTTCTCACAAGCCATTAATAATGAGTTCATTCCTCATGAAGTGCTCCATTAATATGACCTTGTGCCAAACATCAGAAAATAATCATTAATATATACGTGCATATACAAACAGAAAGTCATATTCATATATTGTTATCTATCTAAAAAAATCCGTCACTGCTGTCATTAGAATCTTCCCAATGAACATGCAACATTAGACAGTAAAAACAACCTACTACAAAATTGTCGAACATTTTTAACTCCCACCCCTCAAATAATACTAATAAGTTTAAGCTGAAAACACACAGAAAAAAAACAAAAAAAAACTCTCAAAGCTCATTATGCAACAAAAAAAAAATACTTTGAATAAGATTAATTTTGAATATAGCAGTCATATTCTAAAAAGGGTTATTTCCTATAAGCCCAACATAAACAAAGGTGAACCACTCTTGACTTATAAATTATTTATTGATCTACTAGGAAAAAAGAAGACGGGTTAGGGTTTAGGGTTAGTTTAATAGGGAAATAAATAAATAATTTATCAGTCAAGAGTAGTTCCCCTTTGTTTATGTTGGACTTATAGGAAATAACCCTAAAAAGTATATAACTCATTCACCCCCAATTCTCTCCTCCCTATCCCACACTCTTTCATATATTCATTTTCTGTGAGTTCCCCCTCCCAACTGCTACTCTGTTATTTAACCACATTCCGTGTTTAAATAGCACCAGGAACAAACTCAGTTACACCTACCCCTGATGATGGCACTTCAGAGTGCTGAGAATATTAGGGATGAAAACTTTGGAGGACTAATCAACAGACTCTACCATGATATTAAGAAATTGGTCAGAAAACTTGAAAAGAAACTCGTCAGACATGAAATATCCATAAAATATATTCATATCCATGAAAAATTGTTCAACACTGACTGTATGTATTAAAGAAAAAATGCTGCCCAAATATATATATATATATATATATATATATATATATATATATATGCTATATATATAGATTATATTTAAAAATTTTTTGATGAAACAAAGAAATCACAGTGCTCAATCACAAATTTGTAGGAGCTTTAATGAAGTTGATTAAAATAATTCCAATTAAGAACAATTTTTCAAAGATTAAAGGGAGATAACTTTATGAGCATTTTTTAAAAAATGCAATTCAAAAATTCAAAAATATAATCGAAAAAATAAAGAGCGTCCACAATAATCAACCGACGTAATTTGCGGTCCGAAAACATAACAGCAAGAAATGTCTTCGCATAAACACCAGAAGACTATTAGCAACCTGACGATGGTAAAATAACCTGAAACCTGGGTAGTTGCTTATGGAAAACAATTATATTTTAAAAATTCAACAAATAAATAAATAAATAAATATATATATATATATATATATATTTCAAGCTTAATATTGTAAACTTTTCAACTCTTTGTTTCTTTCCTTACAAATTATAGACTGAAGAAGGCCGAAGAAAGGATAAACTAAAATTAAATATCTATTAAGCTTAGCTTAGTCTGGCACAAGGCCAAAAACAAGAGATATAGAGTTGATGTAAGTAGGAACATTGTAATTTGTCAATTCTCTAAAAGAAAATAGTGTAGAAATTACATTCTTTACTTTACATGATTACCTCCTAAGTTTCTCCTGTTAGGCACTAGGTGTTGTTACAAGCGGACTAATAAAAACAGAAGAGCCAATGTCAAAAAACCTCTTTGATTTTACAATCTCAACAAGATAACATATACAATTGGTCATCTGTCAACATGACAAGAGGATTCTTGCCCCCCCCCCGCCTCCTCCCAGCAACCTAGTGTCGCACAGCACACAGGCTCAACATGTAAGTTTTAAACTTTCTTCTTTAAACAAGAGCCTACAGAATTTCATCAATGCAAAAGATTACCTACATATTAGGACATCTCACCTCATACAATTATGTATAAACTTCTTTGTATCTTCTATAATTTGTGTATTTCTTCTATTAAGTTTGGTCAGGCAAATAAAAATTTTTTTTTTAATTTCTCTTGAATATATATATATATATATACACACACAAAAACAATTCAAGACAAATTAACAAAAAAAAAAATATATATATATATATATATATATATATACAGGGTGGACCAAAATGATCTGACACATTCAAATTTTTCTGAAATTTTGTACAGGTGTGGACTATGTTAAAGTTAGACATCCCCAAAATTTGAGCTTCCAATTCCAAGAATTGGCGGAGTTATGTCAGTTTTTAGCTCTCCAAATTGAGGGGGTCACAAAAAAATGGCGACTTTTTGTAATCTATTTTGTAAGCATTCCAAATGTGTCAGATCATTTTGGTCCACCCTGTATATATATATATATATATATATATATAGACAAAAGGATATAAAAACACACAATGCTGTTAAAATGAAAATATCTTATATCATATTCATAGCTGAATTTAATGGAGGGTTTCACATCATTTAGTTTGTCAATGATATCAGTTAAATTACAGTTTTTTGGGTAAATGAATAACGTATCATCAATGTAATGGAAAAAACTAGTTATTAGGTAGAATATATTTAAAGGAACCGGATTCTTTAAATATATTCTACTTAACTCTAATTTTTAAAAAATATATTCTACCTAATAACTCTAATTTTATCCGTTATTTTCAGTTATTCATCTACTTAAAAAACTGTAATTTAACTGATATCATTGACAAACTAAATGATGTGGAACCCTCCATTAAATTCAGCTATGAATATGATATAAAATATTTTCATTTTAACAGCATTGTGTGTTTTCATATCCTTTTGTATATATATATATATATATATATATATATACATACATACACACACACACACACACACAGAGGAGATATAATATATTACACATGGGCTTAAAGAACAAAGTGTTTGGGTTTGTTCAATTACAACTAAAAATGTAAGCAATGAGCTGTGGTTTCCAAACAGAAAAACTTTAAAAGACAAACATCACATATTGAAACCAAAATTTGCCTCTGTTACAATAGCATTCAAAATTTTGTATTTTAGCAGAACTTTGAATATCAACCACTTTATGATAATCTTGATCATGATGTCATAGTTACTTTCTGAGAATTTTGGAGTCTTTATCCAATACAAGGAGATTGTTTGCAGTTTGTTTTCCATTCTTAAATGATATTTCATATCAATTCTTTTAAGTTAGTATTATCTGCATTATTCGGACTATTGTCCCCATCTTCATTGTTATTTTACAACGTTTCAGCCAATATGCCTTCCGGCCTTCTTCAGGTATTTCTTGTCGGACTCGGGAACCTTCTCGGACTCCGTGATGGCTCCCGATTACGACAAGAAAGTTCCCGAGTTCGAATAGAAGGTTCCCGAGTCCGACAAGAAATACCTGAAGAAGGCCGGAAGGCATATCGGCCGAAACGTTGTACAAATAACAATGAAGATGGGGACAATAGTCGAATAACACAGATAATACTAATCATCAAGCCTCATCTCAAACATTCTTTTAAGTTAATTTCGTCTTTATTATGTCATTTGTCTGGAATTTTGGGGGGGGTTCTTTCACTCCTCCCCCTACCCCTGAAACAAACAAAACATTGATTTTTCCAAAGTTAATTGTTAATATACTTTTAATACACTTAGTCATAATGTTTGTTACAATGGATTAAATCTATTAATAGTTTGTATAAGTTTAATTTTATCAGTTGTTTATTTATTTATTTATTTGGTCAAAATTACTTACTTTGAATTAATTGACTGAACATTTTTAAAATCAATATAAAATTTGCAAGATAGCAAAAAGACATGTAGTCTTTGAATCTTTTATGGCCCAGAATATCAACTTTAGTTTTTGTATTTAGTTTGAATAAAACTAAGTTGATGATTTTTCTTTTCTTCTAACTTTCAAATCCTAAAAAAAAACAAAAAAACTTCATGAGAGATTTTCTTTCTTAACTTTATTCAATTAAAGTTTGAAACTTTGATATTGTTTTGGTGTTGGTAAGAGGGGGGTGGGGCACAATTTTGTAACCGGACAGAACAGTTGGTAGTGATTGTTGACAGAAGATGGGAGAGGCTGAAAATCTGTGTGGTTATTAAAGTCAGACTAATAAATCGTCATGAGACTGCAAAAGAAAACCAGAAAAACTAACAGCAATAAGTGTGAGAAGTGATGAAAAGAGAAGTAAGAACAAAGAAAGACAGGATTATTATTATTATTATTATTATTATTATTATAAAGCTAATTATTAAATTAGTATTATCCGCATTATTCGGACTATTGTCCTCATCTTCATTGTTATCTGTAAAACATTTCGGCTGATGTGCTCTCCAGCCTTCTTCAGATATTTCTTGTCAGACTCAGAATTTCTAATTGTAATCAGGAGCCATCACGGAACTTTGAACCTAACCCTTTATTCAGTCCACGGGGTATCCCATTCCGCTAACCATTAGCTGGGGTACAGGTTTTAAGCTGTGTTAATTATTATTCTATGTTACTGCTGTCATGACCAGGATTGAACTTGCAGTCTAGAGATAACTGTCACTTAGAACTGTCTTAACCTAACTCCTTTATCCACTAGGCTATGTGTCCAATCCTGGTCAGGAGCAGGAGTAACATAGAATAATAACACAGGTTAACACCTGTACCCCAGCTATGGTTAGCAGAATGAGAACAGATACCCCCCATGGACTGAATAAAGGGTTAGGTTCAAAGTTCTGTGATGGCTCCTGATTATGACAAGAAGGTTCCAGAGTCCGAGAAGGTTCCAGAGTCCAACAAGAAATACCCGAAGAAAGCCGAGGGCACATCGGCTGAAATATTGTACAGATAACAATGAAGATGAGGACAATAATACAAATAATACTAATTATCAAGCCGCATCTCAAAAATTAAGAGAAATACTAATTATTAAAGTTTGGGATGAAGAAGAGGGTGGCATAGTGGCCAATGTGCTGGACTGCAACATCCAGTAAGCAAGTTCAAATCTCAGTCACACTATTACATTTACTTTTGACTAATACTCTTGGGAAAGGTAGGAACCCCTTCATCACCCCAGCTGTGGGTTAAATAGTACCACTACTATTCTACTTGCATGGTTCGGCATTAAATAATGCACAAAGGTTGTTATGCCATTAAACAAACGCAAACCCTAAACTGTACAGTGTTGGAGTGAATCTACTACATACCATCCTGGAGTTGATTTGTTTTGTTTTGTTTTACGGCATATCAACCTCAGTGGGTCATTTAATGCCGATAAAGTTTTGAAATAAATCAATTCTTAATGGATAATACAATTTTGTTTATCAACTCATGTTTTTCTGTTTAACCCATAGATGGTACCCTAACAGGTACTACCACTACGGGTCAGAGTAGCAATGGTGATGAAGGGGTGCTCCACATTCCCCAAACCTCCAAAACTAGAACCTCACCATCAGATAGAGTTTAACGTCATTCCCAGGACATGTAGACCCGCAGCCACCACCTTCTAGCATCCATATGATAAAAAGGGGTTGGGGCTTGCCATAAGGGCAATAGGGTTGGGAAAATCATATAGGTGCTAGGGCTTGACGTGACCAGCCGATTGATCGGAGGGGGCCTCTCTGACCGCCTGTCTAGCCCAAGATAGGGCCAAAGTAGAGTATTGCATGTCATGAACTGCTCATCTACCTGGGCTTATCCTTAAGCATCACGGTCGCCACCCACAGCCAATAGGTGGCCCTATTGGGGGAGTCTTACCCCTCTGCAGAGGTGCAGTTAGTGCATTCTAACGCCCCAGCCGACAGGGTGGTCCTGGAGTTGAAGTTGTAATTAAGTAAAATTTGGTTTGCAATTGTATCATGGCGTTTATTTTCTGTTGATAAATTGTGAGCCTCATCACTCCCAGGTCGACTGAAAGAATGTGATGGGTTAGTTGGTTGGATTTTACAGCATGTTAACCCTTGGAATGTGATGAGACTAAGATGACAAACAAGCCCAAGAAGATGATGACATATGACTAACAGTTTGGTGGAGATTGAAGATTATAACAAACCAATTATCCTAACAAATTTTAAAATGACTTTAAGATTAGCCAATGTTAAGAATGTGAAAATGTTTCAAAGGTTTCCTACTTGAAAGTTTGCTGATACATTGGGGCTATCTTGTAGCAAATGTTAGCAACTAACAAGAAAATTCAGGAAAATTTTCATATGATGTTTAGTAATTTAGGTTTTTCACCCATTGGAGATTTTAAATCCTATGAGGTCTTCCATACTTTGATTTTATATCCTATGAGGTCTTCCATACTTTGATTTTAAATCCTATGAGGTCTTCCATACTTTGAATTAGTATCCAATCAGGTCTTCCATACTTTGATTTTATATCTTCTGGGGTTTTCCATACTTTGATTTTATATCTTATAGGGTCTTCCATACTTTGAGACTGAGAATACCCTAAAATTTCTCATCCTGTTCTAGTTTTTAACTAAACATGTAGAAGGTTATTAACTCTTAACATCCTGTTGAGAATTCCAGAGCCCCATTCCTATAAGAATTTATTTTTTAAAAATGGCTAAAACTGATCCTTTTCATTTAAAATTACCTGAGATATTTTCCCTTTAATTAAAGACTTGTAAATATGTTTAATATTACATTTAAACAAAGTCTATCTTTTGGGGTGGATTAGGAAAAAAAAACGTGACTTCCGTCCAGGCGGACTGAGGCGGTATAGGTCATTAAGAGTTAATTCACTTCATTAAAATCCCTTTTTTTTTGTGGATACCCAATAATTTGTTTTGGCCATCAATCAGAGGTCTGTCTTTAATACGAAAGCAAATCCTCAGGACACTTAAAGAACTGACTAAGATTTTCATGTGAAATTGAGGAAGTCTACTTAACCTGAAAGGTAAAGTTCTATTGAAAGGTTTCAAGTTTATTTATCTAAAATGAAAGATTCAGACTTGAATCAGTAGTTATTACTCTGGACAGTGGGATTATTAACAGCAAAAAGAAACGACATGTTACATTAATATTCACTTACATCACAAGTTAAAAAAAGAGCTGACTTCTATGTTCAACATACTAATTCAAAAAGTATTAATGACAGGGGAGGTACCAGTGGACCTTTCAAGAAATAAAATTAACACCCTCACCACAAACAATTTGATCCATTTTTAT
Organism: Doryteuthis pealeii; assembly: GCA_023376005.1. Lineage (NCBI taxonomy): Eukaryota > Metazoa > Mollusca > Cephalopoda > Myopsida > Loliginidae > Doryteuthis > Doryteuthis pealeii. The sequence goes on from CM042156.1 coordinate 35,351,688, forward strand.
CAGCTTACCTAAATACAAACTATATTACACACACATTCACACACACACACACATATATATATATATATATATATATAAGATTTTTGGATGTTTGTTTATTTTTAGAAACGTTGCTGAATAAAGTATATATTAAATTTTTTACTTGAAGGCACTTACAACGCATGTATCGCATAAAATTCGATACTTTTTCTTATAGAAAAGGAAATTGACAAGTGTAATCCCGGCAAAGGATCGCTCGGTGTGTAGAATGTTGTACAGACTGTTTCGACTTTATTAAGTCTCATCAGCGACATATACTAACGATTTCCCTCCGACAGAAATCGAAACCGGGACCCCAGCGAGCATAGTGAAACACTATATCGCCTCGACCACAGTAACAGTTAACAATCCCCGCGAAATTAAGCTTGTCAAATGTTAGTATATGTCGCTGATGAGACTTAATAAAGTCGAAACAGTCTGTACGACATTCTACACACCGAGCGATCCTTTGCCGGGATTACACTTGTCAATTTCATTTTCTATAAGAAAAAGTATCGAATTTTATGCGATACATGCGTTGTAAGTGCCTTCAAGTAAAATTTTATATATATATATATATATATATATACACTATCGACCAAAAGTTTGGGATCAACCTGAATTGTTTCATAATAAATAATATTAATAAAATGTCTTATTAACTTATCTTATTAACTTATTAACTGCAGCTATATTAATAAACTAGTAAAAATAATTTTTATGTGAGGTTTTTCATTAACTTCATGATTATTAATAAATTTGCATAAAGTGAGGGCTAAGTATATTAAATGATTATATTATTGATATTTTCAAATTTTAGCATCAATTCATTTATAAAACTAAAGTGAGGGCTAAGTATATTAAATGATTATATTATTGATATTTTCAAATTTTAGCATCAATTCATTTATAAAACTAAAGTGAGGGCTAAGTATATTAAATGATTATATTATTGATATTTTCAAAGTAAATGTTATAAGTATTGATTTTTCATTTTCAGATTAATCATTTTCTATTGATATTCATTTTGATTTGTATTTAATTGTTTTATTTTTTTATGTGACTTTCTTGAACTTTTTTTTTATTTCTATGATAACTGTTCATTGTTTCTGTTGTAGAAATGGTAACTACGGTCAATTGAGATAAAAAAAAACCAAATAAAAATTAAATGATGATAAAATCAAATCAAAATTAATCATTATGTTAAAAATATGTTAATATTCTTACAAACAATTCTGATCTATTTTAAATAAAAGCTTTTAAAAAAAAAAAAAATTCCTTAAATATTAAATACCACTAATCACACAAACTTTGAAAATCTATAAAATTCTCTTTGTAATTTCTTGAAAGGTTTAAAGTAGGGACTGGCAAACGGAGCCTAAAATGCGTTTTTGACCAAATGACTTTAGCCCCCCTACAGAAAATAATTTACCAAAAAATCAGGTAATTATCGGATTTTAATGAAATTTTCAGTGTTTATGTATCAATGAATGATCTTTATAATGCATTATTTATTTTATTTCAAAACTTTATCATTTTTTTCAGGTCACTTAATTTTGACCCCCCTTATGTTGGGGGCGTAAAATGTGTTGCAAGTTGATAATTTTCGATACTAATTACAGTATAAATAATGAGATAAAAGACCGAACTTATGAATAGAAACAAAAAAAATTTTTTTACGGTTGCGCTTCTATGAGAAAATAAGTACCGAAAATCGAAAAATAAAATGTAAAAAAATAATAAATAATTAATTTTTTGGAGATTTCTTTTTTACTCATTTCAATAATTATTTAATTGGCTATTATTTTATAAAAGAAAAAATTATACATCGATGTTTTTTCTGCTTAAAAAGGGGAGGGGGTACATTTTCAATAGAGTTTTTCTTCAAAACTTATTATTTTGGCGCCTAAAATAAGTTTTGCATTAAGTAGATATTAATTTTTAGAATCTAAAAATATAACATTTTAAACTTAACATCAGGATTTTCATATTTTAAATGAATTTTATATATTAATTTTTCATAGCAAAAATACTAAATTAAAGTTTTCAAATAAAATAACTAATGCATTATAAAATTCATTAATTGTTAAATCAATACTGAAAATTTCATTAAAATCGGATAATTACCTGTTTTTGGTAAAAAAATTTTCCATCCCAAATGTTACGTTAAAATTGTAAACAAGCACCTAAAACCATTGAAAAACAGCCAAAATGGCGGATCGCAACAAATAGTTTTAAATCTTTAAAAAATAAACTGCATATGTAATGATATTTTCTTTTTTTAATGATGGTTATTATGCTACTACTTATCGATTTAGACAAAGTTTAACCTTAAATAATATATTTAATTATTCTTAATTCGCTTTTAAAACTCATAGTATCCGATTTTTTCTGCCAGTCCCTAGTTTAAAGACAACAAAGAATTTATGAAGACTTATTTTTGGACATTGATTCTAAATTGCTAAATCATTTCTCTAGATTTCTTATTTTCTTTATTTTCTTTAAATAAAAATCCAAACTATGTTAGGTTGGTTTAATAATTTACACATAAATGTATGCAGTTTTGTGAACATGTATGAATTAGTGTAAGTTGAAATAACCAAGTTATTATGAAATTATTTCATTTGAATATTATCTGAATGTTTTTAGATTTTAATGAAGGTTGTTTTCCCTACTACAATCAATCTAGTTTCCATTGTTAATTCATACTCATCCCCACCCACCCCTCCATTCACAACTGAATGTCCGCCTCCACCCCATCCCCCGGCACACCTTTTGTTGATCCAATTGTAATCAAGTCCCTTAATTCAAAAAGTTGAACAATTGTCAATGGAGTTTTAATAATACGCAATAATGCAGCCGAAAATAAATAAAGCGTGTCTGCCTTGTTCATTTCTTTTAATCTTCTATCATTTCAGATTTTTTTATTTTATTTTTGGTTTGTTTTTTTCTTTTTTTTTTTTTTTTGGTCTTCATTACCTTTTTCTCTCAAATGGAGAATTGACATGAAGTGGGGGAGAGGGGGGGTCAGGATGACTGCGGCTTTTGTTTTGTGGTGTGAGAAAAAGCTCAATGGACATTTCCCTGTCATTGAAGAAATTTCTATTTGTGTTCAGCAATTAAAAAACTTTCTGGCCAAAAAATTTGGGGGGAATTTTCTTCTTTTTTACACAAAATGTTTTGTTTTACAAGTTAGTTGGAGGTGTGTGGTGTAATGGTTAGAGTCATAGGAAACGGACTCATCGACCCGAGTTCAAATCCTGGATGAAACTGTTTCACACAGCGCTAATACTCTTGGGAAAGGTATTAATCCAACTACTCTCCCTCCAGCTATGGGTAAATAGTAGGGCAGACTGGACTCTTTAACCTTGGTTAGGTAACCAGTCTAGGAGAAGTAAAACTTTGAATTCAAACCTGTTAAAACTCCACCACTACTAGAATAGGCTCAGTCCTAATTGGTGATCTATTTCACTGGTCTAAAGAGCCCTTGGTCACTACTAGAATAGGCTCAGTCCTAATTGGTGATCTATTTCACTGGTCTAAAGAGCCCTTGGTCACTACTAGAATAGGCTCAGTCCTAATTGGTGATCTATTTCACTAATTTAATTTAATTCTAATAATTTAATTTAAAAAGAGATTTACCATTCCTTTCTACTAGGTTAGGGAACTGAAATTTCTGACCCCCCCCCCATCCCGATAATGTGTTGTCCAATTCAATTTTGGACTTCTTAAAGGGATTTACATTGAAGGATTGTAGATAAAACTAAATTTTCACCTGCATCTTAACTAGAAAAGAGAAAAATAGACATAGGAGAGAGAGAGAGAGGATTTGTTTGGCTTGGTTTGTTTTACGGCATATCAACCTCAGTGGGTCATTTAATGCCAACAAGGTTTTGAAATAAATTCATTCTTATTGAATACTCTTTTTTTTTTATAAACATATTTTTCTATTTAACCCATAGGTACTACCACTCCAGGTCAGAGTGGACCAGGGAGCAATGGTGATGAAGGGGCACTCCACATTCCCCAAACCTCCAGAACTGGAACCTCACCATCAGATAGAGTTTAACATCATTCCCAGGACATGAAGACCCTCAACCACCACCTTCTAGCATATATATGATAAAAAAGGGTTGAGGCTTGCCATAAGGGCCATAGGGTAGGGACAATCATATAGAGTCTAGGGCTTGATGTGACCAGCCAAGGAGGCGGGGCTCTCCGACCGCCTATCTAGCTTAAGTAAGATACAAAGTGGAGTGTTGCATGTTATGGACTGCTCATCCACGAGGATTCTGTCCTTAAGCATCACGGGTCACCACCCATGGCCAATAGGTGGCCCCATTGGGGGTGGGGGGGTCTTACTCCTCTGCAGAGGTGCAGTCAGTGTATTCTAAAGCCCCAGTTGACTGGGCTTGAGAGAGAGAGAGAGGAAGAAAAGTGATTCAGAGAATAATAATGAAAGTTAATTGTTTTTGTCTTTTATAAGTACTAGCAAATATATGCACCCTCCGGGTGCAAGTATTTTAGTTAAATTTTATAATAAAATATCATATTAAATTAGAAAGGCTAATGAAACTGAATAAGAATGTAGATAAAAAGATTTTGAACAGAGGGGGTATGATTGAAAAATAGAACAACTTTGAAACTAACTCTTCCATCATTTTCCGTTACTCCCGTCTTTCATTGGTAAATTTTCCTAATTAAACTGTTTAGTTAAAATAGGAAGTAAAGAATAATATTACAGTTATTTCTTCTTGTTAAGGGATTTCTTTTAAGATTTATTGAAGAGATTTTTGTTCATATTCAATAAGATAAAACCAAACAATTAGAAATCAATAATACTAAGCATATATTTATTAAAATCAATTTTTTAAGATCAATATGCAAATCAGCCTTCCCATTCACACTGTAAACCTCTATTTTGTTGTATATATAAATACAATTGCATGTTATTAGTATGTAGATATGGTCAATAGTGTAAGTAATGTAAAACAATTTTATTAATAAATGAATGGAGAATATGATGTAAATAACTAAAGGAATTGTTACTTGTATAGTAATATAGTTTCGGTTACAGACAGAAAAACACACAATCTCCATTATAATAAGATTTACTTTTAAGTTTATTTTGATCAAACTCCAACATCAGGTAATACTGTTAAACCTCCGACTTTTAATGCAAACTGAAATATTTAGCTACCGATGGATTGGGGAGATTATTTTTGGTGGAGCCTCATACCTACCACCAGCTCCCCACTTTACCATATAGATCAGATTACCCAATCTGTGCTACTCAAGCACTGAGTTGGTGGGGACTGGTATTGAACCAGGAACCTTGTGAGTCTTGGCGGGTGCTCTACTGACTGAGCTAAACCTGCCCCCTTCAGATGTAATACAAGGCAGCCAAATCCATCTGTAGTAATGGATCTGCAAGACTAGCTTGCTAACCATTACACCATGATAGGACATCCTTGATATCCAACCTGTTTACAATGAGTAGAATGTGACACAAGGTCACAAGTATGGGCCATCTAGTGAGGATCAAACTTGCTATTTGCGAGACTAGCTTGCTAACCATTACACAACAAGGGACCATGATGGGATACCCCAGGTGCAAGTAAAGTATGGCTATCTAATTCATAGGTAACTGATATTTTTGTATTATTTGGACTATTGTTCATCTGTTATCTGTACAGCATTTTGGCTGATTTGCTCTACGGCCTTCTTCAGGTATTTCTTGTTGGACTCCGGAGCTTTCTCAAACTCTGGAACCTTCTTGTCGTAATCAGGAGCCATCACAAACTTTGAACCCAACCCTTTATTCAGTCTATGTGGGTATCCTGTTCTCATTCCGCTAACCATGACTGGGTACAAGTGTTAAGCTGTGTTAATTATTATTTTATGGTACTGTTGCCCTTGACCAGGATTGAACCTGCAGCCCAGAGATAACTGTCACTTAGAACTGTCTTAATCCAATGCCTATATCCACTATGATATGTGTCAAATTAGACAAAAAATCAGAGAAATATGATATTTTTGACTGGTATATATTCCTGAGTTATACATACAAAATATGTGATATACCCAGGTTAAGGGATATATTCTGAAGTTGGTATTTGGTATATTATCGCAGTAGTTGTTGGTGCGTCGAATAGCAATACGTCTGCCGAACAGTCGTGGTGTAGTCTGGCAAGTAAGTTTAGGTTGTAGGTTTAGGTATAGGTGCCTGTACCAACACAGTGTCGACTATTTATACATGACACTGTCCAATCAGATTATAGTGAGGGGGTACCAAGGTATTTAAATATTCATTACATCAATATGGATAAATGTAATGACAAAAATAAAATAGTTTGGACACTTTTTTTTTTTTTCAAGAGAATTGATTTTAATTGTAGAATAAATTGTTATTTTAATCATATAATTTTTTTATAGATAGAAAATATTTCAAAATGCTTACCCATGCTTATATATTGTATTTGTGTAAAAATTAGTCTTAAGAAAAAAAGTCACATTTTATGTTTTCAGCTTTTCAAAGCAAAATATCATTTTAACTCGCTGTAAAAAATAATTCTATGGATAAAAACACACAAAAATTATATATTTAGAAAGATTATTTTATTTTCATTCCAACCATATAAATATTCTTAAGATTGGATCAGAAATACCCAAGGAATTGCGATTTGAACCAATTAAGGTGAAAAATTGTGTATATCCAACGATTTTACGAATGAGCTGTTATTGCTATATTAACACGATGTGAAATATACAGAATTTGAACTCGGCTTGTCCATTCCATTTTTTACAATGATATTATAATTATTATTACTTGCTGTCCATAATCTGATGATGACACCACGTAAATCCTTTTCCTCCAATTTATTCGATATATGTTATGCATCTCATATCATTTAACAATCTTTTTACATTTTTGGCCAAAAATATGAATAACTAGCAATATAAAAATCTCAAACCAAAAATAAAATTGCATAAATCTTATTATAATGGAGATTGTGTGTGTGTGTGTGTGTGTGTGTGTGTGTGTGTGAGTTTCTAACTGAAAGTATGTCACCACCAATGTCACAATTCCCTTAGTTGTTTACGTTATATTCTCAGTGGTTATTAAATAATCATTATTTAATCTTAATTAACATCTTATTTATTAATAATGTCTCTATTAAGATCTAGCTGAGATAGATTTGCGTCAAAACAGCCTATGATATTTATGGGTCTAAAATCTTGTAATGTGTGATATGTATCATTAAGAAATAAATGTTTACATAGTATATGGTGTGAATAATTTGCATACCAGTTTTAACAAAACCATGTTTAGTATTATTAGCGTTATTCGGACTATTGTCCCCATCTTCATTGTTATTTGTACAACGTTTCAGCCGATATACCCTCCGGCCTTCTTCAGGTATTTCTTGTCGGACTCGGAACCTTCTCGGACTCGGGAACCTTCTTTTCGAACTCGGGAACTTTCTTGTCGTATTCGGGAGCCATCACCAAACTTTGAACCTAACCCTTTATTTATTCCACGGGGGTATCCTGTTCTCATTCCGCTAACCATAGCTGGGGTAGGAATTGTGCTAATTAATTATGATGGCTCCCGAGTTCGAAAAGAAGGTTCCCGAGTTCGAAAAGAAGGTTCCCGAGTCCGACAAGAAATACCTGAAGAAGGCCGGAGGGTATATCGGCCGAAACGTTGTACAAATAACAATGAAGATGGGGACAATAGTCCGAATAACGCTAATAATACTAATCTTCAAGCCTCATCTCAAACATTCAGAGAAAACCCATGTTTAATAAATAATTACTTGGCGTTGTTGATTTCTAATGATATTGTTTTATTCTCAAATGTTTTAAAATCAATCCTATGTATAATTTTATATTGAAATCAATTAGAATAAAGTGAAGTAAAAATAAGTGTAACCTTTTTTGTGTTTGTATTTGATTTCATTAGTCTTTCAAATTCAATATAATATTTAATTATAAAAAAACTTAAGTACGTGTGCCCAGAAGGTTGGGAGAGGGTGTATTTTTTTTTTGCTAGTATATATAAGGTATATTCAGATATATAATATTGTATAAGATATATATTTTTGGTTATAGAATTTCAATACTGTAGAATTGGGTAATAAATAATATCTAATGATATCCGTTTTGATTGTTTAACATGGAAAGAAACTCCAAGTGTAACAGCAGATGGTCCTCAAAGAAGAGATCCTCTTTATGCAAGTGTTTCGGTTTCAGGCATTAATTCCTGACACTCTCTGGGGGGGGGGGTATTGGGCCACATCCGAGTCATGACACACGGATGTCCACCTGCTATCCATTTTAGTAAGCCCTAGGTGGGATTGGTTTCTCTAGTTTCTAGCACTCTCTGTGACATGTGCTGTGGCCTTAAAAATTCTAAGGGTGTATTCATTTATGGCTGATACTGTATGAGTGTGTGTGTGTGTGTGTGTTGCAAAGAATTTGACCATTAAACAATTTCTAAATACAAAGGATAAAATGAGAGTGAAACAGAATCACACATGCATGCACACACAGAGTAAAACTAACTTTTATATTATCAGTATACACCTATACACATGCATGATAAAATAAGGAAGGACATATATATTTTTTCTCTTTCTCTCTCTCTTCATATATATATATATATATATATATATATATATATATATTAGTGACTGGCAAACAGAGCCTCAAAGTCATTTTTGACCAAATGACTTTAGCCCCCCCCTACAGAAAATAATTTATCAAAAATCAGGGAATTATCGGATTCTAATGAAATTTTCAGTGTTTATATGTCAATGAATGATCTTTATAATGCATTATTTATTTTATTTCAAAACTTTCTCATTTTTTTCAGGTCACTTAATTTTGACTCCCCTTATGTTGGGGGCGTAAAATTGTTTCGAGTTGGTCCTTACCTGATACTAATTACAGTATAAATAAAGAGATAAAAGACCGAAGTTATGAATAGAAGCCAAAAAAATTTTTTTACAGTTGCTCTTCTATGAGAAAATAAGTACCGAAAATCAAAAAATAAAATGTAAAAAAATAATAAATAATTAATTTTTTGGAGATTTCTTTTTTACTCATTTCGATAATTATTTAATTGGCTAATATTTCATAAAAGAAAAAATATACATCAATGTTTTTTCTGAAGGGGGTACATTTTCAATCGAGTTTTTCTTCAAAACTTATTACTTTCGTCAACAAAAATAAGGTTTGCATTAAGTAGATATTAATTTTTAGAATCTAAAAATATAACATTTTAAACTTAACATCAGCATTTTCATATTTTAAATGAATTTTATATATAATTTTTTCATAGCAAAAATACTAAATTAAAGTTTTGAAATAAAATAACTGATGCATTATAAAATCCATCAATTGTTAAATCAATACTGAAAATTTCATTAAAATCGGATAATTACCTGATTTTTGGTAAATTTTTTTGCAAACGCGAATGTTACAGTAAAATTGTAAACAAGCACTTAAAAACATCGAAAACGAGGCTGACTGGCTGATATCGTCGAAATTGACCAAAACAAATACTTTTAAATCTATTAAAAATAAACTGCATATGTAATGATATTTTTCTTTTTTTAATGATGGTTATTATGCTACTACTTATCGATTTAGACAAAGTTTGACCTTAAATAATAGATTTAATTATTTCTAATTCGCTTTTAAAATTCCTAGCAGCCGAATTTTTTGCTACTGCCTAATATATATATATATATATATATATATATATATATATATATAGAATAACTAAAAAATAAATAAAATACAAGAAATATTCCTGTGTGTTTTATTACTTCTTTTCATCATCATCATATATATATATTAGGGATACCTAATTTTTTGTCTGCTAAAAATTTTAAAAACGAATTAAAATTAATTAAATCGATTATTTAAGGTAAAATTTTGTGTAAGTCAAAAAGTAGTAACATAATGAGCATCAATAAAAAAAAAAGCAAAATAATATTAAACATGTCATTTATTTTTAAAACATTTTTTGGTCAATTTCGATCATGTTCGGCCTGAGACACTGTTTAAAAATGGTTTGTTTACAAAATTAAAGTAACGTTCGCGATTTCAAAAACAATACCTAATGTCAGGGAATTATCCGATTTTAATGAAATTTTCAGCATTGATTTATCAATTAATGAACTTTATAATGCATCAGTTATTTCATTTCAAAACTTTAAGTATTTTTGCTATGATAAATTGAAATATGAAATTCATTTAAAATACAAGCAGCAAAATTTTAAGTTTAAAATGTCATTATTAGATTCTAAAAAAATAATCTTTTAATAACTACTTTACTTCAGTATCAATCACCCATATTTTTAGGTCGAAAACTGTATTGGAAATTAGCCCCCCCCCCTCCAAACGGAACAAATATTGATGTATATTTTTCGGCTGACTTCTGATCTAGGTTGGAAAATTAAAACGGAAAGTTTTTTAGTGATACCCCATGACAGTTTAACTAGTCTATGAATTAACATTTTGCGAATTGGGTTATGGTTTTAGGGAATTAAGGTTGTTTTTAATTACATATTGCTTAAAAAAAATAAACAACCCCCCCCCAAAAAAAATTACTATACATTTAATTAACCATTGAAATTAATTATAGAATCTATTATTGAGACAGTTGTTTGTGTTAGCATTGCAATGTATAATTTCAATTAAACTTAGTTTAAAAAAATATTTTTCAACATTAAATGTTGCAATACATAATTATACATTATATATATATATATATATATATACACACACACACAAGTGATATATATATATATATACACAGACATACATACATACATACATATATATATATATATATATATATATATATATATCACTTGTGTGTGTATATGTAAAATACAGAATTATAGACATTAATGAATTTCTTAGTGAGGTGCTAAATCACTATTAATGGCTTGTAAGACAATCTTATTAAACCTTTTTCCATAGAAGAGTATCCATCTAGATACTGACTGTTTAACCTAGTCTGGCACAAGGCAGCAACATTGGAATTCAGGTTTTCTTTTTAAACATTTAAAACTGAATATATAGTTAAAAACTATTTTTTCTCTGGAAACTTTTACACACACACACACGCCTAATATTTCTTCATCAAATAAATTTCTTCACCAAAAAAGCCACAACAGGAGCCTTGCAGATATGTGTGTACACATACACACACACACACACACACACACACACACACACACACAGAGAGAGAGTTCATTTGCTTGAGATGTAAATAAACATTTTCATTGTACAATGCAATCCTCCTGTAAGAAGTGTGAGTAGAGACTTTCATTCATTCAGTATCGGGGGGGGGGGAATTAGAGGGGCGGGAGGAGGTGATTAGAGGGGTAGGCAAAACAATTATGAGAGAGAGAGAGAGTGGAGGAGAATGTCTGTGTTTGTGAAGTGGAACAGGTTGGGGCCCATAAAAAAAAGAACCTATTGTAAAAAATCGAGGTGTGTGTGTGGGGGGGAGGAGTGTGGAGAGGGTAGGCCAAGAAAAGAACAATTCCCACTTGATGGCAGGGTGGGAAAAGAGGAGTTGCCGGGAAGGGAGGGTCAAAGTGATGATGGAGTAAACATTGTCAAAACTTTTCTCTCTGTCTCTCTCTTTAACACACACACACACACACACACACAGTTGGCTCTTTGATGTGTGCGTCTTGTACTTGGTGACAAACTCAAGATCACACATTCACTCAGCATTATATATTCTAGGGACTGGCCTTTTTGTCGTCTGCTAGGAATTTTAAAAGCGAATTAAAAATAATTAAATCTATTATTTAAGGTCAAACTTTGTCTAAATCGATAAGTAGTAACATAATAACCATCATTAAAAAAAGAAAAATATCATTACATATACAGTTTATTTTTAAAAGATTTAAAACTATTTGTTTTGGTCAATTTCGACGCGATCCGCCATTCAGCCTCTTTTTCAATGGTTTTAGGCGCTTGTTTACAATTTTAAAATAACATTTGGGATGGAAAAAAAAAATTACCAAAAATCAGGTAATTATCCGATTTTAATGAAATTTTAAGTATTGATTTAACAATTAATGAATTTTATAATGCACCAGTTATTTTATTTCAAAACTTTAATTTAGTATTTTTGCTATGAAAAATTAATATATAAAATTCATTTAAATAAAAATAGGCTCATTTTGCCAGTAGCTAATATATTCATACCGTATTTGGCGTATTTGACGGCATATAAGACGGACCCCCATTTCAGCAGGTCAGATTCAGGAAAAAAAGTTTTTAGTTTATTTAAGCATATATTGTTGAAAATAGTCTGGCTGTGCATTACACAAGCAGAAACAAGCAATAAAAATAAGGATGCTTGAGTTTAGGGTAGGTAAAAGTACTGAGTGTAAGCTGGTTAGTGAGCATCATAGAGAAGATTAGCCTAGGCCTACGAGAGGTCTCAAACTTCACCCACGATGTATAAGACACAGGGCAATTTTTTGAGCCAAAATTTTGGAAATATATGTCAAATATGGTATATAGCAATAGCATTATCTTTACAGATCACTGCCGTCCCCACAATCCTATAACCCCACCACCAGAACCTTTCCTCTCATGAGCCCTCAAATGACTCATCAAACCCGCTGCAGATCCACAAAGTTTGATGCAAATATAACATAGAAAGGACGTCCTTCTCATTGTATCAGATGATAAAATTTTATGCTTAAGACTTACAGACTTTGTTACAGATTGCACAAGACACATTGTTCCTGGAGTTGCATGAATTGTCCCTGATGAGATTTCCTATGATTGATATATCCAGCCTTAGTGAGCAGAATTCGACCACGTCTTACATATTAATGAAATGAATATATGTGTGCGCACACACACACACACACACACACAGAAGCTTGTTGGGTATCTGAAATAGTTTTAAATGCAGACACAAACTCTGGTTTCGACAGGAGGGTCCGGTGACTTCAGCCCAGGACCCGCCTCCCATGAGCTTTGGTTCGTGGGTGGTCCCACATTAATAGAGCCTTGTGCCTAACCCGTACAACATGGGGTACGTGGTAAATATAAAAACTCTCCACTTAGTTCACAGGTGCAACACAATCTTTCTACTCCCTCCCACATTCAGCTCTGGGTTAAAATTGCAAATCGTCAAAATTAAAACGGAAAAATTTGGCTTGGGCATAGATTTTAATGAATTTAATTATTACTAAGGACAAGATTTATGTTATTTTTTACTTAAATTTTAACCGTTAGTTGTGTTTTTAACCGTTCTTCATTGGACGTTATTTTCCTACAGACGGCCACAAGAGAACTAATTTTTAAGGGAGATAAATATTTTCCAAGAATTTATTAACATAAAAAACACGGATTATTACACTTTTGGTCATCCATACTTGTGTTGCCTGTAATATTGAAATAAAAGTAGGTTTTTTGTTTGTACATGTTTATCAATTCTGACTAGTCTTATCATTCATCTGTTTTATTTTATCTATTTTTTTTCTTAGACACAACTAACGGTTAAAATTTAAGTTAAAAATAACATAAATTGTGTCCTTAGTAATGACTGAATTCATTAAAATCTATGCCCAAGCCAAATTTTTCCGTTTTGACGACGATTTGCAATTTTAACCCAGCTCTGTTCTGAACTAAATTATATTTTGTAAACATGGAAGAGCATGGTGCAATGGTTAGAGTCATAGGAAATGGACTCATTGACTTGAGTTCAAATCCAGGACGAGGCTATTTGCATTTCATATAGCGCTAATACCCTTGGGAAAGGTATGCATCCAACTACTATCCCTCCAGTTATGGCTAAATAATAGGGCAGACTGAGCTCTTTAACCTTGGCTAGGTAACCAATCTAGGAGAAGGAAAACTTGGAACTCAAATCTGTTAAACTCCACTTAAGAAATTGACCTCGTATCATATCCTGCTCATGTGGAGATGTTTGGTGAATATATATAATACATGCACACAATAATGGACTAACTTATATATATATATATATATATACCCCTTCACTAGGTACCACCAAAATAGGTCACGTGATCAGTTTAGGGCATATTGAAGGAAGAAACGTAGATATTTTTGAATTTTTTAAATCTTGCAAAAAAGAAATAACTAACATAAAGAGTTGTTACAAAGAAAAACTGTTAATTCAAAGATCAAATTATCCGACTGGGAAAAAATTACTCATTGTTATCCTGAAAAATAAGTAAAACAGTCCGTTTATTTACAACACAGTTTCTGTATTGATACTTTTTTTAGCAGAATTCTGTATTCATGGTTCTTTTACTAAAAAGCTCTTGCATTGAGACTTATAAAAATCATCTGATATAATTATTCAGACTCTTATCTTTATAGAGCGTTTGGCTAGAAACCACAAGGTTCCTAGTTCGATACCGGCCCTCGTCAACTCAGCGTATGAGTAGCACAGGGATCTGTGCGTATAGTAAGGAGCTGATGATAGGTGTGGTGCTCCACCTCAGATGCAAAAACAATCTCCTTGGTCTAGCACTAGTGAAAAGTGGACAAACTCCTTCGCTGATTGGCTGATACCGACTTTAGGCCACCATAACGACTTTACTTTTTTTTTTTTTATTCACTAATACATTAAGCTGTTCCTTGAAAAAAAAAGAAAAAAAGTAAGACATAAAACAAAAGAAATTGTCAAATTTATCCCAAACCCCCTATAATTTGTAGAAGTTATCCTCCAGATATAGAAACAATACGATACTCACCGTCGCAGTCTTGTTACATCCGTGACACCGGACATTTTATTCTGGTCTCGCATGGCCATTTCGGGGATGGGGTTATGATGATTGGTTCCCGTGGCTGACTTGGGGCAATGCTTATACAGACTGAGCAATTTGTTCAACAATAGCGGAGAGTTTCCTGCAATGTCTGGCCCTCCAGCCCACATTCACCTCAAGGACGGTTCAACCCCCAAAGCCAGTCATAACCCCATTCCGGTACCATATCACTATAAGGAGCAAGTACGACAAGCCCTTTGGGAAGACGTCAAAAGAGCATCATTATCCATTGGTACCCCTACCGATTGGTGTAGCACTATGGTTATCACTACTAAAAAAAATGGTAGACCAAGAAGGACAGTAGACTACCAGCATCTAAACTCCCAATGCAAGACTGCGACGGTGAGTATCATATTGTTTCTATATCTGGAGGATAACTTCTACATAATTGGGGCTTGGAAATTACAGAATACAAAAACTTAAACAGGTTTCACCAAAGAGTCGTCATCTCTGACAAACTTCAGTTAATCAGTGTGAACACCCCCGCCCCGCAACCTAACCACTGACCCACCCTTCCCTTCTACAGTGACTGAGAGAACTACCACTACTTGATGGCCACCCAACCCTTTTATAGCTGGAGAGACTTCCCACCAGAGGAACCACCCCCACATTGGACGGTAATCTGAACATTAGCTACATAAATGAGAGTAACCTCCCTTTGTTTATTTCACTTTAAGGAAGCCATATGTTTTGGTCGGCCATTTTCATTTCATGTGAAAAATATCATAAAATGTGTTCTTAATAATGATTAAGTTCATTTCAAATAATGCGCAAGCACAATTAAGAACACATTTTATGATATTTTTGCGTTAAAACATGCAGTTGTATTGATTCAAACAAGTTTGTATTTTCAGTTTAAATTTACGGTGAAATGAAAATGGCCGACCAAAACATATGGATTCCTCAAAGTGAAATAAACAAAGGGAGATTACTCTTATTTATGTAGCTTATGT
>CM042156.1:35375007-35442507 GCA_023376005.1 Doryteuthis pealeii
TTTCCATATTTTATTTTTTATTTGTTGTTCATGTTAAAAGTGAATGAAAAGAAGATGAATTCATCAATGAAAATTAATTGAAATGATGAACAAATTAGTTGCGTTGGCTCTGGAGAAGTCCATGCTTCCCTGTGGAGGACTCATGGAATTTTCCTTTTATGTATAATCCTAAAAAATGTTTTGGATCAGATCAATTGGTTTTTACAAGAAAGAGTTAAAAACAAAATGGCAGTCCACAGGGGTATCCTGTTCTCGTTCCGCTAACCTTAGCTGGGGTACAGGTGTTAAGCTGTGTTAATTATCATTCTATGTTACTGCTGCCCTGACCAGGATTGAACCTACAGTCTAGAGATAACTGTCACTTAGAACTGTCTTAACCTAACTCCTTTATCCACTAGGCTATGTGTCCAAATAACGATGAAGATGAGGACAATAGTCCGAATAATACAAATAATACTAATATTTGAAGATATTTAAAAATGAAAATATACATAATAATAATGGATCAGTGAGACTAACTTCTTTTTTTTTTAATGGTCCCCCTATACCCAGGTGATGCTGGGTAGCTGCTTCTAGTATCATATAAAGTTGAGGGTTTATTGTTGTTGGAAATGAACATGGTGAGATAAGTTCAAATCCTGAACATGACTGTTTGCATAGCGTTATTACCCTTGAGAAAGATATCAATCCAATTATGCTCCCTCCAGCTATGGGTAAATAGTAGGGCAGACTGGGCTCTTTAACCTTATTATGGCAACCAGTCTAGAAGAAAAACTTTGAATTCAATCCTATTAAACTCTACTTAAAAATTGTCCTTGTGTCTTATCTTCCTCATGTGGAGGGGCTGGTAAATATATATATATCATATGAAGTTTTTTTTCACAATTATTTCAGAAAACATTGAGATTCTTTGATGTTGGAGGATAAAAGGAGAGTCATGGGAGAGTGGTTTATATAAATGCTTACTCTCCACTCTACTTCCTGCCAGTGATGGAATGAAACCTTTGTCAAGATATTTGGTGATGAAAGAGAATACAGGGAGAAGTGGGGTCATGCCTTTTCCAAAAAAATACAAGGCAACCATAAAGAGCCACAACTTACCAATTCTATTTTCTATTATGACATCTCCTACACATCCACTGTTGGAAACTGCTCTGTCAGTTGGGGCAGAAGAATACACCGACTGCATCTCTACAGAGAACAATACTCCCAAGTGGGGCCACCTGTTGGCTGTGGGTGGCGACCTGTGATGCTTAAGGATGGAATACTGGTAGCTGAGCAGTCCATGACATACCACACTCCACTTTGGCCCTTAGTCTAGACAGGCAGTTGAAGAGTCTCCTCTGATCAAATGGCTGGTTACGTCAAGCCGTAGCACCTATAAGATTGTCCTGGCCATATTGCCCTTATGGCAACCCCCAAACCCTTTTTATTATATATGTGCTTGAAGGCGGTGTCTGAGGGTGTTAGTGTTCTGAGTATGATGTTAAACTGCATCTAATTGTGAAGTTCCAATTCTGGAGCTCTTGGGAATGTGGAGTACCCCTTTATCACCATTACTCCCAGGTCCACTCTGACCTGCAGTGGTAGTACCTGTTAGGGTCCCATCTATGAGTTAAATAGATTAAAAAATGACTTAAAGAAAAAAATTGAGTTTAAAAAAAAAAATTTGAATACCCATCAAGAATAAATAAAACAAACATCTTTGGCATTAAATAACCCCAAAAGGGTTGATATGCCATAAAACCCAGCCAACCAACCACTGGTGGAAAATACATCTTCATATCAATAAAATATTGAGCTAATATGATGAATATTATACAGTGATTTTTTTTTTTTTTTTAGACAGTTTCTTCCTCTTTGTTCAAATCTTTTTGAATTCTAGTTTCATCCATGGTGTTAATTTTGGTTTGTTTGTTTGTTTTACGGCATATCAATCTCTTTTGGGTCATTTGATGCTAAATGAAGTCATTTTGATAAACAAAGGACTCAGCTCTATGCAGATACTGGATATTGTGAGGAGGACTTGCTAGGAGCAATAATTAAGAGGGACGGGTGGTGAGAGAGAGTCATGGGAATCTGTACTGTCAGTGTGACATGATGATGATGATGATGATGATGATGTATCTATGTAAGAGGGAACTTTTACTGACATAAAAAAAAAAATTTTTAAAAAAAGGAAAAAAGATTTGCATATTTTGTTTTAGAAAAAAAAAAAATAATGAAATACCTGGAAGAACTTTTACAAGGGGAAAATCAGTTTTTGTTCCGCTTGTGTCCGCTTCATGTATTCTTCAACTGTTATGGGAAGTCCAAGCTTATCTGAAATTTACAATGAAAAATTGAATTTTATTTTTAGAAAACAAAAATCAAGAAAAACTTCCTATAATCTTCATTTATGCAGAACAGTATTTTTTAATATCATTTATTTTAATTCTTTGAGAATCTCCAGTTGGACACATGGCATAACAGATATAGGGTTGAGTTAATACAGTTCTAAGTGACAATCACCTATAGGTTGCAGGTTCAATCCTGGTCAAGAGCGATAATAACATAGCTTAACACTTGTACTTGGTTATGATAAAAAGAATGAGAACAGTCTATCCCAGTGAATAAAGGGTTTGGTTCAAAATTCCGGGAAGGCTCCCAATTATGGCATGAAGGGTCCAGAGTTTGACAAAAATGTTCCTGAGGTTAAAGTGAAGATTCTTGAGTTTAACAAGAAAACCTGAAGTAGACCAGAAAGCACATCAGCCAAAATGTTGTGTATATAACAATAAAAATGAGAGAATAATCCAGATAATCTGAATAACCCACTATTTTTTATGTCTTCCAAGATTACTGCTGTTTTTGAAATGAAGAAATTATGAAATTTACAAATTTACTAATTCTTCTACAAAGATGGCTTTAAATAAGCCATGAAGTTTGATATGCCATTAAACAAAGAAACCAATCCAAACTTGGATTCTTTCAATCTTAACACCTGCAAAGCTTGGTGTTCAACCTCCTATCCATAATACCTGCACAGCACATGCAGTCTAATACTTGCATGTACCAAGAAGAATTGGTACATGAAGATTTTCCTGTAAATAGTTTATAAAGTGTGGTTGAAAATAGAAGAAAAAAGTGGATATAACAACATAGCAACTAAATTCAAGTGATATTTCACCTCAGTTTTTAGTGAAGCTTCCTCAGAATTTATTATTTAAGACAAATGCTTTTTACAGTGTATTTTTTATACTGAAAAGGTAATTGTTGGAAAGAGGGGAGGGTTTGGGTGTGTAGTATAGAGAGGGGAGGGTTTGGTGTGTAGTATAGAGGGGAGAGTTTGGGTGTGTAGTATAGAGGGGAGGGTTTGGGTGTGTAGTATAGAGAGGGGAGGTTTGGGTGTGTAGTATAGAGAGGGAAGGTTTGGGTGTGTAGTATAGAGAGGGAGGGTTTGGGTGTGTAGTATAGAGAGGGGAGGTTTGGGTGTGTAGAGAGGGGAGGGTTGGGTGTGTAGTAGCTATAGAGGGGGAGGGTTTGGGTGTGTAGTATAGAGAGGGGAGGGTTTGGGTGTGTAGTATATATAGAGAGGAAGGTTTGGGTGTGTAGAGAGGGGAGGGTTTGGGTGTGTAGTATAGAGGGGGAGGGTTTTGGGTGTGTAGTATAGAGAGGGTAGGGTTTGGGTGTGTAGTATAGAGGGGGAAGGGTTAGAGGGGAAGGTTTGGGTGTGTTGTATAGAGGGGAGGTTTGGGTGTGTAGTATAGAGAGAGGAGGGTTTGGGTGTGTAGTATAGAGTTTGGGTGTGTAGGAGAGAGGAAGGTTTGGGTGTGTAGTATAGAGAGGGGAGGTTTTGGGTGTGTAGTATAGAAAGGGGAGGGTTTGGGTGTGTAGTACAGAGAGAGGAGGGTTTGGGTGTGTAGTATAGAGAGGGGGAAGGTTTGGGTGTGTAGTAGAGCGGGAGGTTTGGGTGTGTAGTATAGAGAGGAGGGTTTGGGTATTTTTGGTGTGTAGTATAGAGAGGGGAGTATAGAGAGGGTAGGGTTTGGGTGTGTAGTATAGTATAAGAGAGGGAGGGTTTGGGTGTGTAGAGAGGGGAGGGTTTGGTGTGTAGAGAGGGGAAGTGAAGAAAGGAAGGGATGGATTTAATTTGTGGAGTATGCTATTTTAAGGGGGGTCAATTTAATCTGTTTTTTATCCATTTTTGATTTTGATTTTTTTCTTTTGAGCTATGAATTTTGCAATAACTGTAGCTAGGTTAAAGAACCCTGGCTTTTGTTTCACACTCTGCAATTTGCAATGAGTGCCAATTCGCATAGATGACACAGGCTCTTATTATGTATTCGAATCGGCACTTATTGCAAACTGCAATTTACTCAAATCCTTCACTCCCCAGTTTATAAAGTATACTTTTAAATATTTGGTTTCGTTTGGTTTCTTTGTTTAATGGCATATCAGCCTTTGTGGGTTATTTAATGCCAAAGTCATCCTTATAGATGAAGAGTAGTAGTACAATTTAACCCATAGTAGAAGGGATGAGGGGTTTCATACCTAATCTAAAGGTATCAGTTTGAAAGTGAACATAATAGCATCACTGGAGTTCAAACTTACTATGATGTTGCAGTTAGTAGCATTACCAGCACTTTTGCTGAAATCGGTGGACATTGACAAATTTGCACCTTAATCGGTTTAATTTGCAATTTCTCGAGTATTTCTGATCCAATCCAAGAATATTCATATGGTTGAAAATAAAATAAAATAATCTTTCTAAATATGTAATTTCTATGTGTTTTTATCCATTGAATTACTTTTTATGTCGATTTAAAACGGTATTTTGCTTCAAACAGCTGAAAACACAAAATATGAATTTTTTTTTAAAGGCTAAATTTTAGTCATTAGTTTGCTTTGAAAAATCACAGAGGATAATCTTTATCAATATTCTTGAAATTGTACACTTAATTAGAAGGTACCTTAAACTACAATGTGTAGGTTGTTTTTTTCTTCTTCGATCTTTGGAAGCGAAATCACTACCAATGAAAATGGACGCAGGTTCCTTCAAAAAGTATAAGATGAGCAAAAAAAGAGCAATAATAGAAGATAGACTCAGAATTATTTTGATATATAATGTGTGACATTTGGATGATGGTTAACCATCAGGATTTTTGTCAAACTTTCAATTTTGGAAAGAAAAAAAAACGAACTTACAATATAGCATTAAAATGTTAACAAAACATAATCACATGCTGGCTGGACAGGCTTTGTTTAAAAAAATGATGTAAATAAGGATTCTATTTCTTGTATGTAATAAACATAGCAAGTATTTAAAATGTATTTTTAAGTTCAAAGTGATATCATTTATTTAAATTAATACTGCATTTAATAATGTGGTTAACTTTTTTTTTTAAATGTTAATATCCGTACCTCTTATTCTCTAAATAATGAGATACATACAATTTAGTGCAGAATCAGAAAGAACATACAATTTTACATAAGAATGCCAAGTTTTATCAAAATTGCTACAAAAATAAAGAAATGGTAAAGAAATTACTGAATTTCTTGTTTTTAATTGGTCCGTGATTTGACATTTTTTTTAGTAAAATCATGTCCACTTTTGTACCCCCAATTACGGAGCTTTAAATTCTCATAACTTTTAAACCACTTGGGATATTTGTATAATTCAAACAGTTTTGAACTCTATTTACAGAGGTCTATATAACTATTATGATTAAATAACAATAACCACAAATTTAAAAAAAATCAACTGGGAATGCTAAGTTTAGCATGCTAGCCACTATGTCATGGGGACTCCAACCTGAACACCAGGAATTCTTGTGTTTGGATTAGGTTATATATATATATATATATATATATGTTTATATAAGAATGGACTGGGATATATATATATATATATATATATACATTGTTCATGAATAAATTATACCAATAAAAGAAAGAAGGGTTCAGCATTTCTTTTATACCATAATTTTTCTTTTAACAGTTTGAAAAAAAATTATTTATTTTTTAGAGGAAGCTTGATGTGTATAATTTTGATTTTTCAGGCTGTTGTTCTCATCTTTATTGTGGTATGTAAAATCACGTTTTAGACGCTGTATCTTCTGACGTTCCACAGGGGTTACAGTCTGAAGTCTTAGACAAGCTTACCTCATTCATGACGCTGCAAACACCTGAGGAAGGCCAAAATTGTGATTTTACATACCATAATAAAGTAAAGTAAAATAAAGTTGGTGGAATGGTCTATTGTCAGTATCAGCCGGACAGCAAGGGAGTCTATCCTTTTTCCTAGCACTAGGCCAGGAAGATTGTTTTTGCTGAGGTGGAGTGGAGTGCCACCCCTACTGTCAGCTCCCCAATTTATTGCACAGATCAGATTACCTAATCTGTGCTACTCATACGCTGAGTTGGTGGGGACCGGTATCAAACTAGGAACCTTGCGATTCCTAGACAAGTGCTCTACCGACTGAACTAAACCGACCTCTTCCACAAAAAAGATGAGGACAACAGTCTGATGAGGACAACAGCCTGAAAAATCAAAATCAAAAAGTTATTTTTACTTAAATTCTCATTAGTCAATCAAAAAAGATTTTCCAAAATTATTCCAAGAAAAAAAAAAAATCCATCTTTTAAATTCTACCTCACTTTAAAAAACACGAAATATTATATATCACCATGGCCACAAAACACAAATACGCTTTTTCATTCACACATACACACGTACAAAATCCCGCGCTAGGATACAGTCTTAACGTCACAACCAACACACATTTTCAATGTCACGCGCATTACAACATACACACACATACAAACAAAAATAAACGCATTCACGCTCACACGAGAATACAGTTATTTAAAAAAATAACATCATTTTCAAAAAAAAAAAAAAATTCATTTGGGAATTCTTTTGATAAAGAGGTATTACCTCGAAAATTCAAGAAAGAATAAAAATACAGGTCAACACACAACACCATTTTTACCGTATTATTATTTTTTTATTTATTCCTAACTGCATTATGATAGCCTTCTAAATCAACCTCCTAACCAATATATATATATATATATTTTTTTAAAACAATCCAAGGGATGTAACTCAAAGTCTACATTAAACTTAGAGACAGAGAAATTATCTCACTCAGAGATGTTGTATTTAATCCTTATCCTTATAGACACAGTAATCCTCTCAAATCCATTAAGTGAAATCAAATCTGATTGAATAAGGTCAATAAAACTCGTTTCAACTTGATTCTCATAATCATCATATGAATTTAGAGTTTAATTAACAAAAGCAAAACACCAACTCTTACTGCAACCCCCCCTCCACAACAGATTTCTTAAAAAAAAAAATCCAAAAAAAAACAAAAAAACAACAAAGGTCAAAGTCTCTTCTTAATTTAGTATTGACCCTTTGGGATTAGGTTGCATAAAAAAAACTAGCTACTTTTAACCTTCTAAATGTAAGAAGATGTTTAATGTTTATTTTGAAAGAGCAGCCATTTTGTTGCTCAGAAGATAGCAGAAGAGA
Organism: Doryteuthis pealeii; assembly: GCA_023376005.1. Taxonomy (NCBI): domain Eukaryota; kingdom Metazoa; phylum Mollusca; class Cephalopoda; order Myopsida; family Loliginidae; genus Doryteuthis; species Doryteuthis pealeii. The sequence continues at coordinate 35,382,527 of CM042156.1, forward strand.
TTCGTTGTTTTACATAAACAAACATGAAAAGGGGGAAAGGCTAAGGGAGATAAATAATGTTTATTATTAACAAAAAAAAAAGAAAAACTCTGACAGTTTTTAAGTATGGGGAGGAATTATTTGTGAATATACGAAAAAGTCAGTGTCTGGCCAGGAATTTCAGCTTCAGGTTGCAGTATAAATAAATATACTAAGGTAAAAATATTTGACTTTCTTTCTTATCTAATAATATATACTAAGCCAAATTACTATCTACATCATTTGGTAATCTTCAGTAAATAAATAAAAAATAGAATATTTATTGTAGAAGTAAGTAAAAGTTCCCACTGAGAAGATGAATAGCGGAACGAGGAAAACAACATTTTTTTTTTTTTTTTTTTTTTAGATTTTTACTTACTCAAATATTTTATCTTTTCCAATAAAAATTACATTTCTGTCTGTCTGTCTGTTTGTCTTTGTTCATATTGATATCAATCTCTTCTTGAATCTATTCATCCATTTCCCATTCTGTCTGTCTCAGTTTAATCATATTCTAAAGTTTTTTTTCTAAGGTCTGAGGCAGAAAAATCTGTGGGGTTACCGTATTTGATGACATATAGGACGCACTTTGTTTTTCCAAAATTTTGGCTAAAAAAATTGCCCTGCATCTTATACATCATAAGTGAAGTTTGAGACCTCCCGTAAGCCTAGGCTAATCTTCTCTATGATGCTCACTAATTTCCTGCTATTGAGATGTCATGTGTATGCTTATTGCTTGCCTGTACTGCCAAATTGCTTTTATACAGCTATGTTTCTGCTTGTGTAATAATGCACAGCTAGACTGTTTTCAACAATATGTTTTAATACTCTAAAAACTTTTTTTTCCTGAATCTGACCTGTTGAAATGGGGGTGCATCTTATATCCTGTCAAATACCGTAATAAAAAATAAAACAAACCAAATAAAAAAAGTAAAACAAAAGTAAATTAAATAAAAAAGTAACAAACAAAAAGTTACAAAAAGTAACAATCTCCCAGAAGGCCTCAGACCGGAAGAACTCTCTGGGCATGTGCAGAAAAACCCTGAATCTTAATGCCAAAAAAGACTCTCAGCCCTTTTTTTACTCTAAGACTTTGAAGGAGAAACACCTATTGACTTGCTCAGGAAAATATCTCACCTCTAAGAAATAGTTTGAATCAACGAATAAAAGTCTTACCCTAAAGTTACCCTTATCTTTGTTCCTTTCACTTCGTTTCCTAAATTCCCTTTCAGCTTACCACCCCACAAGAAGGAAGGACCAACTATATTGAGGTTTAGACATGATTACAAGAGTTTAAACCACATAGAACTGACAACTAATGAAACCCCATAAATCACAGGAAAAAGTAGCAAAGTTAGTAACCGTTGTGGGGTTTTAAGAGTCAAAATGTGGTGTAATGGTTAAAGTCATGGGAAATGGACTCGTCACCCCGAGTTCAAATCCTGGATGTGGTAATTGCATTTCACTTAGCACTAATACCCTTGGGAAAGGTATGAATCCTACTCTCCCTCCAGCTATGGATAAATAGTAGGGTGGACTGGGCTCTTTAACCTTGGTTAGGCAACCGGTCTAGGAGAAGAAAACTCTGAATTCAAACCTGTTGAACTCCGCTTAAGAAATTGACCTTGTGTCACATCCTGCTCATGCAGAGGGGTTGGTAAATATATATAGTAGCCGTCGGCGCATTCCATTTATGTCCATAGGTTATATCACCTATAACAGTAACAGAAGAAACTGCTAAACTCTTTGGTGCTATCAAGTCATTTTTTTAGTTTTTTTTAAATTCTTTCCGATGAACCAGTAAAATCTATTCATTGCATCAAATCTTGACTTCCGCCCTGACCGGCTGGGGCGTTAGAATGCATGCACCAACTGCATCTCTGCAGAGGGGTAAGACTCCCCCAATGGGGCCACCTGTTGGCCGTGGGTGGCAACCCGTGATGCTTAAGGATAGAGCCCAGGTGGATGAGCAGTTCATGACATGCAACACTCCACTTAGGCCCTTACTTGGGCTAGACGGGCGGTCGGAGAGGCCCCCTCCGATCAATCGGCTGGTCACGTCAAGCACCTATATGATTGCCCCCAACCCTATTGCCCTTATGGCAAGCCCCAACCCTTTTTTATCATATGGGTGCTAGAAGGCGGTGGCTGCGGGTCTACATGTCCTGGGAATGACGTTAAACTCTATCTGATGGCGAGGTTCCAGTTTTGGAGGTTTGGGGAATGTGGAGCACCCCTTCATCACCATTGCTCCCTGGTCCACTCTGACCCGGAGTGGTAGTACCTGTTAGGGTCCCATCTATGGGTTAAATAGAAAAATGTATTTATAAAAAAATTGTATTATCTATTAAGAATTGATTTATTTCAAAACTTTATTGGCATTAAATGACCCACTGAGGTTGATATGCCATAAAACAACCACCAACCAAACCAAACCAAATCTTGACTTCTTTTTATGAGAATCTGCCATGAATAGTAGATCACATAAGAGCACCGTTGAATGTATTGTTGTTGTTGTTGTTTATTGATTTTAACGGCATATCAACTCATCTGGGGTTATGTCATGCCTAATGGTTAGGAAGTGATACATATCGTGTATTTATATTTATACTTTTTAGTAATTGGTTTTAACAATGTGTTATCATTATTGGGGATTATGTTGTATGGTATTGATTTGTTTCATGTCTATATTCTATGGTATAATTTTATTTCCCTGAAAAAAAGAGAATATCCTCCATGTTGACGTTTTCAAATAGATCTTTCATATTGTTTGCTTTAAAATAACAGTTTCTGATGTGAGCAAAAACCTGCATTCCATGAATAAGTGTTTAACTGTCAAAGGTGTTTGATATGTTCCACATTGTGGTTGTTGTTCTTGTTAGAGTATATAGGAGCACGTTAGTCTTGTATGACTAATGCGTAATCGGGACACAATGACTTGTTCCACTTTATGATCCAGTATACAACACTTTTTTTTTCTTATTTGTACAATAAAACAATATTTGAATGTACTCTCCAAAATTGGTTTAAGCCATTTAAGAGAGGTGACTAGTCCCTTGAAAAAGCCTGGAATGTTGTAAATAAACATCACTTGCCAATCATCACTTTAAAACACTAAATATTGAAAAACCTCACAACCAGAACTTAAAAATTTTCAAGAGAGCCAGAATCCATCTAAGATAAAATTTCAGTAATCTGAACATTAGCTACAAAAATAAGAGTAATCTCCCCTTGTTTGTTTCATTTTGAGGAAGCCGTTATGTTTTGGTTGGCCCTTTCCATTTCACAGTAAATCTACACTGAAAATACGAATTTATTCAAATCAATACAACTGCATGTTTTAACACAAAAATATCATAAAATGTGTTCTTAATAACAATTAAGTTTATTTAAAATAATGCGCAAGCACAATTATATAAAATAAAAATAATCTCCTTGGTCTAGCCCTAGTGAAAAGGGGATAGACTCTGTCTGGATGATACCGGTATTAGGCCGCCCCACTGACCGACTATATATATGTATACATAGGCAACCTTTAAACATAGATACTGCAACCTTTAAATGCAGCAATGATTATATATTTCATTGGCCTTGTTTTATCTTGAAACACAATGAAACGTGCATCTGCTGTGACTTTACAACCTGATTCATAAACAACAATCTCTCTTACAGTTTCTACAGCAGAAAAAAATCATTTTGTTTGTATGTATTGAGATGAATTTTCAGTTTAGAAAAAAAAAAAATCACACTGAGCCAAAAAAATTGATCAAGATTGTTGATTAAAAGAAATGAGAATTAAAATCGACTCATTCAGACAAAATGTAGACATTTAAATTGTGGTCTAGATCAGGGGTTCCCAACCTTTTTCAGATCAGGGACCACTTTGAAACTAGAATTTTTTTGTGGTCCATGAAATTATTATAATAGAAAAAATATTTCCATTTTACATAAGATATTTATTCAATCAAGATACAACCATGAATTAATTGACATCTTACTTTCTCGAAAATATAAATTTCCCACATATATGATTGGATTTTGTATATAAAAAGTATGCTCAGAAATCATATAGAATTATAATATCTCCTTGGCCCACCTGAAATTTGCTGTGGGCCATGTGGCCATAGGTTGGGAACTACTGGTCTAGATGAAGTCAAGACATTTAGACTTTATTGTCCGATTATATAAGTTGCTCAGCAGTAAACATACGTGTGCAATGAACCTTTTGAATCCCATCTTGTATGAATGCAAATAATCAGGGCTGAAAAAAGACACACTGATATATATAAGTATAATAAAAATTTAAAAAAATACTTACCAATTGTCATCTTTGCTGCATCCGCTTCTTTTTTGCCCATCAATTGGGCTTTGATATCCCAAGTGAATTGTTTTCCATAATCATCGCATATTTTCTGGGTCACTTCTGTGTATAGACTTTCTGTGTCTGAAGACAATGAAATAAGAAAAATAAATAAATAAACCAGATTAAGTTGTTTTGTTTTGTTTTGTTTGTTTGTTGTTTTTTCTTCAATAGAATAAACATTGATTAATTTTGGGAAAAAAAAAAAGATTCTGATTATTTAAAAAAAAAAAAATAATAACTTTGATTAATTTCTTAAAGAAAAATTAAGTTCTTTAAAAAAGAAACTTTAAAAAAAATAAATAAATAAAAAAAAACTTTGGTTAATTTCTTAAAGAAAAATTATTAAGTTATTCTTTAAAAAAAAAATTTAAAAAAAACTTTGGTTAATTTCTTAAAGAAAAATTAAGTTATTCTTAGAAAAAAAAAAAAAAAAAAAAAAAAATTATTCAAAGATGCTCAATTATTTATCACAGAATAAAAATCTGATTTCCCTGGAATTTTCTCAAAGAAATCTGCTCAACTGATCCACAAAATAAAATAAATCAATTTTTGGTTAGTTCCAAGAATGGTAATATTTTGATAGCTGTTTTTGAGAAAAAACTAAATGGGAACTACACAAGGATGTTGTATGCTGTCTTGAACAAATCCTGGAAGCAGTACCCCATAAAAAAGCAGCTGTACGGCCACTTACCTCCCATCGTACAAAATATCCAAGTAAGATGAACAAGAGACGCCGGACACTGCTGGAGAAGCAAGAACGAACTCATAAGTGATGTTCTCTTGTGGACACCTACACATGGACACACCAAAGTGGGCTGACCAGCAAAAACCTACATCAATCAGCTCTGTGAGGATACTGGATGCCATGTGGAAGACCTGCCAGGAGCGATGACCGATAGGGATGGAAGGCGAGAGAGTCATGGTAATCCATGCTGTCAGCGCGACCTGATGATGATTTCCAAGAACATAAATCATATATGTTAAAAGAAGAAACACCAAAGGATTTTCCTATAGGATAACGACGGATAACTACGAGATATCCCAACCATATAGGATAACTACGAGATATCCCAACCATATAGGATAACTACGAGATATCGGATAACTACGAGATATCCCAACCATATAATAAGATAATAACTACGAGATATCCAACCATATAGGATAACTACGAGATATCCATAAACCATATAAGGATAACTACGAGATATCCCAACCATAAAGGATAACTACGAGATATCCCAACCATAAAGGATAACTACGAGATATCCCAACCATATAGGATAACTACGAGATATCCCAACCATATAGATAACTAGAGATATCCCATATAACCCAACCATATAGATAACTACGAGATATATAACTAAGAGATATCCCAACCATAGGATAACTATATATCCCAACCATATAGATAACTACGAGATATCCCAATATAGGATAACTACGAGATATATCCCAACCATATAGGATAACTACGAGATATCCCAACCATACCCCAACGAGATATCCTACGAGATATCCCAACCATATAAGATAACTACGAGATATCCCAACTCTCCCAACAAGTATGAATCCGACTCTCCCTCCAGCTATGTGTAAATAGTAGGGCAGACTGGGCTCTTTAACCTTGGTTAGGCAACCAGTCTAGGAGAAGGAAAACTCTGAAATCAAACCTGTTGAACTCCGCTTAAGAAATTGACCTTGTGTCGCATCCTGCTCGTGCGGAGGGGTTGGTAAATATATATAGGATAACTACGAGATATCCCAACCATATACGATAACTACGAGATATCCCAACCATAAAAGATAACTACGAGATATCCCAACCATATAGGATAACTACGAGATATCCCAACCATATAGGATAACTACGAGATATCCCAACCATATAGGATAACTAGATATCCCACCCATGCCAACAAGATCTGCTAGACCCTTTTTTTAATGTTAAATTATGTTTATATTTTTTCTTATAACTGTTTTATAAAAACAAACAAGATAGATTTGCATAACATTGACTATATTACTATTTTGTTTCTCAAATTCTAATTTAATGGAACGCAAGTATGGCATTGTGAAAAACAAGCCTAAGAAGCCAGAGTCATGCCCTTTTGACTGGGGGAGGGACAAGTAATTAAAGGGACATAGCACATAGCAGTAAACACAAACACACAAAAGTTTGTCACTAGAATCAGATAAGAAATTGAATCTTTTTTTTCTATTTAACCAATATATGAGGCCCTAAAAGGTAATACCTTTCTGGTTCAGAGTGGACCTGGGAGTAATGGTGATGAAGGGGAAAGCAGGAATTTGTATTTAAATGGAGGAGACCAAAAAGAACAAGAAAGGAACAAGATAGTAGAAAAGATTCAACACATAAAAGAGAGAGAGGGGAGAGAGGGAGAGAGAGAAAGGGAGGGAGAGAGAGGGAGGAGAGAGGGAGGGAGGGAGAGGGAGGGAGGGAGAGGAGGGAGAGAGGGAGGGAGGGAGAGAGGGAAAAGGGAGGGAGAGAGGGAAAGGGAGAGGGAGGCAGAGTGGGAGAGGGAGGGAGAGGGAGAGGAAAGCGAGGGGAGAGTGAGAGGGAAAGCGAGGGAGAGAGAGAGAGAAAGGGAGGTAGAGAGAGAGGGAAAGGGAGGGAGGGAGAGGGAGATGGAAAGAGAGGGAGAGGGAAGGAGAGAGAGGGGGAGGGAGAAAGAGAAATAGGGAGAGAGAGTGAGGGAAAGGGAGAGAGAGAGTGAGGGAGAGGGAGAGTGAGGGTGAGTGAGAGTGAGAGAAAGAGAGAGATAGGGAGCATTAAAAACAAAGAGCATGAAGCAAGTGTGAAAAACACCATAAAAAGATGAGATCTGGTAATTTCTTGAAGTTTCCTGAGAAAAGTTATATACAAGATCGTTACTCACACCAATTAACCTTAAATTGTGGAAGTCAACGACATCTGACTGGTGCATCGTATAAAGGAAGATTGTTACTCATAAGCTCATATCCTTATTACTTGTAGATATTCTCTTAAAAGTTACACATGCAGGTACAACGCGCACATTCTTGCCAAGATTGCAGAAAAAAAGATGTTAGAAAACTGCTAATAAAGTTTGATTTGGAGGCGTTCATGGTGTAATGGTTATGGTTGCAGGAAATAGACTTGGCTGACAGGAGTTCAAATCCTGGACAAGACTGTTTGCATTTCACATAGGACTAATACCCTTGGGAAACGTGTACATCCAACTATTCTTTAGTCAGCTATGGGTAAATAGTAGGGCAGACTGGGCTCTTTAAGTTTGGCTAGGTATCTAATCTAGAAAAAGGGAAATTCTGAATTCAAACCTGTTAAACTGCCTAAAAATTGACCCTGTGCCACATCCTGCTTGTGCAGAGGGGTTGGGTAAATTCATATATGATCAAGATATCTTCAAAGAATGTTGAACTGAATCCCTTATAGAATTTATCAGTTTAAAAAAAAAAAAACTTTTGATTATTAGATATACTTTGAAGGAAGAACAACTATTGTCTCTTCAGCTATGGGGGTAAATAGTAGGGCAGACTTGGCTCTTTAAGTTTGGTTAGGCAATCAGTCTAGGAGAAGGAAATATCTGAATTCAAACTGGTTAAATTCCGCTTAAGAAATTGACTTTTGTGTCACATCCTACCCTTGGTAAATATATAATTTTTGATAAGTAAATCAATAAAATTAAATATTATGAGAGAAATATTTTTGAGTTAAAAATAAAAATTGTTATTTCTCTGAATGTTTGAGATGAGGCTTGATGATTATTATTATCTGCGTTATTCGGACTATTGTCCTCATCTTCATTGTTATCTATACAACGTTTCGGCCAATGTGCCTTCCGGCCTTCTTCAGGTATTTCTTGTCTGACTTGGGAACCTTCTTGTTGTAATTGGGAGCCATCATGGAACTTTGAACCTAACCCTTTATTCAGTCCATGGGGGTATCCTGTTCTCATTCTGCTAACCATAGCTGGGGTAGAGGTGTTAAGCTGAGTTAATTATTATTCTATGTTACTGTCACCCTTAACCAGGATTGAACCTGAAGTCCAGATAACAATGAAGATGAGGACAATAGTCCGAATAACGCAGATAATAATAAAAATTGTTGTTTTTGATATTTATCAAATGATTGTAAAAGTCACAATAAATTCAAAATGACATCTTGTTTTTTTTTATCAACACTTTTTATCTGATTTTTTGCAAAAAGAATTTTTTAGGATTCTTTTTAAAATATTGATTCATTTCTTCTTTAGGTCTTTAATGTTTTTTTAACAGAAAGTAAGTTTCTTAAGTTTCTTAGTGGCGCAACAAAAACGTCACAACAAAGACAAATAAATGAGATTATTTATCTACCATATTTGACGGCATATAAAACACACGGCATATAAGACGCACCCCCATTTCAGCAGGTCAGATTCAGGAAAAAAAAATTTTTAGTGTATTTAAGCATATATTGTTGAAAACAGTCTAGTTGTGCATTAGACAAGTAGAAACATAGCTGTATAAAAGCAATTTGGCAGTACAGGCAAACAATAATCATACACAAGATACTGTACTTTGTAATCAATTATTGTAGAATAAGGTTTCAAAAAGTAGAATCATTAGAAAATCAACAATTCATTGAAAATGTCATACATATGGACTAAAAAGTCATACAAATTTGCTAATTAAATGAAAATGTTGTAGGTCATACAGCACTGGGTCATACATCTGGCAGCGTTGGCAATGATCATACCGTAGTTTTATTTCTCGCCAACAGATGGTATTATCAGGTTAGTGAGCATCATAGAGAAGATCAGCCTAGGCCTACGGGAGGTCTCAAACTTCACCTACGATGTATAAGATGCAGGGCAATGTTTTTAGCTAAAATTTTGGAAAAAAAGTGCATCCTATATGCCGTAAAATATGATAAATACTATTATGGAATTCCCCCAGGGTCAGTTAAGCTGGCTCCCTCCAATTTCATGGAAGGAGTAACAAGGGAATAGGAAATTCACAAATGGTCCCTAAACCTTGCATGCATACCCCGGTCAGAGGAAGGAGATGTTCTTGTTTGCTACAGATTTTCCACAGTATTGAAGGAAGTCAGTCAGTCTACTATTGGTTTGAACAATGTGACTGGCCAAGCACAACTGAACCAGTGTCAAGACAACTGGTACTTATGGGAATTCAGAACAGTCCACTCATGCATTTGGGTGATTCCATTCCCTGAGTCCTGATTGGCTGCTTGGTTTGTATGATCCTCTGAGGCTTCATAAATCCTGCCATTTTGCAGTAGTCTTGCAGCAAACCAGAATTGTATTGGGTTACGACGGTAATTGGACTTAGTATTATTATTCTACACACAGATGCAGAGACAACTACGCCAAAAACCATTGATTCCTGACAATGATGGAGACACATTTTGGATTTTTGCCAGAACCACTTTGGACGGGTTGTGACCATAATACCACTAGGTTCCAAACCTGTCCACCTTGGGTGACCCTACCAAGAACTTGAGTTCCCGACGGCATGGCTATGACACTACCAAGTTTACACAACCCAGCTGTAATGAGGAGGGATTGGGCTTCGTAGAGCAATAGTCGAATTGGCAGACAAAGCAACAAGCAAGCCATAACTCAATACGGATCCTGCATTGTTGCAAGCCTACTGCAGAATGGTAAATTGTGTTTACATTGTCCAAAACAATTTGGAATCCGGCCAAAAATGGAAGATTTTTAATAGTATAGATGAATGGTTTGGTTTGCTTGTTTTATAGCATATCAACCCTTTTCAGGTCATTTAATGCCATAAGTCATTTTGATAAAATATTCAATATGTTATTATTTATATTTTTTGCAGGCAATTACAATGCGTATATCATATAAAATTCGATAATTATTGAAAATAATCATGACAAGCAAACCCAGCGAATAAAGTGCACCACGGAAACACTGTACAGCTGTTTCAACTTTATTAAGTCTCATTGCTTGTTATGATTATTTTCAATAATTATCGAATTTTATATGATATATGCATTGTAATTGCCTTCAAAAAATATAAATAATAATATACTTTACATAACAATACTTCAAAAGCAAATTATCAAATTCCAAAATATTCAATGTTTCAAGTTCTTAATATCTTTAAATTGGCATAAATAATTTTCATTAACTTCATTTGGTTTGGTTTGGATTAGGTTTGCTTAATGACATAATAACCCTGTGGGTTATTTAATGCCAAAAACTGTTAGAGTGTGAGATAAAAGTTGGTATTCAAGTTTCCTTTACTGGTGTATTTTTATAAATGCATTTCGTGGGTGTATTTTATATCCAATTCATAATTTTTCAATATATTTTTATTTCTCTCAAGAAAGATAAAATGTCATTCATGTTAGTATTCTCAAAAAGATCCCTCATATTATTTGCATTGAAATATTTCTTCTTGATTGGAATGAAAACTCTGCACTCCATGAGGAAATGTTTGACAGTGTAGAGTGTGTGGCATGTCCTGCATGAATGAACAGATAGACATTTGATGAATTATAAAAATATTATTATTATTATTTTGTTTTTGAAATTTCATAGAAACGTTCAGATCATCTTTTATGAACTGTATAACCATTAAGTAAGCAGAATGAATAGGGAATAAAGAATGAGATTTTAATGAGATTTGGTGAGATTTCATAGCATACACACCCCCCTCCTCATCAGCCAGGAATTTCAATAAAAGGCAATGAAAACAACATAAGAAAAAAAAAGTTTACGTTTTTTGGATGTTGTTTTTTGTTAAATCACTTCCTGAAAAATCAATTGTTTTAAAATATTCAGTTTTGTCTAAATAAACCTGAATTGATTAATAGAAATTTTAGGATCATAATCGTTAGAAAAATCAGGCGTACCCCCCTCCCGCCCCATTTACTTCAAGCATTTGCTTATCAATATTGTTTTCTTTTTATATTAAGCCCTTCCTTCGTATGGATATAAAAATCATTAATTTCATGCAATACTTCACAAGGTTCCTAGTTCGATACCGGTCCTCGCCAACTCAGTGTATGAGTAGCACAGAGATCTGTGCGGTAAAGTAAGGAGCTGATGGTAGGTGTGGCACCCCACCTCAGATGCCAAAACAATCTCCTTGGTCTAGTGCTATTGAAAAGGGGATAGACTCCCTCGCTGACTGGCTGATACCGACTTTAGGCCACCCCGACGACTTTACTTTTACCTTACTTTATATACATATATATATATATATATATATATATATATAATCTGAAGTATTGCATGAAATTAATAATTTTTATATCCATACATGAATGTTCCTTTGTCACCAAATAAATAGATATGTAAAACCTTTATATATTTATTATATCATATTATATTATATTATATATATATATATATATATATATATATATATATCATTTGAAGTATTGCATGAAATTAATGATATATATATATATATATATATATATATATATATATATATATATGGGAGAGAGAGAGAGAGAGAGAAAGATCTAATTTGCTATTCCTTTGTAATTTTCCTTGCTTCCCTGAACAGTATCACACATTGACTAACATTGAACATGCTTTCTCCAACCCCACCCACCCCTCTCCAAACCGTGTGATGATGAAGATGCCTTTGACCAGTGCCATGCCAAAGAGATTACACCACTTGGATGATTCACATCTTCTCCCTTTGCTCTCCCCTAATGTGACAATCAAGGTCAGGGGCAGCACCCCCCCATACACACACATGCTGCCCAATTCCACTCCCCCCTTCTTCTCTCGACCCTCAAACAACTACAAGGGGCAGCGGTTGGGAGGGAGGGGAACTTTGAGAGAGACAAAAAGTAGACTTGTTATTCAGTTCTCTCACAATGTAAATCTCTCTTTCTCACCATATATTTTTTTCTTTCTAACTCTCTCTCTCTCTCAATTTTTTATTTCCTCTCTCTTTATTTCTTATTTGCATCACTCTCTTTCTCATTTCTTTCTCTACATTTCTTGGATACTTTTCTTCTAAATTTTTTTGTATAACCCTCTCTCTTTCTACTTAATTGCTTGTTTTTACCCCTCCTTCTCTCTCTCTCTCTCTCTCTCTCTCTCTCTCTCTCTCTCTCATATTTCATTACACATCCTCTCTCTGTTCCTTTCTTTCAATTTTTTTGTATAACCCTCTCTCTTTCTACTTAATTGCTTGTTTTTACCCCTCCTTCTCTCTCTTTTTTCTGTTATTTTCCTTCTTTCTCTCTCTCTAGTTACTTGCTTGTTTTTACCCCCTCCTTCTCTCTCTTTTCTCTGTTATCTTCCTTCTTTTTCTCTCTCTCTCTCTCTCTCTATTCATATTTCATTACACATCCTCTCTCTGTTCCTTTCTTTCAATTTTTTCCTCAATTTCAAGGGAGATAATCATTCAAACTGGAATTTGCTTCTTTTGTTGTTTTTCTCTTATTCTAATAAATAAATGCAATTTTTTTTTGTATTGAAATAATAATTGTGATCACCATAATGTAAACTAACTTAACTAAAATGATAAAACATTTACAGTTTTTTTTTGGAGGGGGGGGGTGTGATATGTTGGATTGGAATATTTTATTAAAACACTTTGGTTTCACATATACTTTTTGCTTATAATAATATACACAAGAAACTTTAAAAACAAAATTCATTAGCCAATTAAAATAAAATACAAATTGTTTCCAAGAGTAAAAGTGTCATTTGACATTATCAGGAATATAATCTTATTATAATACTAAAGCTGAGTAAATCAATGATTGTTTGCTAAAGGCTTTTTTTCCTATTTAGTTTAATGACACAAAATATACCACAAAATATTCCTTAGTTTAGGGATTAAGTTATATTTGAAAAAAATTCCATTTTATTTGATTCTAATCAGTTGTAATTTGCAATCAAGTCAAAAACTCACCCATCTCTTACATACATTCTACCTGTCACTTTCCCCCTCTCTATATATATATCTTGATTAACTTTATATGTTAGTTTTCTCTGTGAGTGTAAAGAGAGAGATTGAAGAGTGTGAGTGGTAGATTAACTTATGCATGTTAATTTTCAGCAGCTAACAGCTGGCTTATATATAAGACGGATCAGTTTTTGATTTTATTGCAAATTTTAGCAAAATGATTTTGTCTTTTTTGTCTTATTCCTCTGGTTGTATTTTTTTTTTTTTTTTTAATTAAATTTGTTTTGCAAACTCAAAATTATTTACCCAGAGCTTAATAGGTGACCCAATGGGTCATGTTTTTTTCGACTATCAATATAGAAATATATATATATATAGTAGATTTTGCGTCTCCGTATGCTTCTATGTGTATATATATTTGAGATGTATTTTTGTATCTGTATTCGTTGTTGGAAATACCAGGTTTGGGCATAGGTGTGAAGCATTAACGTACTATATATGCTAATGTTGTTACCATAATATGTTAGTTAAGTGATAAATATCAGAAAACTCTGTAGTTTTTTTTTAGTTTCTTTTATTTAGACGTATTGGTGAATTTTCAGGACAATCACGTCCCTTCTTCTTGACCATGAATCATAGTAGTAATCATGTGGCTACAAAGATGGTTTTGGTATCAAATAATCCATGAAGGTTTTTTGTGCTTTTAAACAAAGAAACCAAACCAATGAACTTCGAGGCTAATAGGCCAAGTTTTATAAAACTTGGTATAGTAACCCCCCACCCCCAGATTGTTGCAGGTGCTCGGAACAACTTGATGAGAAAGTCTAATTCATCCAGGAAGCATATAAAATTGGCATCCACAAGAATGGCCCCCCTGCTCCTCACATGGGGGGGGGGTGAAAAATGGGGGGGGGAGGATTACTCAGAAAGGACACATTCTATCTACAGATTCTCCTTGGCTAATGATGGACGGTGAGAAATTAGCATGTAAACCCCCCTAATCTAGATGTGGGATGGGGGGCTAAAGACAACTAAATTGGGGGATAAACGCCCCACCCTCATCCATGACTCACAGAATATTTTGGTTTAAAATTGATCATAACAACTGAATTCATCCAGAAAGCAAATAAAATTTTTATCTAGAAGAGACACTTTCTATTTGCCCCCCCCCAACCACAAGTAAAGGAGGCAATCTTTATTTGTGGGGAGGGGAGGGTTTGGTTTATTTTGGTTTACTGCATATCAACCTCAGTGGGTCAGAGTGGACCAGGGAGCAATGGTGATGAAGGGGTGCTCCACATTCCCCAAACCTCCAGAACTGGAACCTCACCATCAGATAGAGTTTAACGTAATTCCCAGGACATGTAGACCCTCAGCCACTGCCTTCTAGCATCCATATGATAAAAATGTTTGGGGCTTGCCATAAGGGCAATAGGGTTGGAGCAATCAAATAGGTTCTAGGGCTTGATGTGATCAGCTGATTGATCGGCCTGTCTAGCACAAGAAAGGGACAAAATGGAGTATTGCAAGTCACGGACTGCTCAACCACCTGGGTTCTATCCTTAAGCATCACAGGTCACCACCCACGGCCAACATTGGCCCATTGGAGGAGTCTTACCCCTTTGCAGAGGTGCAGTCGGTGCATTCTAATGCCCCACCAACAGGGCAGGTTTGCAGGGGGGGTTGCTTAGAAAACTTAAAGAAAATTGATAAGACAGGATTCATTCATGAAAACAAATAGAATTAATTTTTTGCTAAAAAAATGTACTTTAATATACTATTTTTATCTTGGGGTATAGTCAGTTTTTTTGCTAGTATATATATATATATATATATATATATATATATATGGAGTGGGTTGAAATGCAAGCCAGACTTCTATTTGGCATAGAAACAATATTATACCATCAAGCAGTGATATATGAGATATATGTTTATTTTAGTAAGCCTATGTGTTGAGTATGATAGATAACATAAAAAAGTAAGAATAATGCTTATTAGTGCAAGATAGTCTTAAGATTTTTCAACAAATTTGGCATCTACTAATTCTGGGATAGTTTTAACTTACATAGATTTCAGATTCTCACAATTCATAGTCTTCTAATCATCAACTTTAAAATTATAACTTTTTGGGGCTTTTACTTGAGAATATATGACACACACACACACACACACACACAGCTCTCCTATAAAAGGGATGGAGCACTCTATGGTGGCCTTTACATACATACAGATGTGTGTATTTAAAACAGTTAAAATCCCCTTCGCATTCTGTAGGTGACGATAGCCGAGCGGTTCAGCTGTCTGACTGATGCTGAATCAATCGGGTTTCTATCCTGACTGTAAGTAGCTTACAAATGTCTAGCCACAACGAAGAGACTTGATAAGTTGAAACACATGTCTGTGGATGACTATATATACACACACACATATACATATATATATAAAAACTTCTTTAAATATTTAATGGAAAATTGCAAATCATCAAATGAAAATTTTGTTTACTTTTTAGTTTTGTAGATGATCCATAAGCACAAATGTATCTAGGGAAATGTTTATGCTGAGATATTCAGTAAAAGAAATGTATATATATATATATATATATATATATATATCCGGTTAGCTTAGTTGGTAGAGCATCCGCCTAGGAACCACAAGGTTCCTGGTACAATACCGGCTCTCAACAACTCAGCATATGAGTAGCACAGGCATATGTGTGGTAAAATAAGATGATGGTAGGTGTGGTGCTCCACCTCAAATGTAAATCTCCTTGGTCTAGCACTAGTGAAAAGGGATAGACTCTCTCACTGTCGGGCTGATACTGACTTTAGGCCATCCTATCTCTCTCTCTCTATATATATATATATTAATAAAGGTACCCAGTCCATGACCGGACTTGGGAACACCAGAAAGAGCGGGAGAAAGAGAAAACGGGAGTAAGAGAGAGAATATGATTTAAAATTTAAATTTTTAAATAAGAGAGGAAAATAATTAATCAAATTTAAAAAAAAAAACCCTGATAATTTGTATGGTACAATGTTTGTTTATTTTAGGAAATATTTTTCTTTTTGTTTACATTTAAAATATCATTTTTTTAAAATGTATTCCTAAATTTGAGTGTTTTGTAATATATTTTTTTCAAAAACTTTTTGTATATATGACAAAAACTTAAATTCAATTGCTTGTTGCGTTAAAGTGATAAAAATAAATTTGTTTAGTTTATTTTCTTTTTTACCCCTAAAAAAGTAACAATTTAAAGAGCTATGTATTAAACTTCCTTATTTATTTAGGTCTGTCGGCTGGACTGTATAATACGCCGACTGCACCTCTGTTAAGGAGTAAGAATTAAATATTTACAATTGTCCATATTCCATTTTTTTTGGGGGGGGGGTATAATAGTGTTTTATTTATTTTCTAAAACTCTTTTGTACATACAAATTAATCAGTTTGATTTATTTCCTTCTTTAACCCCAAAAAGTAACAAAGTAGCTAATAAGTAAACATTACCTCATTTCATGTATTTATTTAATAATGTTTTTTTCATGAATAGTTTCTTACAAAAAAGATTTTAGTTATACTGATTATTCTAAAATGAATGTATAAAGAAAAAAAGTTGAGTTATTGTTAAAAAGTTTTCGTTTGATTTGTTATTTAATTAGCTGTAAAAAATAATTCAATGTATGAAAACACATACAAATTACATATTTAGAAAGATTATTGTATTCTATTTCTAATCAAATAAATATTTTTAAGACAGGAATAAAAAGATTGCGATAAATAATATATGATTTTTGGTTAAAATTTAGTATTAAAAAAAAATCATACTTTGAATAGGCTGTCCGAAGCAAAATATTTTTTTAAAAATCGCTGTAAAAAATATTTCAATGGATAAAAACTCATACAAATTACATATTTAGAAAGATCATTTTATTTTCTTTCTAACCATATAAATATTTTAAAGATTGGACCATAAATAGATGAGAGATTTCAAGCTGAATGGCATAGACTGCGTTTTTGTCAACATCGCTATAATAGAAAGCGGCTCTCTGAAACCAATTTTTTAAAATTTTTAAACTTAATTAAACTTTAATTAAATGGATAAAAACTCATACTACTCTTAGGATAACTGATATACATAGCACCTGACCAATCAAAATCCTCCATTATCTACTCGTCATAGGAGGTGATACATTGCATTGCAAATAGAAGACACTTGTTGTGCAATGGTTATCATTGTAAAAAAAGGACATAGCAAACTGTTGGATTTTTTTTAGATATAAGGTGTGCTCTAGTTCCCCGCCTAGGCCAGATCATGTGGTCTATTCCTTAGCCAATCACTGGCCATACTGCGTGGCTGATACATTACTTAAGTGCGGATTCTTTCTCAGTATACTTGTGACCATTGATGAAGGAACCTAGGACTCTCTACCAGAGAGGATTACCAAAGGATTCGGTATCGGAGGACTTTTACCTAGAATCAACTGGCCAAGGATAGCCCTTAAAAAATTAACACAAACCAAGTTCAAATCCTAGACATAGAACTAATACCCTTGGGAAAGGTATGCATCCATTTATCCTCCCTTTAGCTATGGCAGAATAGTAGGACAGGCTGGGCTCTATAACTTTGGTATGACAACCAGTCTAGAAGATGGAAAACCATGAATTCAAACCTGTTAAATTCTGCTTAAAAATTGACTTTGTGCCACATCCTGCTCATCTGGAGAGGTTGGGTAAATTCAAACATCAAGTTATCTTCTGCTGAAGAGAATCCCTTATAGAATTTATCAGTTTTTGTTGATACTCTCTCCCCCAAAACCTTTTGATTATCAGATATACATTGAGGGAAGAATAAATCAATCGATAAAAAAACAAAAAACAACCCCCCACCCCCCCAAAAAAAAACAACAATAATTAAAATGAAAAAGAAGAATTAGTCCAACTAGTTCATGCAATAATGACTATACTTTCTCTGAGAATTTCAGACAATCCCGAGATTGTAGTTGGAGAACTGATTATGGTGAAAATCAAAATGAGGTTGTTGGTCTAAATAGTTCATTGAACAAAGATAAAACTTCATCTTAATTTTTCAAGCAACACAAACAACTAAAATGTATGTGTAAAAAAAAAATCACTAAAGTCTCACTGAATCTTAGAAATAAGAAAATACATAAAACAATTAACGGAGTCATTTTTAGTCGGTTCAATAGTAAGATATACAGTTGGATGATGAGTAAATAATTTTGTTAAAGTAAGAAATTGCCAATGAAATTGTTTGTATCTTTTTACAGCAGTTTTGAATAGGCTAAATAAATGACTTTATAGAGTTAGAGAAAAAGTTTTAATTATTTCATCATCATCATCAGCAGCAGCAGCAGCAATAGTAGTATTAGTAGCCAACCAGTCACTCTACTAAAAGTAATTAATTTTTTTAACAATAATGACTTTACCATATGAAGACAAATGTAGAACCAGTTGGTGCCAAGAAAAATCATACAACCAAAGATTTAGTACTATTTCTCTTCATAACTTGGATTATTCAGACTATTGTCCTCATCTTTATTGTTATCTGAACAACATTTTGGCTGATGTGCCCTCCAGCCTTCCTCAGGTATTTCTTGTTGGACTTGGGAGGCTTCTGGAACTCGGAAACCTTCTTGTTGTAATTGGGAGCCATTACGGAACTTTGAACCCAACCCTTTATTCAATCAAAGGGGCATCCTGTTCTCATTCCGTTAACCATAGCTGGGATACAGGTGTAAAGCTGTGTTATTTACTATTCTATGTTACTGTCGCTCTTGACCAGGATTGAACCTGCAGCCTAGAGATAACTGTCAGAACTGTTTCCACCCAACTCCTTTATCCACTATGCTATGTGTCTAATTGGGTACATAGCATAGTGGATAAAGGCATTGTTTTGACAGTTCTAAGTATATTACAAGGGAATCTTCTCAAACTCAGGAGCCTTCACAGAACTTTGAACTGAACTCTTTATTCAATCTATGGGGGTAGACGGTTTTCATTCCGTTAACCATGACCGGGTACAATTAACACAGCTTAACACTTGGGACCATATGACCTTTAGGCACCCCTTTTTCGATCTCGTTTCACCAGGACATTTTTTTTATTTACACTGTCAAAATCCGGTTGTTTGTTAGGGGCTAGGGTTAGGGGTTAGTTTTATAATTAAAAAAAAAAAAAAAAAATCTAAAAATCATCTGTTAACAAACAACGGGATTTTGACGGTGTAAATGAAAAAAATGTCCTGATGAAACGAGATCGAAAAAGGGGTGCCTAAAGGTCATATGGTCCAACACTTGTACCCAGATAGATAACAATAAAGATGAGGACAATAGTCCGAATAATTCAAATAATACAAAGATTTGGTATTTTATTCTATTTTCTTGATCAGGTTAATCTTACCTAAAATGGGTGGGAAAACAGCTGAGATGAGATGTCAAAGGTCAGGAAATTATCAAAAAAAAAAAGAAGGATTAATTGTATTTGAATAAAGTTTTGAAAAAGAAAGACAAAGAAAAAAAAAAAAGGATTAACTGCAAATGAATTAAGTTTTGAAATAAAGTGTGAAAGAGAATTTTGAGATAGGAATAAATTTTACGATCAGAGTTTGAATAATTCAATGAATCCTAAATTGTATAGAAAAAAAAAATCTTTTTATTCAGATCTAAAAATTAAAAACAAAATAAAAATTTTCAAACATTCTCAAAAGGTCAAAAATGGAATATTGATTTAATTTGGTTTGTTTAATGGAATATCAAATTTGATGACATAAGGTCACAAGTATGGGTCATTCAGTGAGGATCAAACTTGCTATTCAGTAGTAATGGATCTGATAGACTAGCTTGCTAACCATTACACAATGATGGGATGCCCTAAATGACACTGAGGATAGGCATTTACTCAACCCATTTGCAATGGGTAAGATGTGACAAGTATGAGGTATCCAGTGAGGATCAAACTTGCTATTCAGTAGTAATGGATCTGTGAGACTAGCTTGTTAACCATTACACAATGATGGGATGCCCTAAATGACACTGAGAATAGGCATTTACTCAACCCATTTGCAATGGGTAAGATATGACACAAGGTCACAAGTATGAGGTATCTAGTGAGGATCAAACTTGCTATTCAGTAGTAATGTATCTGTGAGACCAGCTTGTTAACCATTACACCATAATAGGATGCCCTTGTATTAATGGGTATAAACTGCCACAAAAAATTCCACAATTTTTTTTTCACTTCTCTAACAATATCCGGATATATTTAATTCTGACAAAAAGAAATTTCCCCTGATATGACAACTGTTGCAAAGTAATCTTTTTGACTGAAGTTATTTAATACTAAACACTCCTAGTGCCATCTAACAATAAAATCAAATTACTAAACTTTATCCTAGTCTGGCTGCATTTGTTGAGCATCACCCAATGAGGATTGAACTCTGAACAAGATTAACTTGTTCACAATCAACATTTTCTAACACAATTACCAAAGTAGGTTAAACTTAATGAATATCTACTTTATTAATTGCAGATTGTGTAGATCAATGTATTTATTTTCATCAAGAAGAAGGGAGCATTTGTTGGGTGATAAGCTAAAAGGGAGCATTTGTTGATAAGCTAGAGGGAGCATTAGCATTTGTTGGGTGATTAGCTAGAAGGGAGCATTTGTTGGGCGATAAGCTAGAAGGGAGCATTTGTTGGCTAGAAGGGAGCATTTGTTGGGCGATAAGCTAGAGGGAGCATTTGTTGGGCGATAAGCTAGAAGGGAGCATTTGTTGGGATAAGCTAGAAGGGAGCATTTGTTGGGTGATAGCTAGAAGGGAGCATTTGTTGGGTGATAAGCTAGAAGGGAGCATTTGTTGGGTGAAAGCTAGAAGGGAGCATTGTTGGCTAGAAGGAGCATTTGTTGGTAGCTAGAAGGGAGCATTTGTTGGTGATTAGCTAGAAGGGAGCATTTGTAGGGTGATTAGCTAGAAGGGAGCATTTGTTGGAGATAAGCTAGAAGGGAGCATTTGTTGGGTGATAAGCTAGAAGGGAGCATTTATTGGGTGATTAGCTAGAAGACTTAATTCACAAACTATTTCCCTAGTGTAGTAAGTTAAATTCTCAATTAGATTCATAAATAATACTGGATTTATGTGTGTGTGTGTGTTATTATTGGTGTCAGTGTATCTATAGTGAAGAAGAGCATGGGGGTATTGCAGGACTTGCTGTCACTTTACCTACAGTGAAAGCTACTAGTTACTAATGGAGGGGAAAACTTAATAGGTACAAATAATAATTTGACAATGATCATACACATTAATATGATGATGATGATGATATTGTCTATCATCATCATCATCATCATGACTAAAAACAAAAATAACATAATAAAAATAGTATTTATACTTCGCTGTTGTATGACAGCCTAAATTTTGTTGCAGCTTTGTTCAGACAGACCAACTGCAACAAAATTATAACTCTTAAATCAGCGCAGGTAGACAAACTTGGGGGTGGGGGTAGAGGGTGGTGTAGGAATAGGGGTGGATGTGTGTGATGGTGGGTAAGAAAGCTTTGGTGGTCAGTAAAGTCCAGTGATAAGTAGTTGGTATGAACAATTGGTCCATATCCTTTAACTAGTGGCCCAACTGTCCCAGCTGGGTCACTGACTAACACTGATAAGTAATTATCCATATCCGCAGTTCATATTGTAGGTGGGGTGGGTGTCGAATAGGTCAGGGTTGGGGGGGTTGGGGGAGGTCGGACTGGATGAAGGTAGAGATATTTGACAGAGAGGCATATATGGTTCGGAAAATTACAGAGATTCATTGGTCACTGAAATTAGTCTGCACTGGTAATGAATTAAAAGATGTAAAAAGACGAAGACGACAAAGACGTCTTTCATCTCATTGCACTAAATAGATTGATTCTTTCTTTTCTTTCTTTTCTTGATCCCTTTTTTTTATTTTTTTTTATTTACATATGAGACACTCCTAATTATGGACCTAGGGTAGCCAGGTGAGTCAAGGGTAGGGTTAGGATTTAGTTTAGTTAGCGGGAGGTGGGGGGTGTTGGAGATTTGGAGCAGAGCTTAGAGTAGAAGGAAGGAAAGGTAGGGAGAGACAAAAGTGTTGAAATAGGGGAGGGGGAGAGATGACCATTTTGTAAAGGGGGAGGAGGAGGAGGAGGAGGAGGAGGAGGAGGATTGATTTGACTGATGATGGTTGTAATGTACAACGAGATAATAACACAGGTTGGTTGTTAAATCAGTTGCAGTAAGCAGAAATACAAATTGAAAGGGAAAACAAAACAGTGAAAGTTTTAGTGAAGAAAGGACCAGAATAATAAAATGAAGGGTGCACATTACGCTCACCCTCGACCACCCCTCACCCTCACTGCTTGGAAGGAGGGGGAGGGGGTCAGACAATTTTTGTCTGATCACAAGAGAATTTATTCAGGTGAAAAAGACCAGGTATGGCTGATTAGACCAACAGATAAAATAGAGGATATCAAAATAAAATAGATACAAAACTATAGTTAAATAGTAGGGCAGATTGGGTTCTTTAGCCTTGGTATAGCAACTTGACAATAAAAATCATGGCAACAGTCTGAAAGATCTAAATAATACATATTTCAAAAAATTTTGTGATTTGCTTGAAGCATTGCTAAACAAAGTTATAAAGTATTTTATTTATTCATTTTTTAAAGGCAATTGCAATGCAAAAGTAAGTGTCAAAGGTCGTATTAATTTCAAAGTATCTTCATTTTCAGAGACGTTTCCAATATGAACACTGCGTTGTGGGTTTATATTTCTGGATGTTATAAACATGAAGAGTTATGTGGGGTGTTTGAGCACCATGTGGAAGAGATGTGACTTCAGTTGTTCAAATCAATTTCATTCAATTTTTTTTATATTTCTATTTTTATTAGTAATAATCCTTTCAATGTTAAATTCTAATCTACTGTTAAATTGATTTTTTTTTTATTTTCATATAAATATGTATTTAAGGAATGTGTATGTTAATTAATGGTATATTCTGCGTTTAATTCTAACCTCTTGTTAATCTGAGGATGTAACTTAGCTATTAATAAAGCTTCCTTAATTCTGAGATTACCAACATTACATACTATCATTTTAGTTGAGATTTGGTTCCTTTGTTTAATGGCATATCAACCTTCATGGGTTATTTAATGCCAAAGCCCTCCTTGTAGAAGAATGCATTTTGTCATGTATGAAGACTTAACTGTTAAACTTAACAATTTTCAATGAAATGTTCTACCAAGTGAAGAATTGCACAAGAAGCAGAAATTAATATTTCATTTTCTGCTAAATTAAATCTAATGAAAAAAATAAACCAAATAGAGAATCAAGCTTAAAGAATTGATTGTTAAAGAAGACATGGTTCCTTAAGTTATTCACCTTTTCAAGACCATCCAACACCACCCCTTGTTGGCCTTATCCAATGCCTTAAATAAGTTTCACATAACTTCATGAAGGTTTTCAGTAATGTTGATAGCTTTTTAATTTAGTGCATCCTGGGACGCACAGATGGGATTTGATTGAGCTACCAGGAAATTTGATAGGTCCCAACTAAAGTTTCTTAATAAACTGTAGAGTTTTTATCTATTAACAACTAAAGCTGTCTAACCCCTACCTTGGACCCCATAAAGTGTAATTTGTTTCCAAGAAAATATTGAAATGTATTTACAGTTAGCTAAATTTGATAGGTCCCAACTAAAGTTTCTTAATAAACTGTAGAGTTTTTTTTATCTATGAACAACTAAAGCTGTCTAACCCCTACCTTGGACCCCATACAGTGTAATTCGTTTCCAAGAAAATATTGAAATGTATTTACAGTTAGCTAAATTTGATAGGTCCCAACTAAAGTTTCTTAATAAACTGTAGAGTTTTTTTTATCTATGAACAACTAAAGCTGTCTAACCCCTACCTTGGACCCATACAGTGTAATTCGTTTCCAAGAAAATATTGAAAAGTATTTACAGTTAGCTGGAAATGGGGAGGGAAAAAAAAACAAAAAAAAAACCACTGTGACACATGGATAGAATTTTCTGTGTTCTTTTATATATTTATGCGTCGGTGACACAGGACGTATACCTATCAGCATTTCTGGGTTTTATATACAAGCATCTGTTGATTTTTCAAAATTTTCTTTTCTGTCACTTTGTTTTTCATGAAAGAGTCACCAATGTTATCAACACGGATTTCCGCTACGATCCAAAATGGCATAAAATGAAGCAGCAATTTGCATATTAAAATATCATTGAATAGTTTAAGAAGTCACTGAGCACAATATCAACATTTGAGAGTCATGGAGCATTAGGATGATTGTTTTTAATTATAATCTTTCACTGAAATCCTGCATGTACATGTGGGAAAAAAACTCTGAAATTGGCAGGGTCATATCTTCTAAAGTAGACTTGAAGCCGTCACAAAATTGTTTCAAAAATAAAGAAATGGTGAAGAAATTACTGAATTTCTGATTCTGAATTGGTCCATGAGTTGACATATTTTTTTAATCAAAATCATGTCCACTTTTGTACCCCCAATTTCGGGGCTTTAAATTCTCATAACTTTTGAACCACTCGGGATATTTGCACAATTCAAACAGTTCTGAACTCCATTTACAAAGCTCTATATAACTAACATGATTAAATAACAATAACAACTGGGAATGCTAGGTGTAGGGTTAAAATAGTTGGATATTTGGATTTTACAGTCCTTATTTGCACTACATACCAAATTTAAGAAATATTGAATGTACAGTAGTATTTTTTTTAAATTAAAAAAAACAAAAAAAACACTAAGATTCGGAAATGCAGCGCAGCCTTAATTTAGAGGCAAAATAGGCAAATTATACCCACCCCTAAAATCAAAACGGTAAGGTCTAGCATAAATAATTTGGCACACTTTCCTAACTTATGAAGGGAAACATTTGTGCCAAATTTTAAGTAATACAGTGTTGGTGGGTGCAGATTTCATCTTTTTGCTGGTGTTTTGACATGGAATGACCCTAATACATTTTTTTTTACACAATCTTATTACTTAACAGACTGACTTTGTATAACACACATGTCTTTACCCAACCCCTCTACACAAGCAAGATGCAATACAAGGTCAATTTTTAAGTGTTTTAAGAGTTCAACAGGTTTGAATTCAGAGTTTTTCTACTTCAAGACCAGTTGCTATACCAAAATTAAAGAGCTCAGTCTGCCCTACTATTTACCCAAAGCTGAAAGAAGAATAATTGGATTCATACCTTTCTCAAAGGTATTAGTTCCACGTTAAATACTAACAGCCTTGCCTGTATCCATAGTAAGTAAAAACGTAAGTAAAGTCGTCAAGGTGGCCTAAAATCGGTATCGACCAGACAGCAAGGGAGTCTATCCTCTTTTCACTAGTGCTAGATCAAAGAGATTGTTTTGGCATCTCCTCACTTTATCACACAGATCCCTGTGCTACTCATACATTGAGTTGGTGAGGGCTGGTATCGAACCCGGAACTTTGTGGTTCCTAGTCAGACGCTGTACCGATTGAGTTGATAGTTGATATAAAGTTATGAAAAGAATCAGAATTTTGTTTTCTTCGTTGCCTTATAATGAATCATTTCTGTATGAACTTCTAAGTTGTTGTTGTTTAAACTCTTAACATCCTGTTGAGAATTTTTTAAGTCCAGAGCCCAATTCCTATAAGGATTTATTTAAAAAATGGCTAAAAATGGACTTTTTATTTAAAGTTACCTGTTATTTCCCTTAAATCAAAGACTTTTAAATATGTTTAATATTACATTCAAACAAAGGCTATCATTTGGAAAAATGAATGTGACTTCCGGCCGGGCGAAATAAGGTAGTATCGGACGTTAAAAGTTAACTGGTGACTTTCTCATATCTAATTGCAACAGGGAAAACATTGATCATGCCTTCAATTACCACCTGGCAGTTAGAATTGAACTTTTTTGTTGCCACTGCTCTAACGATTAAGCTGAACCAACAAGTTCTTTTTGCAGGTATCAATTTTGGCAAAAGATAAACATGAGACAATAGTTGGTTTGTATAAAATTGATTGTGGGCCAGACAAGTAAAAAAAAATCATTTAATAAGGAAGTAAGTAATTAGTTTAACAGTGCCAAACAGACCAACCATTGAATAAGTGTTAATTACATTTTGGTTTTTATGGGATGCTCAGAAGCAGACAGACTTACATGGTATTATAGAAAGGTAGTTGAAATAGAAAACTGACCCTTTGAAAAGAGAAAAAGAAAAAAAAGAAAGAAAAAAAAGAAAAACAGGGATCAAAAGAGAATGTTTTTAAAAATATTTTAAAAAGAAGAATAACTTAGAAAGAAAGAAAGGAAATATAGAGGAGAAAAAAAAAGAGAGAAGAAAATAAGGAGAGGATGGAATGTTGGAATGCTTAGAAAGTGAAAAAGAAAAAAGAAAGAAAGACAGAAATTAATGAAAAATAAAAGAAAGAAAAAGGAAAAGGAAGAATTTTTTTTAAATGTGAGAAAAAAAATAAGATCCAACTAAACATTAATAAAATGAAAAAAATGAAAAAAAGAAAATGAAAAAAAAATGAAAAAAAAGAAATGAGAGAAATTAGTAAGAAATGAAAAAAGAAAAAAGAAAAAAAGGAAAAAGAAGAAAAAGAAAAAAAGAAAAAAGAAAAAAGAAGAAAAAGAAAAGAAAAGAAGAAAAAAAAAGAAAAAAAAAAGAAAAAAGAAAAAAAGAAAAAGAAAAAGAAAAAAAAAGAAAAAAGAAAAAGAAAAAGAAAAAGAAAAAAAAAAAGAAAAAAGAAAAAGAAAAAAAGAAAAAAGAAAAAGAAAAAAAAAAGAAAAAAAGAAAAAAGAAAAAGTACAATAAAAAAAGAAAAAGAAGAAAAAAAAAGAAATAGTAAAAATGAAGAAATCTATTTGGTTTTAAAAGAAAAAAGAAAATGAATGAAAGAAAAAAACTGAAGAAAACTAGACCCAAAAAAATCGGTAAAAAATGAAAATGATGATTAAAACAATTGCATAAAAAACTGATATGGAAGAAAATAAAATGAAAAGATTTTGTTTATTTTTGGGGCGTTTATTTGAAGAATGGAATTGAAATCATTGGCCACACTTGGTTCATTTTTGAGTTGCAACACTAAATAAATAATGGAAGACGGATGCACAGTAAAAAAGATGCTTAAAAGAAAGTGACTTATACATTAACATCTGCTAAGGTGCCTGACACTCCCTCCCACCCACTTCTCCCTCTTGCTAATTCTTTCCTTCTTCTCCTCCTCCTCCTCCCACTGAAATTTCAGCAGCAGCAGCAGACTGCTAAGGAAAACAGCCAAACGTCTGGCTTCAATCCAACATTGTATTATGTGTGTTGACAAGCAAATACTTAGATGATAGCCTGAATGTTGCAATACTTAAAGACAAATACATTAAGAATGTTTCATTTAAATTTAAATGTAAAGTGCTATATACGCAATTAATCTCTCGTCTATCTACATAGGACACATATCTCTAAAAAAATTAAGGTTTTGTTGCAGATATGACATAATAGTTGACAGAAGAAGTTCAGTGAGGATTTGGGACCCCCCCCCATCCCCATAAATAACTTACCCACCGAAGATGCAGCAACAAATTTACCCACCCAGGAGCAACAAAAACTTACACTCACTATCAATCTACACACAGACACTATCTTATTTATTTGTTGGCGGAGCTGGACAGTGAGGGAGTCTATCCCCTTTTTGCCAGTTCTATACCAGGGAGATTGTTTTTGTGGAGCGCCACAACTACCGTCAGCTCCGCACTTTACCGCATAGATCAGATTACCCAATCTGTGCTACTCATACGCTGAGTTGGTGGGTACTGGTATTGAACCAGGAACCTTGTGATTCTTATGTGGGCGCTCTATCGACCGAGCTAAAAGAAATTTAAGATTGAAAAAAATCAGGGTTAGAATTATAGTGATTAGTATTGAGTATAAAAATAGATTTAGAAAAAAACAAACAAAAAAAAACAAAAACATTTTCAACATAATTAAGCAACAAGCTTAGCAAAAAAATAAGTGGAAGATTTGTGCTTTTTATTTTTCAAGACTTAGAAATAAAAGCTGTTGAAATTCACTCTAGTCAGTACTTGGTAAAACTCACAAGTAATAATAATTTACAAGTCAGAGTTATCTGCCCCAAATCCCATTTTTCTGTATAGGGGTCAGGTTATCTGCCCCTAGCCTTTTTTTTTTTTTAGTATTTTAAAAGAAAGCTACATGCATCTTAAATAGTCGTCCTCATTTTTTTTGCCTTGGTGATTGAGTCTGAAGTATCCTGCATAGAATATATAAAGATGAGTAATTGCGCTTAGCGGAGATAAAAATGTATGTCTTATTTTTATGTGGAATTTAAGTTTGTAAATTCGCAACATAAACTGCCTGAACATTTTGTGTATTGACAATCAGATGGAGTGGAATAAAGTCTCTAAGATAAGGAGTAAGGGTAGAGAGAGTGGAAAAGGTTGGAAGTCAGACTGCCTTTCATCTTTCTTTCTTTGGTTTGTTTTGTTTTGTTTTACGGCATATCATCCTCAGTGGGTCATTTAATGCCGATAAAGTTTTGAAATAAATCAATTCTTAATGGATAATACAATTTTTAAAAAAATACATTTTTCTATTTAACCCATAGATGGGACCCTAACAGGTACTACCATTCCGGGTCAGAGTGGACCAGGGAACAATGGTGATGAAGGGGTGCTCCACATTCCCCAAACCTCCAGAACTGGAACCTCACCATCAGATAGAGTTTAACGTCATTCCCAGGATATGTAGACCCACAGTCACCGCCTTCTAGCACCCATATGATAAAAAGGGATTGGGGCTTGCCAGAAGAGCAATAGGGTTGGGGCAATCATATAGGTGCTAGGGCTTTCTTTCTTTCTTGGCTTTAAGAAAAATGCATCACAAATATATAAACATTATTCACTCATTTCCATGACTCACTTATAAACCAATAATAAACTTGAACTTTTATAGAAGAAGATGCTTTTTAAAATGTGCAACAATATTACTTGGCTTACCTTAAAAAAAAATAACTATGGCTGCACTTGGGTGCCACATTATAGTTATTTACTAAGCTTAGTTTAGATGTGGCACAAAGCCAGAAGTATGGGGCGCCCAGTGAGAATAGAACTCACTAATAATGTCCGGTGAATCTAGAATGCTAACCATTACATTATATGAGGTGCCATATAGTTATTTACTAAGGTTAGCTTAGATGTGGCACAAGGCCAGAAGAATAGGGCACCCAATGAGAATCGAACTCACTAACAATGGTCTACAAATCTAGCTTGCTAACCATTACACCACATGAGGTGCCCTGGGTGCCATATTATACAAGAAGATAAAAAATATTATTGATTTTGAGTTGCAAAAAGTAAGAAATCACAAGATTACATTATACTTGAGTAAATATGGTATATAAAAATGTGTGTGTATATATATATATATATATATATATTATATATATATATATATATTAAATTTTTACTTGAAGGCACTTACACGCATGTATCGCATAAAATTTGATACTTTTTCTTATAGAAAATGAACTTGACAACTTTAATATACTTTATTCAGCAACGTTTCTAAATAAACAAACATCCAAAAATCTTATATATATATATATTCACCAACCCTTTTGCACAGGCAGGATGTGACACAAGGTCAATTTCTTGAGCAGAGTTTAACAGGTTTGAATTCAGAGTTTCCTTCTAGACTGGTTGCCTAACCAAGGTTAACGAACCCAGTCTGCCTGACTATTTATACCATAGCTGGAAGGAGAATATTTGGATGCATACCTTTCCCAAGGGTATTAGCACTATGTAAAATGCAAACAGCCTTGTCCAGGACTTGAACTCAGGTCAACGAGTCCATTTCCTACGACTCTAACCATTATACCATACATGACTGTATGCATATGTATGTGTGTGTTGTGTGTGTGTGCTTGTATGCCTATATTTATGGTTAAGAATTAGCAGAGGTATCACCTGAAAAACCCAGTAAATACGGTTTGGGGTTGGTGATGTAGGTCAGGGGGTTCTCAAACTTTTAAGTCCGTGGACCTCTAACAAAAATTGGATTGACCTATCATGTACCCCCTCCTTATATACCCCAGTCCACCTTGCAGTTGTTTTGTTGCAACCAATTATGTAATTAATGAATTCTGCATAAACGTTTATATAAAACAGTTAATTGTAAAATAACTGTAAAATAAACAGTAAAATAAGCATAACATGTAAAAAAAAAAACTGCAAATATTTAATACTAACTTAATAACTTACCAAGGAAGTACATTTTCTACTGTGATGGATGAAGCTGATGACTTGATAAATTCATGAATATTGGGCTTAAACTTTTGAAAATATATCAACATGAGCATGTTCTCTAGGATTCTTGTGGAATTAATTTGTTCTAATTACTAAGAAGGCTTAGTAGTTTCCATAGACACATTGTAGACACCCAAATACTTACAGACCCCACTGAGTTGTTGTATAGACCCCAGGGGTTTATGTAGACCACTTTGAGAAACCCTGATGTATGTTATCTGAGCAATAATTAATTACTTCTCACTGATATGTTTACTTTCTTTCATATCTATAGATACAGAACAGCTGAGGTGTAATGGTTATCATCGTAGAAAATCAACACAGTGATGTGAGTTCAAATCCTGGCAAAGGTAGTTGAATTTCACATAATGCTAATACCCTTGGGAAAGGTAAGAATCCAACTATTCTCTCTCCAGCTATGTATAAATAGTAGGGCAGAATGGGCTCTATAGCCTTGGTATGGCAACCAGCCTAGGAGAAGGAAAACTCTTAATTCAAACCTGTTAAACTCCATTTAAAAATTTAAGTTGTGTCATATCCTGCTCGTGTGGTGGAGTTGGTAAATACAGAGATACATAAATGTGTCACAATATACTCCAATATTTATATAAGCACATATGTATGTATATATATATATATATATATATATATATATATATATGAGAAGTAAACAAACAGACGATGTTTGTGATATGGCTATTTTCAGCCGACAATATTTGGGAGAATATGTGCTTAATTGAAGTCGAACCTAATTTTTATGAAAGTTAATTAATTAATAATTAAATAATTAGGCGGGATTACCTATTAAATTTAAGGCTAAACAAATCGAGAAAAATCAAATGTACATACAGAGATTGATTTTTCTCGATTTGTTTAGCCTTAAATTTAATAGGTAATCCCGCCTAATTATTTAATTATTAATTAATTAACTTTCATAAAAATTAGGTTCGACTTCAATTAAGCACATATTCTCCCATATATATATATGTATATATATGTGTGTGTATGTGTATTTGGGCAGCATTCTTTCATTTATACATGTAGAATTAAACAAAAGTCACATCTCCTGTTTAACAATTTTATTTTTGATCTTTTCGAGTTTTCTGGCCAACTTTTTAAACAAAATTAATTTCCAATGCAGTACACACATTTTAAAATGCCTATAACACCTTTCTCATCAATTCTTCTCTTCCAGCCTCCACATTGATATCATTTAAAAAAAAACTGGAACACATCACCCCTGATGATGGTACTTCAAAGTGCCGAAAGTACTCGGGACCTGAACTTTGGTGAACTTATCCACGAATTTCACCTAAATATTAAAAAGTTGACCAGAAAACTCGAAAAGAACAAAAATAAAATTGTTAAACAGATGTGTCTTTTGTTTAATTCTACATGTGTATATATATATATATATGAGTTAGGGTAGCGTGGACATGAAGTCAACAGTGCTTGGTTACTGACAGTTTCTTGTGATTCTCAAACCAACTTGGTTTGTCTACACTACCCTAACTTAGATATAAATGCTCTATCAATGATATTGAGCACTATTTACTTATAAATATAGAACACTATATTATCAATATTAATATATATACATATAATAGAAAGGTATATATAAATAACCTACTTAAGTTTCAGCAAAAAAGGATCATCAGGGTTAATTGTAATGAATCAAGAAATTGATTAATTCAAGACAATTGTGGAAGTGAATAATACAATTGCCTTTAATTAATCAATTTCTTGATTAATTCATTACAATTAACCCTGATAATCGTTTTTGGGGGAAACTTAGATAATTTATCTATATATATCTTTATACTAAATCCGCTCTACTAGCATATTGAGCACTTCATATTCTTTATAACCCTAACTTATTCGGATAATATTTGCATCGGCCATCGATGTTGTGATTAACTCGATATTCTATTCCCCGGTAAGTCATCTTCTTTATCATTATATATATATATATATATATATATATATACACACACACACACAGTTGCTGATAGGTATGCGTCCTGCATCCCTGACGCACAAAAAACTAAAAGGATGCAGTAAAATCATATCTATGCGTCCCAGCGTTTTTCTTTTTTCTTCCCTCACCATTTCAAGCTAACTGTAAATACATTTCAATGGTTTCTTAGAAATGAATTACACAGGATCGTTACAATGTAGGAGTTAGATGGCTTTAGTTGTTTACCCAGATCATAAATAAAAACCCTACAATCTATTAAGAAACTTTTGTTGGGACCCATAAATTTTCCTCGGGATCCATTCAAAGCAAATATGTGCGTCCCAGGATACACTAAATCAAAAAGCTATCAGCATCACTGATAGATATATATATATATATATATATATATACACACACATACATAAGATGTGTGCATCTTTGAGTGTGTATACGTGTGCTATATTTTGGAAACCATCTTGTAAACAAGTTTTGTTAAAGACTACAAAGTTTGTTTTAATAATTTTTTTCTAATGATTTTCTGTCTTTTTCCCGCAAGACTTCATGTGTATGAATTACTTCCAGCTGAAAATATTTCCACCGAACAGATGCAAAATTTACTATGAAAGAGAAGTTATAAAAAAAAATATATATATATTATTAACAATACTGCATCAATCATAGAAGCCCATGAAAATAGATGAATATTGCATCTCAAACCCCCCTAATACCAGAAAATCTTAACAATATACACACGTGTTGTATACTGGATCATACAGGATTCAGTATACTAGTACAGTCAACTACATGTGCACCAGACATATAGTGACTTGCAACAGAGTGTTAAAACCTCAAGGTAGACAGTTCATGTAATGGTTCCATAATTACAAAAACGAGGAATGTGTATAAAAGTTAATGAGAATATCTTTATATTTACAAGTAGTTATTGATATTTAACGATAATTAAAATGTTGTCTCTTTTTTCAAGGGGGTGGGGATTTTGTTGTGGACTAACCTAGCATACCTCGCATAGAGAGTGAATGTGCTGGTCCTGGATTATTTATACATGGCTATCTGAGAACATCGGAGTGATTACTGAGATTGCAAGGATTACGGAACCATTACGTGAACTGTACACCTTGAGGTTTTAGCACTCTGTTGCGAATTACTATATGTCTGGTGCACATGTAGTTTGAATGTATGAGTATATTGAATACTGTCGGGACCCATAAATTTTCCCGGGGACTCATTCAAAGCAAATATGTGCATCCCAGGACACACTAAATCAAAAAGCTATCAACATCACTGCAGTTTATTGACCCCCCCCCTCCACACACACATACATTTTGTCTTTTTTTTTATCAATTTCCATTGGACAAATGTTGTTTTGTGCATGTGCAAACACATTGCACATATAAACTATTGAAATTTATTGTGACCCGTATACCTTGAGGTTTTAGCACTCTGTTGTGAATTATTATATGTCTGGTGCACATGTAGTTTGAATGTACGAGTATAGGCTGATTAACAAAAACCTACATCAACCAGCTCTGTACAAATACTGGATGCCATGCAGAAGACCTACTTGGGGCGATGACTGATAGGGATAGATGGCGAAAGAGAGTCATGGGGATCCATGTTGTCGGTGGGACCTGATGCCTATATTGAATACTGTGGGGACCCATAAATTTTCCCAGGGACTCATTCAAAGCAAATATGTGCATCCCAGGACGCACTAAATCAAAAAGCTATCAGCATCACTGCAGTTTATTGACCCCCCCCCCCCACATACATTTTGTCTTTTTTTATCAATTTACATTGGACAAAAGGGGCCGGGTTAGCTCAGTCAGTGTCGTAGAGCGTTCGGCTAGAAACCACAAGGTTCCTAGTTCGATACCCGCCCTCGCCAACTCAGCGTATGAGTAGCACAGGGATCTGTGCGTAAAGTAAGGAGCTGACGGTAGGTGTGGCGCTCCACCTCAGACGATAAGATAATCTCCTTGGTCTAGCGCTAGTGAAAAGGGGATAGACTCCCTCACTGATTGGCTGATACCGACATTAGGCCACCCCAACGACTTTACTTTACTTACATTGGACAAATGTTGTTTTGTGCATGTGCAAACACACTGCACATATAAGCAGCTTTTGTTGTTCTTCCTTTTCTCTTTTCCCCTATCATAACAACAACAACAACAACATTTTGCGCTATCTGATTTCTTAACTCTTCAGCTGTTTCTCGGAATTTCTTTTATATGTCGCATTGTCGTCACCCACTTTTTGAAAAAAATTCCAATTCTAAATTTGGCGTAAAAAGTGGAAAAATCAAACAAAGAATATCCAAATTAAAATCATCTGGTTCACATCAACAACAATAAATCTGTTTGTCATTTATGCAGAAAAAATTTCTACAGGAAACAAAAAAAAAACTAATAACACAATTTCATTAGGGAAATGGAAATCTATCTCAGATAAAAAGACAAAAAAAAGGAACCACAATAGCATCACCAGGTTTCTTTTATAATTGACTAGAAACAGCTACCAAGCGTCGCCTGAATGGAGGAGGGACGCCCTGGTGTATTGATTTGTTTACGCTTGAGATTTACAAATGCTGGACATTTTTAAGAAGAATACATACACACACACACACATTATATATATATATATATATGCTAAGTTTATATTTATGGTTTCTTTTCTGGCTTCATTTTCATTGCAATGAACACAGCAAAACTATATGACCCAGTCAGTTACTTATTAAATAGGGAGAGAGAGAAGAGAGAGAGAGAGAGAATGTGTGTTTGTGTATGTATTTGGTGCAGACATGGAGAGAGAGAGAGAGAGAGAGAGAGAATGTGCATGTATTTGGTGCAGACAATGGAGAGAGAGAGAGAGAGAGAGAGAGAGAGAGAGAGAGAGAGAGAGAGAGAATGTGTGTGCATGTATTTGGTGCAGACTATGGGGAGAGAGAGAGAGAGAGAGAGAGAGAGAGAATGTGTTTGTGAATGTATTTGGTGCAGACTATGAAGAGAGAGAGAGAGAGAGAGAGAATGGAGAGAGAGAGAGAGAGAGAGAGAGAGAAAGAGAGAGAGAGAGAGAGAGAATGTGTTTGTGCATGTATTTGGTGCAGACAATGAAGAGAGAGAGAGAGAGAGAGAGAGAAGAGAGAGAGAGAGGGAGAGAGAGAATTGGCTGTGTGAGGAGTACTAAAAATCATCATCATCATCATGTCCCACTGACAACATGGATACCCATGACTCTCTTTTCGCCATCTATTCCTATCAGTCATCGCCCCTAGTAGGTCTTCTGCAT
This sequence comes from Doryteuthis pealeii, assembly GCA_023376005.1. Lineage (NCBI taxonomy): Eukaryota > Metazoa > Mollusca > Cephalopoda > Myopsida > Loliginidae > Doryteuthis > Doryteuthis pealeii. The sequence goes on from CM042156.1 coordinate 35,418,464, forward strand.
TGCATCCAGTATTTGCACAGAGCTGGTTGATGTAGGTTTTTGCTAGACAGCCTACACTGGTGTGTCCATGAATAGGTGTCCACAGGATGAAGAATAATCAAGCTAAGTTCCAATTACCATCGAATTGGTAAGACACGGCAACAAGCGGTCGTAACCTAGTCGTTAGGGTGAAAAACTCACCCATATTAGATCTAGAAATTCTTTGGTGATATCAATTGTATTTGGATCCTTGGAAAAGTCCCCAAGAGTTTTAAAGGAAGATAGGAGCAATTGGAAATTAGAGGAAGAATCAAGAACATCCAGACAACAGCATTGTTAAGATTGGCTAGAATACTCAGAAGAATCTGAGAGTCCCAAGGAGACTAACTGTCAGACTCCAGTGATCAACCACCAGTTATTGCTGGTGTGAAAAACACGCAAGGAGTGAAGAAATAATGATAATAATAATAATTGGAAATCAGAGGAAGAAGTGAGACCATCCAGACAACTGCATTGCTGCAATCGGCTAGAATACTCAGAAGAGTCCTGGAGAGCTGAGTAGACTTGTTGTCACTCAGGCTCGGGTGAAATACCATCAGCTAATGCTGATGTGAAAAACTCAAAAGGAGTGAAAATAATAATAATAAACTTGGAAAAAAGACAGGAGGAACTGGAAATCAGAGGAAGAAGTGAGACCATCCAGACAAATGCATTGCTGCAGTGGGCTAAAATACTCAGAAGAGTCCTGGAGACCTGAGGAGACTCAGACTTCAGTGAAAGATCATCAACTAATGCTGGTGTGAAAAAACTCTATGATAATAATAATAATTGTTCAAGAAGGATGAAAAACTCTCCCATAGGAATTCTTTGCTTCTTATAATGCATGAGAAACAAAATATAATCTTAACACAAATCATTTTGCAGCCTTTTATCAAAATCCTTAGGAGGCAGCAGGATTACAATTAAGACAATAATAAACAAGTAGCAGGACCTGTGAATATACCACACTATGATAATTTAATTATCACATAGTTTGATATGTTTACTTAACAGCATTATCAAAATAGTTCAATATGTAAAAGGTATAATAATCTTGATTTAACTCACTCTTTTTTTCTTTCTTTCCTTCTTTTCATTATGTTCGATTGAAACAGATTAGCGTCATCGCTTCCACACACTCATGCCCTCTTTCTATCTTTCCTCAACTCTTTTTCTTTCTTTCTTATATTTTTTTTTCTGTGTAAGTAAAAAGTAAAGTCGTAGGGACAGCCTAATATCGGCCAGATAGCGAAGGAGTCTATCCCCTTTTCACAAGCGCTAGACCAAGGAGATTATTTTAGCATCTGAGGTGGAGCGCCACACCTCCCATCAGCTCCTCACTTTACCACACAGATCCCTGTGCTACTCATTCGCTGAGTTGGCGAGGGCCGGTATCGAACCACGAACCTTGTGATTCTTAGCCGAACACCCTACCGACTGAGCTAAACCGGCCCTCTTTTTTCTGTGTAGTACATCCTTATTGTCCCCTTTTTTCTTTATAATAAAAACAGAAAAAGTCCATTATTTAGCTAAAGTGACAACACTCATAAGAAATAAGAATTTGGCGATTAAGCAACACCAGATAATCAGGATTTACCTGTTTGTATTTCATCTGGGATGATTTGGACAGTCTCGTTTTTAACCAGAGAGTGTTGCAAGATGATAATGGTCATAAAATAAGGAACAAAAGTATTAATATATACATAATAATAATAGACAAATACTTGGACCTTGCCAGAGGAGTGAAAAAAAATGTGGAAGATGAGGGTAAAGGTGATATCAATCAATTGTACTTGGAACATCTAGACAACAGTTTTGTTGAGATTGGCTAGAATACTCAGAAGAGTCTGAGAGTCCTAAGGAGACTAGCCGTCAGACTCCAGTTATCAACCACCAGCTATTGATGGTGTGAAAAACTCACAAAAAGTGAAGAAATGATAATAATAATAATGATAATAATATAGATCACCCTATCCCAGCCAGAAGACCTAGTGTTGATTAACAAAAAAAAAAAAAAGAGAATGTGTCAATTGGTTGATTTTTTAGTCCCAGCAGATCACAGGGTGAAGCTGGAGGAAAATGAAAAGATGGATAAATACCTGGACCTTGCCAGAGAATTGAAAAAGCTGTGGAATATGAGAGGGTGAAAGTGATACAAATTGTGGTTGGTGCACTTGGAAGGGTCCCAATAAAATTGGGAAAAAGACTAGAGGATCTGGAAATCAGAGGAAGAAATGAGACCATCCAGACTACTGCACTGCTTCAATCGGCTAGAATACTCAGAAAAGTCCTGGAGACCTGAGGAGACTTGTTGTCACTCAGACCCCAGTGAAAGACCATCAGCTAATGCTGGTGTGAAAAACAATGATAATAATAAATATAATTTTCAAGTTCAACAAGAAATTATTCTAAATATTTATAAGATATCCACACGTGTGTGTGTGTGTGTGTGTTATTATTTAGAGTACCCAGGCACTACATTCTGGCACTGGACAGAAGTGCCATAAAGCAACACTGATCTCAGGTAAAGTGCACCTGATATTTTGATCCTAAACAAAAGTAACAATCTATTATGCATAAATGCCATCATTTTTCATGGCTATTATGTTATTATATTTATAAAAAATGAATATCTAAATATTATCATAGTTCTGTATAGAATGGTTCAACATTAATGAAAAAATGCTGAATTATTAAAATTCCCCAGAAACAAAATGGAAATCTGAAGATGATAAGGAATCAAATATAAAAAGAAAGAATCTATTATCTATTAGTAATGGAGATTCGCTTCCGGTTTTTGTCTGTAACAAAAACTATGTCACTGCTTACGTCATACTGCCTAAAATTGTCATAAATAGAATACACTCACAATTTGAGCATGCAATGTTAGACTGTCCTCATTGGTTTTTTAAACAAGTTTTAATAAATATATGCCTGGTATTATCTATCTATATATAGTTTGTTTTATTTTAATGTATATTTAAAGTTATCAAAAATAAGTTTCCATTTCAATTTTTTAAATTTTTTACTCCTTTAATAAATTTGATGATTTTACTTTACTTATGATACAAACTCTCTGATATTAAATTTTCAACTCCCATCCCTCAGGCAATATTTATTTTACGTCGCTCAGGGGGTTTTTTATTTTGCTAGTTATACTAAAGCTGAGTAAATCAATGTTTGTTTCCCTAAGGTTTTTTTTCTGTTTAATCAAATACTAAAATATTCCTTACTTCTGGGATTAAATTATGTTTGAAAAAATTAATTTTCATTGTTTTAATTAGAAATAATTTACAATTAAGTCATAAAGTAACCCATCTCTCACTTATCATCCGCCTATCAATTTCATCCCCTCTAAATATATCTTCATTCCTCTCGTTGCTATTATATTTTAGTATCTCTCTGAAAAGAATTTGGAAGACTTGGAGAGTCATTAACTGACTGCTGGCCATTGTTTGACCCCCTGCTACCACCACCAAACTAGCAGTAGAGAGAAATCTGTTTACCACCCCCCTTAGCTATAATAACAATCCCTAATTCCTCCACTTTCCTTTCTCTTCTGTGATGGTAAAAATGTTACATAATTATTAGATTCCTAATACTTATGTACAGTAGTGTAGAAATCAAAATGGCTGTTATAAGTTGCAGCCACGGCCTTGAAGGATTGAATGACAAGGCTTGACCTCAGTCCTGATCCTCCTTCCGGTGGATACCTTGAGAATCGGTGGAGAAGACCCTCTTCCGGTTTATATTAGAAAGAGATTTTAGTCAGATCAGCCAAAGCCACAACGGTGGTAAGTCGTGTTATGCATGCGGCCGACTCAATCTGCGTAGGTAGTCTGGTGGGGATTTCAGAATAAAATATGATCTAAGTTAAATTGAAGTCTTATGTTATTATCTAAAAACTACTAATGACACAGGATAAAGAGAAATCCCCAATGGAAGACCAGACACGAAGTCCCCAAGACAAAGTCCAGACGCTAGAAGAGACGCTAGAAGAACTTAAGATATCAAAGACGCCAGAAGAAGAATAGAAGTCAGAAAGGAAAGAGAGTATACAACACAATCCCTAATTCCTCCACTTTCCTTTCTCTTCTGAAATGGTAAAAATTGCTAATAGTATTTTTGTTTTTTGTTAATTTAACTACCAAAGTATAAAAACATTTTACTTTATTCAAAATTTTTTTCACTACAGTTTTGTTTGTCAACTAAAATTGTGGTGAAGTAAATAGAGAGAGATTATTTTTTATATTACATAAAAAAAAAATGATTTCACTCATCCCCACAACTTAGCTTTTCAACACCTTAGCTATTAATAGAATTTCAAGAATCAGGTCCATTAAAATTTCAATTTGGTCAAATTTTCCCTTTCTTAGAAATCTTACAAAATAATTTTAATGATTTTATTAGCTATTGGTGCTATGTGAAATGCTGACAGCCTTGTCCAGGATTTGAACTTGGGTTGCTGAGTCCATTTTCCAATGACTATGACCATTAAAAAGAATAAACATACAAAAGAAAGAAAACAATAATCCTTCTAGACTCTTTATTCCCTTAAAAGTACAGGTAAAAAAAAGAAAAAAAAATGAAAGAAAAAACAATTCACCTGACCTGAGAGTCTTATAAAAAAAAATCTTGTTGTTGTTTTTTTATGTGAGAAACTACAGAAAAGAAATACTTTGAAGATTTTGTTTTATTATGAGAAAGAAAAAAGAAAAAAGAAACTTTCAAAAGTTTTTTTTTCTTTTTACACACATTACAACTTGACCGACTGCAATAGTAAAGGGATCTTTCTTTTATTTTTTCCTCTTTGAATTCCCACATCAACTGGATCTGACGTTTGAAACATTTCATTTCCATTCATAACAATAAAATATTACCCACAGCAACAAAAAAACTCAAACTGATTTTTACTATTTACCGTAACGCCGTTCATTTTTGTTGAAAAATTCAACTCTGCTGCTATACTCACCTTCATTTATTTATTTATTTCTACTTTTGCACTTATACACCTTTAATGAGGAATTAATGAAGTGAACTGTGTCTTAAATTAAGAAATATTTTTAGCCAATATTTCTAGTGTGGGAAGTGGAAGTGTGGCTGATCAACCAACCATAAACATTAACATAACAAACTTGATCTCGAAGTGTTTATGTTAGTATTATCTGCGTTATTCGGACTATTGTCCCCATCTTCATTGTTATTTGTACAACGTTTCGTCCGATATACCCTCCAGCCTTCTTCAGGTATTTCTTGTCGGACTCGGGAACCTTCTTTTCGAACTCGAGAACTTTCTTGTCGTATTCGGGAGCCATCACGGAACTTTGAACCTAACTCTTTATTTATTCCACGGGGGTATCCTGTTCTCATTCTGCTAACAATAGCTGGGGTAGGAGTTGTGTTAATTAATTATTTTTCTAACTGCTTTCACTCAGGATTGAACTCGGGTACCAGAGATAACTGTCACTTAGAACAGTCTTAACCTAACTGCCTAATCCACTCGGCCATGTGTCCAATTGTTAGTTTATGTTAGTGATAGGGTTTAATCTGTTTTTAAAATGTTTAGAGGGGGGTGGGAAGAGTAAAAAACAAAACAGGTTCTATTTTCTCTTCTTAATTTATGTTAACTCTTCTTCTTATGATTAGATTTCTGAGGAGACAACCATGTCAGACTTTAGGGAAATTATTAGCAGCTCCTTGATACACAATTAAATATATAATATATAGTTAATATATCAATTAAATATATAATATCAAATATATATAATAAAGAAAATAGACATGAAATATAAATAAGAAATTTTTTTTTATAAGTTGTTTATAAATTTTTTTTTTTTATAAATATAAATTTTTATAAATTATATAAATTATAATAAATATAATATAAATTATATAAATTTTCACATATTATTAATAATAATAAATGAAAATATATTGTTCAATGTATTTAATAATTAAAATTAAATGTAATAATAAATAATAATAATATTAATTATTTAAATATAAATTATATAAATCATAAATTTTTTTTTTTATAAATATAAATTTTTTTTTTTATAAATTTTTTTATAAATATAAAAATTTTTCTAAAGAAAATAGACATGAAAATAGACATGAAAATAGAATAGAAATATATAAAAAATTTAATATCAATTAAATATATAATATAATTAAATATATAATTCTCTTCTTAATTTATGTTAACTCTTCTTCTTATGATTAGATTTCTGAGGAGACAACCATGTCAGACTTTAGGGAAATTATTAGCAGCCCCTTGATACACAATTAAATAAAAGCATAAATATTACTTGGTAACAACAAAATACCAGCACACCAACAGCTGCAGGGACAGCCTTCACATGCGACATATGTGGTTGGGACTGTTTTTCAAACATTGGATTTCACTGTCACAGGCGCTGTAACTTCAGGGGCACAAGAATTATATAGTCTTCCGAGATTGCAATGCCGATACAATAAGATTACTTGAGGTAAAGATAACATAATCTAAGTGAAAATTATTTAATTTCACATACTTTATATAAAGCTTGTGGGTAATTTATGAGGAAGTGCGTCCGGTCTCCTGCCTCAGAAATTGCTACCCGGTGACTATTAAAATAACGTCCCCAGCTATGTCGTCTCAGATTTTCTTTTATTCATGTTTGTTTAATGTCTTGTTTTTAGTTTAAATAAACAAGAATTATGACAAAAAAGAAGCGACACCCCACAAATACATTTACTTGTAGAAAATATCTATCTATCTCCATTTGTTCATATCTATATTATTTTGTTTATCTATCTCAGTCTATTCCAAACTATATATCCATCTTCATATCTAAACAAGAATTACGACAAATTTCTATAAATGAACAAGAATTACGACAAATTACGATAAATAAATAACAATTACGCCAAAAAAGAGAAGCACCCCCCTCTAAAATACATTTAACGCCCTAAGTGGGTTGTTTTCTTTCAAGTAACACCGACATAGCTGGGGACGTTATTTTAATAGTCACCAGGTAGCAATTTCTGAGGCAGGAGACCGGGACGCACTTCCTCATAAATTACCAGCTTGTGTAAGTAGAATTGTTATCATAAAATTTATTTAGAATTTTTTTTAATTTTGTTAAAAAATATCCACAATGTTAATCACATTTTATTCCTAAATTCAAATTTTATGAATCTATGAAAAAAATTGTTTTGAATATTTTAAAAAACTTTCATTTTATCAAATAATTGAATAGAAATAAAGAACACAGGAAATATTTGATTATCTGCCCTTTGTTAAGAATTTTTTCATTTCAATGTGAAATTGGCAGGATCAATTTGAAAATCAAACCTGACAAAAATGTACTTTTTTTTTTCAGTTAATATGATGTGATGATACAAATGTCTGGTGGTTCAGCTCCCATGAAATCCCTGAAGGGTCAGAAGGAAATAACTAGCCTGACTTGTGGATATACCACAGTATGATAATACAATTATTATGTTTGATATGTTTAGCTTTTGCAAAAATAGTTCAATATGTAAAAAGTATAATAATCTTGATTTAACTCTCACTCTTTTTTTCTTCTTTCTTTTTATCTTTTCATTATGCTTGATTGAAACAGATTAGTGTTATTGCTGCCTCTCTATATCTTTCCCTTACTCTCTTTCTTTCTTATTATATTTTTCTGTGTAGCATGTCCTTTTTCTTCCTTTGGTGGATAACACCAGATAATCAGCATTTACATTTTTGCCTTTCATTGTGGATGATTTGGACACCCTCATTCTTAACCAGAGGGTGTTGCAAGATGATAACAGTCGGAAAATTAAGGAACAAGCCTATTAATATATAAGATGTTATTATTGTCTTCCAATAGATTTTTGTTGTGTACCCTTATACATGTTATTATATCACCAACATTTAAGCAACAGCTGTTAGCCCTCCTCCTCCCACTGACCACATGGGGGAATGCCACCTTATTATTTCCAAGGTCATACTCCCTTCACCGGTCACTCCTTCAAAACTGACTATGACTGACCATTCCATTGACCCTCCATTTCTTTCAAAACAAAAAAATCATTTTTAGAAGTTCATATTGTTGTATACTCTCTTTCCTTACTTTCTTACTTCTATTTTTCTGGTCATCTTTCGTATCTTAAGTTCTTCTATCGTCTGTACTTCGTGTCTGGTCTTCCATTGGGGATTTCTCTTTATCAGAAGCCCTGTGTCATTGGTAGTTTTTAGATAATAACACAAGACTTCGATTTACTTAGATCATATTTTATTTTGAAATCCCCACCAGACTACCTGCGCAGATTGAGTTGGCAGCGTGCATAACACGACTTACCACCGTCGTGGTTTTGGCCGATCTGACTAAAACTCTCTCTAATCTAAACCCGAAGAGGGTCTTGTCCACTGATTCTCACCGGAAGGATCAAGATGAGGTCAAGCCTTGTCATTCAATCCTTCAAGGCCGCCGGCTGAACTTATAACAGCCATTTTGGTTTCTACACTACTGTACACAAGTATTAGGAATCTAATAATTGTGTAACAATATTTCTTGGACTTATATGTGGGTAATTCCATGTTAAATCATCCAGGCCATGATACCCACCCCCAAATTTGGAGAGTTAAAAATTGATATAACTCAGCCAACTTTTGGAATTGGAATCTCAAATTTTGGGGACTGTCTTACTTTAACATAGTCCACACCTGGACAAAATTTCAGAAAAATTGAAGTGAGTGGGTGACAATTTTACCTTTTTTCTGGATAATTTGACATGGAATTACCTATGTTCATTGAGGAGACGTGGTGTAATGGTTATCATCAGAGGAAACTAACTTGGCAACACAAATTCAAATCCTGGATGAGTCTGTTTGCATTTCATATAGCGATAATAGCCTTTGGAAAAGGTATGCATCCAACTATTCTCCCTCCAGCTATGGGTAGATAGTAGACTAGACTCTTTAACTTCTCTTTAATCTTTCAATGGAATTCTTTATTCTATTTTTCTACCAAATTTGACCAGATTCACATTACTCTAAAATTTTGTAAATAAGCAAAATATACTTACACCCTCTCATGCCAGTGAATTACACATGAAAAAAATTTCACCTATCTCATCAATGGAAAGTTATTAAAAAACAAGATACACATATAAACAACATTGATAAACTTGTAGATAAATCAATTTCCTTTCATTTGATGTATGAAATGACTGGATTTTATGGGGTTAAAGAGATTTTTATAAGCACTTTTCAAATGGAATCTATTGAAAATGCAAATGTCTACAGCATTTTAAGGTCATGTGACAATTACTTTATAAAGAAGTTCAAATGATGAGTTATGTCTTTTTAAAAGTTTCTATGATATTCATCAGCAAATTTTATATATACATGCCAAATTTCATTACTTTATCTTGAATAGTTTTTACTGTAAATGGGATTTGTCAATGAAAACGCAATAAGTTGTCCAAAATCTTTTAGGAAAATTGTAACCTTTTTTGTCTAGTTTTTCAAACTTCAAGTGTTTATATTTCAAAAAGTTATAGATAGATTTTGATAGTTCAAAAACCCAAAAATTTTATATCAATGTATATTTTATAAATATCCTATTTGTTATAGCAAAATCCCATTTTGAATTCATTCCTGAATTTTTTTAATCATCTTTTTAGTTCTTAGCAAAATTTTCGGACCATGACCTTTAGGCACTCCTTTTGTGATCTCGAATCGTGGGGACATTTTTTCCATTTACACCGTCAAAATCCGGTTAATTGTTAACAGACGATTTTTAGAGTTTTTTTTTTAATTATAAAACTAACTCTTAACCCTTACCCCTAACCCCTGACAAACAACCAGATTTTGACAGTGTAAATGGAAAAAGTGTCCCCACAAATCAAGATCGCAAAAGGGGTGCCTAAAGGTCATATGGTCCAAATTTTCAACTGGTCATGTTATCAGGAATGGAAATTTGATAAATGAAATTTAGGTTTCTGTAAGATTTGAAAACAACACCCCTCCTACATCAAAGAAGAGTCCCCCCTGCAGGTTTTGGGTAGGTCAATATCGAATTTGACAGAAAGTGGGTCACAACCCAAATCAAGAGAACTGGGTCACTTTAAGATTTGAAAAAAAAAAAAAGGCAAAGTTTTTATGTCTTTTTTACATTTAATCTTGTTCCACTCAGATTTCTTATGTTGGGCAGAAAACACACACACAGAGGAATCCAGTAGGACAGCTTAGGAGTTTAAATATTTTGGATGCAACAAAAAGGGGTTATGGTTCAGAGAGAAGACACATTTCACAAAAGCATAAAAAGACATGGGTTAAATCATAGACTTGAATTACTTTGGTACATTGTGCCCTGTGTCTAGAGGCTTCAGGTCTATGGATTGGTTACAAATATAATAAATCAGTGTGAATCCCAGGAGGGCATACCCCCAAGCAACACCTTCCCCCTTATCTAAGAGGGTTTACTATCAATTTTACCCCTAGAGGCCATAGCCCAATATATCATACCATTTTAGAATCAAACCCACTCTAGGAGCAAATTAAAAACATTCTGGGATGAATCTGGACCCACAATCCTGAAATTTTGGATTCCCAAGTGTTAATTACCGCATTTTTTTTACATAAATATTATAATGAATACTAATGAAATCTCTAATAATAAATGCAAATATTAGTGTGTCAGTGTGTCACATTTTTTCAACTTTACTCCTAGAGGCCATAGCTCAATATATCATACCATTTTAGAATCAAACCCACTCTAGGAGCAAATTAAACACATTCTGGGATGAATCTGGACCCACAATCCTGAAATTTTGGATTCCCAAGTTTTAATTACTGCATTTTTTTTTTACATGATTTTTTGTGACAATGACAATTTATATTATTATTTATTTATATTATATTTAATATAACTTGGAAATAAATTTGGGAATTATCAAAATTAACAGCAAAATCCATTGAAAGTCGCCCATGAAATAGAAATAATTGTTTTTACAATAAAAGTAAGGATCTATATACATCAAATTGTTTTTAAATAACAGCAGAAGAATTATCATTAATTTTTTTAGGTAAGCACAAATATTAATGCAATACTTAAATACAGCAATCAGTTTTGAGTTCTTTTGATGGAACCGTGCTTTTCCCACAGCCAGCTCTATGTTGGTTGTTCAAGGCTTGGGAAGGAAAACAAGCTAGTTTTACTGACTTTGAATGGGGAAAACCAAAAATGTTGTTTATCAAGGAGCTTTGCAATAAGTTCCATATACACAAATTATATCATTGTTTTAAAGAAAACTTTGAAAAATATTGTTCAAGCTTAATAAAATTTAATATGTACACAGTGCATGAAGTGCTATTGTTAGGCCCAAGGTCCAATCAAGAGCCCTCAACAAGAGCTAGTTTAAAAGCCGCCCAATCAAATAAATTGACAAACAAAACAATATTAGAAGAAAATTCAGAGTTTGTTGTTAACTAATTTGGAATAGATTCAAATACATTAATGAATTTTTTAGATGACAAATTCTTTGATGTTGTTTTGCTTATAAATCAATGGTTTATTTTGCTGATTCTTTGATTGTTTTGCTTATAAATCAATGGTTTATTTTTCTGATTCTTTGATATTGTTTTGCTTATAAATCAATGGTTTATTTTGCTGATTCTTTGATATTATTTTGCTTATAATCAATGGTTTATTTTGCTGATTCTTTGATATTGTTTTGCTTATAAATCAATGGTTTATTTTGCTGATTCTTTGATATTATTTTGCTTATAAATCAATGGTTTATTTTGCTGATTCTTTGATATTGTTTTGCTTATAAATCAATGGTTTATTTTGCTGATTCTTTGATATTGTTTTGCTTATAAATCAATGGTTTATTTGCTGATTCTTTGATATTTTTTTGCTTATAAAATCAATGGTTTATTTTGCTGATTCTTTGATATTGTTTTTGCTTATAAATCAATGGTTTATTTTGCTGATTCTTTGATATTGTTTTGCTTATAAATCAATGGTTTATTTTGCTGATTCTTTGATATTATTTTGCTTATAAATCAATGGTTTATTTTGCTGATTCTTTGATATTGTTTTGCTTATAAATCAATGTTTATTTTGCTGATTCTTTGATATTATTTTGCTTATAAATCAATGGTTTATTTTGCTGATTCTTTGATATTGTTTTGCTTATAAATCAATGGTTTATTTTCTGATTCTTTGATATTATTTGCTTGGATATGTTTTGCTTATAAATCAATGGTTTATTTTGCTGATTCTTTGATATTGTTTTGCTTATAAATCAATGGTTTATTTTGCTGATTCTTTGATATTATTTTGCTTATAAATCAATGGTTTATTTTGCTGATTCTTTGATATTGTTTTGCTTATAAATCAATGGTTTATTTTGCTGATTCTTTGATATTGTTTTGCTTATAAATCAGGTTTATTTTGCTGATTCTTTGATATTATTTTGCTTATAAATCAATGGTTTATTTTGCTGATTCTTTGATATTGTTTTGCTTATAAATCAATGGTTTATTTTGCTGATTCTTTGATATTGTTTTGCTTATAAATCAGTCAATGGTTTATTTTGCTGATATATTGAATCCCATCAAAAGAAATAAGAGAAATCACATCTGATCCTTTGAGTCATTCTGGATCGTATTTTTTTTGTGAGCTTTCATCATTGTGAATGTGAAATTGCATTTGACACACAATTCACATGAACAAAGATGAAAGAAAATTGATTCAATGAAACAATGGGAATATATTTTTTTTTTAAAGTGAGGAAAATTAAAGAAAAAAAATCAAACATTAACAACTTATTTAAAAAATTTCCTTTTAGAGTTCAATTAGTTCAAAAAATAACCAATTTATGACATCATCAAAACTATTTGAAAAATCAAACAAAATGATTCATAGTGAATGTTCAATTAATGATTTTTTATTAATTAACAATAATTAAGAATCAGAATAGGAAGGGGAAGGGACGGAGGGGGGGGAGAAAGTGCTGATTGAAGGTCAAGGTCATGCTATTTAACAAACCGAACTTAATCATTTGAAAGTTAACTATTAATTTGAGAGTAAAAAGTTAGGGTGATAAAACTTTAAATTGCCCCCATTAACTTGACCCCCCCCTCCCCATCATTCCAATAGTCTATTTTAAAATAGGTCAGTGGGGCCAAGAAGAGGGTGTGTCTAGGTTTGTTTTTATGGGATTTCAAAGTCATAAAACCCACAAAGGTAGGTAGGTATGTGTGTGCTGAGCAAAGAAAGAAAAAAAAATGGGGGGGGCCAATAAAAAGAAAATGAGTGTCAACTAATCAAGTTCCACTTGAAATGAAAAGAAAAAATGAATCAGCAGAAAAAAAAAAGGGGCTATTTGCAGAATTGCATCCCGGCCTTTTAAAAAAAACGCTAGGCGGTGATAGCTGAAAAAACAACCCACCCTACAAATGAAGTCCCTAGCTGAAGCGGTGCCTGATGAAAAAATATTTTAAGGTGGTGCTAAATATTTACATTTACTTTTCGATAAAAATATGGCTTACTTTTAACGCCTTCAAACCACTAAAAAAATTTTTTTATAATTTGTCAATAAAAATGCCTTCAAACCGCTAAAAATATCTTTTTTTTTCGGTATTTTCATTTTATTTAAAAAAATTTTTTTCAACAATCAATTACAAATAAAAAATCAAAACATTTTTTTTGGTATTTTTATTTTATTTTAATATATTTATTTCCAACAACCAATTACAAATAAGAAATCAAAACATTTAGATATTCTTCATTCGAAGGGTGGGTTGTTTTTTCAGCTATCACCGCCTAGCGTTTTTTTAAAGCAGGAGGCCAGGAGGCAATTCTGCGAATAGCACCAAAAGAAATATGAAGAGAAAAAGAAAAGTTTGAATATAGAAAATAAGAAGATAATTTATGACTTTTGTAATGGAAGGGTTTATAGAAGTAAAGTAGTATTTACCTCACATCCCACTTATGATAAATTATTTATTTATTTTCCATTAAACTAACCTAACCCTAAACCCGTCTTCTTATTTCCTAGTAGATCAATAAATAAATAAATAATTTATAAGTCAAGAGTGGTTCCCTTTGTTTATGTTGAAGTTATAGGAAATAACCACATTTAGTACCCATGAAGAATGAATAAAACAAAATGTCGATGGCATAAAATAACCCAACAGAGGTTGACATGTCGTAAAATCCAACAAACCAGAAATCTGTGTATCTTAGCCAAGAAACTTGAAAATTCAGCAAAATCTATTTTAGTGTCAGATCTGTAAATTGTTCAACTTGAAATGCTGTCAAATCACAAGAAAAAAAACAAAAAACCTGTGAATTAAATTTAAAGATTATCAGATGTCAAGAGTGGTTCACCTTTGTTTATGTTGAAGTTATAGGAAATAAGCAAATTTAGTACCCATGACCATGTGTAAGCCCTCCTGCTTATGACACAGGAGTTATGACCTGACAAAAGCAAATCATCATAAGAATAAAAAGTTTAAAATTCTCTAATTTAAAGAATATGCCAAAAGATTTCAACTATATAATTGACTATTCTTTATTATCATCACACAAAATGTCTATTCATCATTTTTGGTTTGGTTTGTTTTACGGCATATCAACCTCAGTGGGTCATTTAATGCCAACAAAGTTTTGAAATAAATTCATTCTTAGGGCAAAAATAAAAATAATGAATTATAAAATTGTTCAATCTGAAGTATAGTTTTATTTGAACAAAATAAATTAAAAAAAAAAAACATGCTCAGAATTGCGGAGACGTGGAATAAACTGCCTGCATCTGTTGTAGGCTGCTGGAGCACTGAATCTTTCAAAGCCTCCATGCTTCCTGTAGTCCACCAACACTATACCTGATGCCACTCTCTACATACACATGCACACACATACATGCATATTACTACTGTGAACTGTTCATGTTCCTGACACTTTATTCTGTGTACTTGACATGAGACTTTGATGAGTTGTGGTGCACCTGAGCACTGTACACAATAAATTTCATTATTATTATTATTATTATTATTAAAACAATTCTATTAGCCACTGACCAATGAACATTTATTCAACCAGTATATATATATATATATATAGTGGCTACCTGGCGTCGCCTGGGTAGAGGGGGGATTTTTTTAAAAGTTAGTCTCGCAGATCCATTATTACTGAATTGTGAGTTGGTTCCCCGCTGGATGCCCCATTAAAATCCCTACGTAAAAAAGACCTTGCATTGATCCAGTCATTCTGAAAATATAAATTTATGTCTACAATATTAAATGGAAAAAAATTCCATGTTGTTATCATTTAAATTTTATTTTTTAATTATCTTCACAAATATAAATCAAATCTTCAGATTTTTGCTCAAAAACCAAGCCCCGGTGATATTTAATGTGTATATATATTTACTTTGTTTTAATTGTTTTATTTTCGAAGTTTCCTCCAGACATATAGATACACACAACTGCCCTTATATATATATATATATATATATATATATATATATATAGGTGTGCCAGCCTAATTAATTGATTATTGATTGATTGACTTTCAAAATTCTTGTCAGACAAGTTTTTGTTCAATCCTTCAATCTTCAATCAATATATATATTTTACCAACCCCTCCACATGAGTAGGATGCAACATATAGTCAATTTCTTTTAACAGGTTTGAATTCAGAGTTTTCCTTCTCCTAGTCTGGTTGCCTAACCAAAGTTAAAGAGCCCAGTCTGCTCTACTATTAATCTATAGCTGGAGGTAGAGTAGAATTCATACCTTTCCCAAGGGTATTAGCACTATGTGATTTTGGTGTCTACTACAGATAATGTACACAGTTTAATGTCATACCCAGGAAGCCCCTTAGGAGGGGGTGGAGGTCTTACTTCTCTGCAGAGGAGGCAAAATACTTCAACATAGAAAAATAGGCTGCACTTTCTCTGGCTAGTGTTGTATATTCTTTCTTCTATTATTCTTCTGCTCAACTTTGGTATCTTACGTTCTTCTTCTAGCGTCTGGACTTCATCTTGGGGACTTTGTGTCTGGTCTTCCATTGGGGATTTCTCTTTATCAGAAGCCCTGTGTCATTGGTAGTTTTTAGATAATAACCCAAGACTTCAATTTGCTTTAGATCATATTTTATTCCGAAAATCCCCACCAGACTACTGTGCAGATTGAGTTGGCAGCGCGCTTAACGCGACTTACCACCTTTGTGGTTTGGCCATTACTGAACTAAACTGTTTCTAATCTAAATCGGAAGAGGGTCTTCTCCACCGATTCTCACGGTATCCACCAGAAGGATCAGGATGAGTCAAGCCGTGTCACTCAATCCTTAAAGGCTGCCGGCTGCAACTTATAACAGCCATTTTGGTTTCTACACTACTGTAAATAAGTGTTAGGGTACTAACAATTATGTAACACTAGCTTATCTCTTATTATAATGGAGATTCGGTGTCTGTCTGTCTGTAACTAAAACTACACACTGCTTACGTCACAATACTCTCAGAAATTGAGTAAGTTTATCAATGAGTATCTAATCTATAGTCAAAATCATTAATACATACATGGAATAAATCTTATTTATTAATGACGTCTCTATGGAATTCTGAGTTAGATTTGCCTCAAAACAGCTCAAGTTATTAGTGCATTTAAAATCCTTCAATGTGTCTCATAATATCACTAAGAAATAAAGAGTTACATAATATATTGTGTGGTTAATTTGCATACTGGTTTTAACAAAACCTAGTTTGATAAATAATTACTTGATGGTTTTGATCTCTAATATCATTGTTTTATTCTCCAACGTATTAAAAGGAATCTTATGAATGACTTTATATAGAAACCAATTAAAATAAAAATAAGTGTAATCTTTTTACATGCGGTCTTATTTGATTTCATTAGTCTTTCTAGTTTAATAAATTTCATTACATTAAAATGTAAATAACTTACACCCAGTGGAGGGTGCATATTTTTTATTTTTTTAATAATTTTGACATTCTGAAGATGGATAAGTGACCTAAATATTGAAATCCAGGATTAGGCCCTTTAAGAATTCAGATGTCAAAGGTCATGGAGTTAGTAAAAGAGATTTGACCTACTTCTTATACATATATTGTATTGATAAAAACAAATAATAAATTTAGATTAGATTAGAACTTATAGGACTACAGGATTAGTAGCTATTTTTTTTTTTTTAAATAATTTTTTTAAAATATTCATAATAATAATAAAGTATACAATCAATTAGAATCGCAGGAATTGTTTATAAAACGAATTCTGAATATATGTTTTTAGGGAAATTTGTTATTTATTTATTATCGATTTAATATAAAAAAAAAAAAAAAAATAAAAAAAAAGTTACAAATAAGGGAGATAATTAATTTTCAAGTTTTCATTGTTATCTCCCTTGAAATAGTTTTCTTCTAATTTTATTTTGTACGTTAAGTACAGAATTGCAAGAAAATTAAGAAAATAACATCACATGACACCATTTTTTTCCAAGTGTGTGCTTACCTGTCTTAAATATCTACATAATCAAGTAACATTCGCAATTTCAGTTAATGAATCATTATTTGTACTAGCAAATATATGCACCCTCCGGGTGCAAGTGTTTACGTTTTAATATAATATATTATATTATATTATATTAGAAAAGCTAATGAAACTAAATAAGAATGAAGATAAAAAGATTTTAAAACAGAGGGGAGTATAATTGAAAAATAGAATAACTGAAACTTACTCTTCCATCACTCCCATCTTTCATTGCTAAATTTTCCTAATTTAACTATTTAGTTTAAATAGGAAGTAAGACTATAATTACAGTTATTTGTTCTTATTAATCGATTTCTTTTATGATTTATCCTCGAAACTTTTGCTCATATTTATTAAAATAAAACCAAACAATCACCAATCAATAATCAATAATACTAAGCACATATTTATTAAAATCAAATTTTCAATATCAATATGCAAATTAGTCTTTCCGTTCACACAATAAACCGCCATTTTATTGTATATATAAATACAATTGTATATTATTATGTTGTAGATAAGGCCAACAGTATTAATCATATAAAACAATTTTATTAATAATTAAAGTTTAAATAAAAACAATATCATGGAGAATGTGGCGTAAATACCTAAGGGAATTATGACTTGAATAGTAATATAGTTTCGGTTACAGACAGAAAAGCACACAACCTCCATTATAATAAGATTTAGGTATTTTCAAAACTTAGTAAATTGTTGTTGTTTTTCCTTTTTGTTAGGTTTCATGTATTATATATCATTTGGTCTGGTGAAAATGTTTTTGTTGAATGAGTAGATCAATACTGATAAGATTATATAAATTTACCTGAAGGATGGAGACAGAGCCAAAAACAATACAGAATCTTTTTTTTTTTTTCTAAATCTATGCACATAAATGAAAACTTTAACATTTTAGCAAACATTCAGAGATTGATTAAAATCTTATTTTATTTATTTTTATTTGGAGTCAACATAGATTTTTTTCCAAAGAATCAGGATTATTTTTTTTATTTAAAAGGATTAATCTCAAACATTGCCCCCCAACACCACCCAAAAATGTTCTCTACCGACTATACACACACACACACATATATATAATATTCTCTAATGAGTATATAAACACACACTCATATATATATATATATATATATAATATTCTCTAAAGTTCTCTACTGAGTATACACACACACACACACACATATATATATAAATATATATATATATATATATAATTATTAGATCAACGAATTTCTTAATGTTTCACAGGTTTTTTTGATTGATAAATTTTCGAAGCAAGTTTCGGATTGTTTCATTTCTCTTTTGTTCTGAATCATATCCAATGCTGATTACAACCCCCCCCCCCCAAAAAAAAACATAAAAATAAAACATATTTATTCATTCATCTTTATTTGTTCCTTTATAAAAAGTAATTGTTTTCTTTGCTGATAAAAAATTTATAAAATATGAGAAGTTTAGAAATGATTATATTAAACTAGGTATGATCAAAAATTGCAAAGGGAGAGAACATTTTTTTAATAAATTTTCAAACAATTATCAAAAATCAGGGAATTATCTGATTTTAATGAAATTTTCACCTCTTTATTCATTAATGACTTTATTTTACAATGAATAGCTTATCTTATTAAAAAGAAAAAAAAATTTAAAAAAATGTTTTTTTATCAATTCAGATTGTAAGTGGGTATTTAGTCATATGAATAAATAAAAAATTCCAGTCCCTAATTTTTACATCTCTAGACAGATCAAATCCTGAAGACTACATAAAAAAATAAATAAATGAAATAAAAAGATCATCACCCGAAAAAAGTGAGAGGAAAATTTAAAAGTTATTTTTTTTTTAAACTCAGAAAATAATTTTTGAAGCATGTTTTTTTTTCCCCACCCTAGTTTTCAAAACAATATTTTTCTTCGAACTGATACAAAAAAAGTATTTTCTCTGATTCAATTGGCTTATTTTTATTCACTTAAAAATTTGATAGTGAATTTTAAACGTCTGGGAGGTGGCATGTTGCACACACTATTTTCACTGTAGATATAGCTTTATCTTATCTATCTATGTAAGTTTAAAAATGTGCAATTTTGCGCAACATATTTTCTGAGATTTTTATACATTCAAAAAATTATTACTAATGATTATTTTTTGGTTTACAGATCAGCAAACGTATTAAAAAGTTATCTCCCCTGATAAACCATACTGATAAAATACAATAATTTTACAGTATGAGCTACCATAGATTTTCCCCAAAATCTAGTCCATTTGTGTTGATTTTTACACATTTATCTCCCTTACATCGGTCTATGTGAATGTACTTATATTAAACTAAAACTAAATATGTAAAAATCAAACCAACTGGGTGGATTGAATAGTTGTATATTTCATTTTGTTGCATGTGGTCAAAGTTCAAGCCCAGATAAAAACCAGTATGTCAAATGATAAGAAAATCGGAGCAACAAAATCATTTTGTCCCAATTTTAACCAGTTTGGTCATGTGATCTACTAACCAGTAAGATTATCTATACGGTATGCAAATTAGAAAGTATTTTTAAACAAAGGGAGATAACTATAAAAATCTTGAGTGACAACTGTATTAAAATTAAAATTTATTGATTTCTCACTAAAGGGCTAGATGTAGAAGTAAAATGGCTAAATTTCACTGATATGTTCAGGGTGAAGCAAAGCCAATTATCTTTGATATAAGAGACCTGTAATTCTTTATTATAACAACGAATGTGAAGGATGAACTGGATCATTTAGAGATGTCATCTCTAATCTAACCATTTTTCTTCTTGGATCATTCCTGTTTTGATTGTGAGGAAAAATAATAATACATAATATTTGTGTGCAGAGATTTCTTTACTCCACTGAATAAGATGAGGGAATTCCAAAAAATATCACACACCAAACCGACAATAAACCGTCAGTTGCTAAAAAGAAAAGAGTATCCCTTTGCAATTGAATATCAGGTTAAAATTGCAAATCCTTGTCAAAAGTAAAATGGAAACTTATTTGGTGGTGATCCATGACAGTTTAACTACAGTGTATGAATTAACTTTTTTGCAAATTGGCTTACGGTTTAATGGTTTGGGGTTTAAGGTTGTTTTTAATTACGTATTGCTTAAAAAAAAAAAAAAAACCCAAATTACTATACATTTGATGTTGAAAAATAAATTTTTTTAAACCAAGTTTAATTGAAATGATACATTGCAATACCAAACACAAATAACTGAGACTAATGTGTCCATCATAGAACTTTGAACCTAACCCTTTATTCCGATTACGAAAAGAAGGTTCCCGAGTCTGAAAAGAAGGTATAATAAAGGTTTCTGACTTTATAGACATGTCCACATGTATGTTAGACACATGGAAACCAAAAAGGTGCTTTACAATTAACTATTTGGATGTCAAGCTTTTATAAAAATGGAAAACTTTTACAACAGTTGTTTTTATTTATTGTTGGTATTTTTTCTTATTTATATTTTAGAATTAAGAATAAAACATTGCAATGGATGTAAAGCATGGAAAGAAAAATACTTTAGTTTGGTTTGGTTTGTTTTGTTTTACGGCATATCAACCTCAGTGGGTCATTTAATGCTGGTCAAGTTTTGAAATAAATCAATTCTTAATGGATAATACAATTTTTTTTATTTAACCCATAGATGGGACCCTAACAGGTACTACCACTCCGGGTCAGAGTGGACCGGGGAGCAATGGTGATGAAAGGGTGCTCCACATTCCCCAAACCTCCAAAACTGGAACCTCACCATCAGATAGAGTTTAACGTCATTCCCAGGACATGTAGACCCGCAGCCACCGCCTTCTAGCACCCATATGATAAAAAGGGGTTTGGGCTTGCCATAAGGGCAATAGGGTTGGGAAAATCATATAGGTGCTAGGGCTTGACGTGACCAGCCGATTGATCGGAGGGGGCCTCTCTGACCGCCCGTCTAGCCCAAGATAGGGCCAAAGTTGAGTATTGCATGTCATGAACTGCTCATCCACCTGGGCTCTATCCTTAAGCAAAACTACTTTAAAATCATAGGAAATTTTCAATTCATAATAATAAGTAAATGTTTTCTGATTTGACAATTTTTGCTACTCACTTTTTCTTATCAGTGGAATTTTTTATCATGTTTCAATTTGAAAAAAATTGGCTGACTGTGATAAAAATGAAGATAATATCACAATTCACACATACACATATTATACTAGCAGCGGCTACCTGGTGTCGCCTGGGCAGAGGGGGATTTTTTTAAGTTAGTCCCGTAGATCTATTATTACTGAATCGTGAGTTGAATCCTCGTGGGATGCCCCATTTAAATCCCTATGTAAAAAAATAGACCTTGCATTGATCCAGTTACTCTGAAAAGAAATGTTAATGTCTACTATCTAAAATATTAAATGAAAAAAAAAAGTCCATGCTGTCATCATTTAAATTTTATTTGTTAATATCTTCACAAATATAAATCAAATCTCTATTATTTTTACTCAAAATCCAAGCCCTGGTGATATTTAATGTGTATATGTATTTACTTTGTCGTTAATTGTTTTATTTTCGAAGTTTCCTCCTGACATACAACAGATTCACACAACTGTCCTTTATATATGAATAGAAGATTTATAATAGCCAAATGACAGTTTTTCTTTCTTTTTGAAAGTGTAAATACTAATCTGTATATAAATAACTTATTAATTATCTTACATTGAGCTCTCTTAGGGATTTGAAATAATCCTGGTATAAATCTATAGGTGTGTATCTGCTTGGGCATGCATAATTGATGTACTGAGGATATTGATCATCCCAAATAGAATCATCCCCAACATACAAGTCAATTGGATATTTTTACCTATGTGTGTGTGTATGTGTGTGAATGAATATATATCACATTCTCTCTAAGTACTGTAGGAATTTGTTCGAATCAATACAACTGCATGTTTTAACATGAAAATATCATAAAATGTGTTAATAATTAAGTTAATTTCAAATAATGTGCAAGCACAGTTAAGAATACATTTTATGATATTTTCGTGTTACAACATGCAGTTGTATTGATTCGAACAAATTCGTATTTTCAGTGTAGATTTACGGTGAAATGAAAAGGGGAGTTTACTCCCATTTATGTAGCTAATGTTCAGATTGCCCTCATTTAATTTCCAAAAATATTCATGACTTGTTTTTTATAGTAAGATAAAAAAGAAAAAGAAAAAAAAAAAACGAAATTAATTTTATTAATGATAATAAAATTCATTTTTAAAGAAGCTATCCTTATAGCAAAACATAATAAGCTTCTTTAAAAATGAATTCTATTATTATTAATAAAATAATTTTTTTTCTTTTTTCTTTTTTATCTTACTATTTTTTATTTTTTATCTTACTATTTTTTCGTTTTTATCTTGCTATTTTTAAAAAATGTTTTCATAGTGTCGGATTTTATTCAAAACCTTAACCATAATGTCTGTTTCATTAATTTACTTTTTCTAAAGATTTCTACTATCAAAAAACGTAATTGGGTAATTGTCCAAAAAAACAATAACATTTCCGTTATTTCTACCGAGAAAGAAAGAGTGTAAATATGAGTAAGTTTTAGTCTTTTGTTTCATTTCCTTTATTTAATCAACAGTTACATTAAATTACTTACACATGGGTTGTCATTAGGTACCACCAATTTTGCCAGTGAAATTTACGCCCCCCCCCCCTATATTTAACACAATGAAACTTGCAGAAAGGTTGATATTATCTTGAATTTTTTTTTTGTCCATTTGAAAGAAGAAACTCCTGATGATTTAAAAAAAAAATTTTTCAGCTTACGGAAATAATGAAAATTATGAACAAAAAAACAATGTTTACATTTTTGCACCGTTAAATCAATTGAAATTTAACGTAACCAAAAACAAGTTATGACTACCGGCTATTTAAAAAAAATTCTATGAAAAATCAATTAATGGTCCGATTTTCATGAAAATTTCCAGAATTACTTACCTTTTGATGTAAATATGTCTGAAATAATTTTTTCCTCAAATATATTAGGAGGAATATTTTTTTACGAGGTCTACCCCCCCCCCCTATTTTATTTTATGAAATATGAAAAAATGAACCGACAAAAAACGATTTTAACTTTTTTTCTATAAAGATAAGAGTCTGAATAATTATATCAGAAGATTTTTTATAAGTTTCGATGCGAGAGCTTTTTAGTAAAAGAACCATGAATACAGAATTCTGCTAAAAAAAATATCAATAAAGAAATTGACCCTATTGTAAAAAAAAAGAAAAAAAAAAGACTGTTTTACTTATTTTTCAAGATAACAGTGAGTAATTTTTCCCCAATCAGATAATTTGATTTTTGTAACAACTCTTTATGCTGGTTATTTATTTTTTGCGAGATTTATTTTTAAAGTTAAAAAATATTTACGTTTCTTCTTTCAATATAGCCTAAACTGATAACGTGACGTACTTTTTGGTTGTACCTAGTTGTCATCGAC
>CM042156.1:35447507-35487507 GCA_023376005.1 Doryteuthis pealeii
ATTTCTAACTGTTTGGTTTTATTTTAATGAATATAAGCAAAAATCTCTTCAATGAATCTTAAATGAAATCCATTAATAAGATAAAATAACTCATTTTATTTTTTACTTCCTCTTATAACTAAATACTTAAATTAGAAAAAATAACAATGAAAGACGAGAGTGATGGAAGAGTAAGTTTCAGTTGTTCCATTTTTTATTATACTCCCTCTGTTTCAAATCTTTTATTATACTCCCTCTGTTTCAAATCTTTTTATCTGTATTCTTATTTAGTTTCATTAGCCTTTCTAATTTAATACAATATTTTATTACATTAAAACTTAAATACTTGCACCCGGAGGGTGCATATATTTGCTAGTTGTATCAATATTGTGATATGTTCTGTGTAAATATTTTTTCTTTTTAAGATTGACTAGCAAATATATGCACCCTTCGGGTGCAAGTATTCAAGTTTTAAGGTAAAAAAATATTGTATTAAATTAGAAAGGCTAATAAAACTAAATAAGAATACAGATAAAAAGATTTGAAACAGAGGGAGTATAATAAAAGATTTGAAACAGAGCGAGTATAATACAAAATGGAACAACTGAAACTTACTCTTCCATCACTCTCGTCTTTCATTGTTTGTTTTTTAATTTAAGTATTTAGTTATAAGAGGATGTAAAGAATAAAATGACAGTTATTTTATCTTGTTAATGGATTTCATTTAAGATTCATTGAAGAGATTTTTGCTTATATTCATTAAAATAAAAACAAACAGTTAGAAATCAATAATACTAAGCACATATTTATTAAATTCGATTTTTTAATATTAATATGCAAATTAGCATTCCCATTCACACTGTAAAGCGCTATTTTGTTGTATATATAAATATAATTGCATGTTGTCAGTATGTAGTCATAGTTAACAGTATTAATAATGTAAGACAATTTTATTAATAATTGAGGTTTAGATAAAAATAAAATCATGGAGAATGTGATGTCAATAACTAAGAGAATTGTGACTTGAGTAGGAATATAGTTTCGGTTACAGACAGAAAAACACACAATCTCCATTATAATAAGATATGAAAAGATACTAGAAAGTTGAGAAATTATAATTGGCAATGGTGCAAGGGAAATAACTGTGAAAATCTTTATCTTTGTTTCTCAAGTTAATTTCTGTTTCGAAGTAGTCAGACTAATCGCTGTTTAACTTCGGTAAATCTGTTGGAGATCAGCGTTTTCAGCGTTAACACAAATTATGGAAATTAGCAAAATAAAAAGACACCCTCCGGGCGATGTAAAAATAATTTTTTGAAAGATATTGGCTGAGGGGATGGGAGCTGAAAATTCAATGTCATAGAGTGTGTACCATAAGTATGTAAAATCGTCAAATTTATTAAACTAATAAAAAAAAGAAAAAAGAAAAAAAAAAAAGAAAGAAAGACAATTTGAAATGGAAACAGTTCCGATAACTTTAAATATTATATTAGAATAAAACAATCTATATATAAATATGTAACGCCGGGCATCTATTTATTGAAACAATGAGGATTGTCTAACGTTGCATGATCACATTTTGAGTATATTTATTCTATGTTATGACGTTGGATTATGTGTTGGGTAATGTGACGTAAGCAGTGACGTAATTTTTGTTACAGACAAAAACCGGATGCGAATCTCCATTATTAATAGATTATCATCGATTTTGATCAAATCAGGAAAGAAAATCATTTTTCTAAAAAAAAAAAAAAGAAAAAAAAGAAGAAATTTATGAAATATTTTAGTTATTTATATTTTTGTGATTATATAGACACTATAAAAATTTCTTTAAATTATTATTATTATTATTATTATTATTATTATTATTATTATTATTAATTAGGTATTTTCAAAAAACTTAATTTAAAAAATTTTATAACAAAAAACAAAAATCAGGGAATTGTCCAATTTTAATGAAATCTTCAGCACTTTATTCATTAAAGACTTAATTTCATAATGAATAGCTTCTTTTTTTTTTTTAAACTTGAAAAAAAAAAGAAGTTTTTTTTTACCAATTATGATAGTAGGGTATGAGGTTTCAATCTTTGGTCATTATAAAATTTAAAAAATACCTGTCCCTATATTTTTTTACATTTCCAGAAAAACCAAATCTAGAAGACCACATAAAAATTTTTAAAAAATGAATTTCAACATACGAAAAAAGTTATTTGAAAATCTAAAAGTTATTTTCTGAAAATTAAAAAAAAGAAGTAATTATTTGTTATAGCGTGTTTTCTTTTTCGTAGTTTTAAAAACAATATTTTTCTTTGAATTGACGCAAAAAAGTATTTTCTCTGATACAGTTAGCATATTTTTATTCACTTTAAAATTTAATAATGAATGTTAAACGTCTAGAAGGTGGCATATCGTACACAATATTTTTACCATAGACCAAGATTAATTTAATCTATCTAAAAATGTATGCAATGTTGTGTAACATATTATCCAAGATTTTTATATATTTGAAAATTATAACTAACGATTGTTCTTTTTTATTAACGATAGAGTTGCCTTAATTCCAAATGAGTTTTTACCTTTTTTAAATAAAAAAAAAAAATACCCGGATATTCACTCTGGGGACAGCAACAACTGTTTTAGCGCACGTGTCCTTGCTTACGTTTTTTTGACTAAGTAGTGTAATTTTCGTAGATGAATTTTTTTCCACATGTAGACCTTCGTAGATTTTGTCCCAGCGTAAGGTTTTCTTTTTTCCAGACGAAAAACATTAAAAAATAGAATAGTTATCTCCCTTTAACTTGGTACCCATTTTTATTTTATACACAACTCTGTTCATCCTTGTTTAACGATGCACTAATGTAAGAGTTAATTTGCTATTTGAGTTCCAAAAATTGTTACGGCTGACAGAAGATCAAATCTAACTATTAAAATACTATTTTCTGAGATGTTAGTAATTTATTTTGGTAATCTTAACATTAGCTACTTAAATGAGAATAACCTCCCCTGTTTGTTTTTTTCAATTTGAGGAAGCCGTGTGATTTTTCGACAAATTGGGTATAGCTATACTTTTCTAATATACAGGTACTCTCATAGAAATATTAACATCTTTTTTTTTAAATCACCTATGGGAAGATTATAAGCATATGTTGAAAGGGATGGTGAACATGTGGAGACTGTTTTAAAATATATTAAAGGTATTCCTATAAGGCTGTTAACATTTTTAAATCGATTAAAAAAAAGATGTTAATATTTCTATGAGAGTACCTGTATATTAGAAAAGTATAGGTATACCCAATTTGTCGAAAAATCTGTGTTTTTACAAAACAAAATACACGGCTTCCTCAAAGTGAAAGAAACAAAGGGAGGTTACTCTCATTTATGTAGCTAATGTTCAATATTACCCTTATTTTCTCTTTGGCTTTTAACTAACATTGATAGTTGTTGAAATAAATTCAAGTTATGATGTTGATATGCAAGTGAAAAAAAATATACAGTTGAAATGAGGAAACGGAATAATACGAATATATAGTGAAGCATGTCTATCTGATTTTCCATACAGATTTTTTCTTTCTTATTCCTTCGGATTTCATTCCGAATTTTAATTGAGAAATAAAAGAGGAACAAACATAACTTGGCGATGAACGTGACCCACTGGGAAATGTGAAATTTTGTTAATACTGATAAATGAGACGCAATTCTCTGGGGTTAAGAAATAGAAACTAGAGGTGACTCTGATCCTCTAAATTATTTGAAATCTGAACATTTCAAATATCCTCTGGTATTCTGTCTTTATTAGGATTTTTTAAAAAGTTTTTTATGTAACGTGTCAAATGTATTTTGTAAATTTTTAGAAAAGAAAAAACTGTTTCTTTGGATTGGGCAGTATTTAAACTGACTTTAAATTCAGCTGAAAATTCAACTACAAATAGTTCGGCCCCCTCCGATCAATCGGCTGGTCACGTCAAGCCCTAGCACCTATATGATTTTCCCAACCCTATTGCCCTTATGGCAAGCCCCAACCCTTTTTATCATATGGGTGCTAGAAGGCGGTGGCTGAGGGTCTACATGTCCTGGGAATGACGTTAAACTCTATCTGATGGCGAGGTTCCAGTTTTGGAGGTTTGGGGAATGTGGAGCACCCCTTCATCACCATTGCTCCCTGGTCCACTCTGACCTGGAGTGGTAGTACCTGTTAGAGTCCCATCTATGGGTTAAATAGAAAAATGTATTTATAAAAAAATTGTATTATCCATTAAGAATTGATTTATTTCAAAACTTTATCGGCATTAAATGACCCACTGAGGTTGATATGCCGTAAAACAAAACAAACAAACAAATAGTTCACCAAACATTTTTTTATAACTGACATCTTTTTTTTTTTTTTTTTTTTTTTTTTTTGGTGAAATCTAAATTAGGTGTATTTGTTTTGTTTATTTTTCTAAATTTTAATTAAAAAAACTGATTTTAGCTGTTCACTTCACTTCTATTTTTTCCGATCACTGGATGATATTTGTTACTGCCTTTTCATGCAATAATTGCAGGAGTCATCGTCAACATTTATTCGGGAACAAGTATGGAGAGGATCATAGCATGATCATGAATGTGTTTTCAGATGGTTCACAAGAGCAATCTTTGCGTGGAAACGTCAGGGGACAATAGAATCAATGCTGGGACAGCTTTTTTATTATGTGCCCCAACCTCCTGGCTTCAATGGCAGCTGGGGTTTTTATTTCATTTTTTGTATTTCAAAGAGTTCAGTGCCTTCACGGGTGATTGTTTTCAATGATTCTCGGTCTACTGCCTCCGTTTCCCATGTCCGGTGGTTTATGCTTATAACTTTCAGTCTGTACTTTATATATTGTGGTGATATTTAATATATATATATATATATATATATATATATATATATATATATATAAGTAAAGAAATAAAGGATTAGCATTATAGTCTATTTCAGGGAGCTTAGACAAAGTGTAAGAATTCATCATTCGCATCTGATGAGTCGGGAGTTAGACACTTTGTCTAAGCTCCCTGAAATAGACTATAATGCTAATCTAAGTCTTTCGTTATTTCTTTACTTATATATTTGCTCTGTGACTCTAACATTAAGAGCACACATTGAGCTCTCAAACTGTGACAGGGTTTTTAAATAAAACTCTTGTGTCGTAAGGAAGATTTCTTCTCTGGACTTTTGGATTATATACATATATATATATATATATATATATATATATATATTATATATATATATATATATATATGAAGAAAGGAAGTGAATCCGACGGTATGTAAGTATATTGAGAAAAATGAAAAAACACAGGTTTATATATATATATATATATATATATATATATATATATATATATACTTTGTCGTTAATTGTTTTATTTTCGAAGTTTCATCCGGACATACACATATACACAACTGCCCTTTATATATGTACTAGAAGTGGCTACCCGGCGTCGTCTGGGTAGGGGGGGATTTTTTAAAAGGTAGTCACGCAGATCCATTATTACTGAATTGTGAGTTGAATCCTCGTGGGATGTCCCATTTAAGTCCCTATGTAAAAAAAAGACCTTGCGTTGATTCAACCACTCTGAAAAGAAAAAATTATTGTCTACTATTCAAAATCTTAAATGCAAAAGAAATTCTATGCTGTAATCATTTAAATTTTATTCTTTAATTATCTTCACGAATATAAATAAAATCTTTATTATTTTTACTTAAAAACCAAGCCCCGGGGATATTTAATGTGTGTGTATATATATATATATATATATATTATACTTTGTCGTTAATCATTTTATTTTCGAAGTTTCCTCCTGACGTACACATATACACAACTGCCCTTTATATGAAATTCCTTAATGTAGCATCCTGTAATAAGGGAAGCGCGTGGTGTCATGGGAAATGGACTCGTCGCCCCGAGTTCAAATCCTGGATGTGGTAATTGTATTTCCTTTAGTGCTAATACCTTGGGAAAGGTATGAATCCTACTCTCCCTCCAGCTATGGATAAATAGTAGGGCAGACTGGGCTCTTTAACCTTGGTTAGGCAACCGGTCTAGGAAAACTCTGTTAAACTCCGCTTAAGAAATTGACCTTGTGTCACACCCTGCTCGTGCGGAGGGGTTGGTAAGTAATATATATATATATATATATATATATATATATATATATATATATAAGAAAGAATAATCTTATAGAAGGAATCTACTATATAAATAGCTGTCTATATTTATAAATATATATGTATAGATATAGACAGCTACCTACACTGTGAGATACTAGTCGTCGTTGACAATAAATACAACTTCCCTTCCCAATGGGGTTGAAGGAGTCCCTGTGACGTAGGGGATAAGATGCTGTACTGGTACATCATAAGTTACCGATTTCGAACTCCATTAGCGCCCTTGCTTTCACTTTCGGACTAAAACCATTGGAATAGTATGACCACCCCCAGCCATGGGTAAAATAGTAACACTACTAGTCTTCTTTCTTCTTTCTTTCTTTTGGAAGTCCGTCGAAGACGACGACGATGACGTCACTCCATATCTTCATTTGTGGACCCTATGGTGGCTCATTAGTCCAATTCTGAACTTGCAGATGCGGTCACACACATTGCATGGGAAATTCCCATCTACATTTGGTTGTTCATGACAACGAAGACGTCGCCGCTTTGCAGTCTTGTTTATCTCATTATTGAGCTGCTTAGCTCCTGTGCGGCAGGCGTCTCGCCAACCCTGTCTGCTGGAGGCCAGATCTTCCAGGCTAGAAGGTGTAATGTTACATTTCTTCAGCGTTGTCTTAATATGGTCTTTGAACCGCTTTTGGGGGACTCCTGTCCCCCGCGTGCCATCTGTGAGTTCACTGTAGAGTATTTTACGGGGGAATCTGTCTGCGGGCATGCGGATGGTGAGACCCAAACATCGCAGTTGGTGTTGCGATATTTCACTTCATACCACCTTCAACTTGTCTTCTACAAGGATGGTTTTGACATTAAATGACTTACGGAGTTAAATAAAGAAACCAAGCCGAAACCAAACCCAGAGGGAGGGGACACTTTTGACGGAGCCTCGCACTGATCGTATCGGTCCCACGTGCTAAGCAAATAAAGATTTCAGTTCCCGACTTTCTAGTTTGACTTTATCTCATTTCATTTCACTTCGTTTTGGTCGATTGGTTATTTTATGAACGAGAAAAATGCAGCAGAGGTGAGGAGATCTAATCATGACGGCGTGAATGATTGTCCTGGGTATGATGTTAAACTATCTGATGGTGAACTTCCAGTTCTGGAGATCTGAGAAATGTGGAGCACCCCTTAATCACCATTGCTCCCAAGTCCACTCTGACCCGGAGTGGTAGTACCTGTTTGGGTCCCATCTATGGGTTAAATAGAATAAAATGAATTCTAAAAAATATGTTTAAAAAATTTTAGTTTTAAAAAAAAAATGAGTACCCATCAAGAATGAGCAGAGCAAAAAATCTCCGGCATAAATGACCCAACGGGTTAAAATGCCGTAAAGTCCAACCAACCAACCAGCCAACCAACTAGCAGCGTGATTGGATGGGGGGCGTAATGAATTAATATTGATCAGCTGATTTCAAATTAGAGTTGCCAACCTGAAAAAAAAATCAGTCTCATTACTTTTTTGACACTCTATGTGAACGAGTTTTTGTTAAAAAAAAAAGAAGAAAGAATGTCCTTGTGTACCACGGCCACATCCCACTAACTCCCCTGATCTGAGTACTTGTGACTATTGCTCTTCGGGCAAATCAAAACACAACTCCTTAATCCTAATTTGGGGATTGTTGAAAACACGCAACAGTTCATAACGAACCAACTGGAAGCAGTGTCAGTTGAAGACTTTCAACACAGTTTCCAAGGGGGGGGAGGGGTCGGATAATGTCTTCGTCTTCCCAAGGGAATTGTTTTGAAGGAGATGAACGTTGCTTTGTAATTAAATTGATAAGGACAATTTTTTTTCTGCCCAATCAGTGTCATCATTATTTAGACTGACCTTGTACAAGGGACTGAGAGAGAGAGAGAGAGAGAGAGAGAGAGAGAGAGAGAGAGAGAGAGAGAGAGAGAGGAGGAGAGGTGACATTCATTGAGAGTGAGAAGAGAGACAGACAGACAGGGTGGAACCGGGCAAAAGATAGAAAATGAGAGACAAGAGGTCGACAAATATTCACGTAGAATATGTGTGAGTGTCCACGCGCGCGAGTGTGTGTGTGTGTGTGTGTGGTGTGTGTGTGGAGAGAGAGAGAGAGAGAGAGAGAGAGAGAGAGAGAGAGAGAGAGAGAGAGAGAGAGAGAGAGATCTAATGGATCTCTGATGATCTAAATCTTTAAAATTCAAACTTTTAAAAAAAATTATTTTTAATGAGAGACAATTATTTTGAGGAAAACACTAATGAAACCATCTTGTCGAGATCTTGTCATCATGGAACTCTTAACAATAAGAAAACAGGCATAGAGACATTAACAGAGAGAGAGAGAGAGAGAGAGAGAGAGAGAGAGAGAGAGAGAGAGAGAGAGAGAGAGAGAGATTAACAGAGAGAGGGAGAGAGAGAGAGAGAGAGAGACTGACACACACAGAGAGAGACTGGCAGAGAGAGAGAGAGAGAGAGAGAGAGAGAGAGAGAGAGAGAGAGAGAGAGACATTAACAGAGAGAGAGAGAGAGACAGACAGAGAGAGAGAGAGCGAGAGAGAGAGAGACCGACACAGAGAGAGAGAGACCGACAGAGAGAGAAGATTGAGACCGACACAGAGAGAGAGACCGAGAGAGAGAGAGAGAGAGACCGACAGAGAGAGAGACCGAGAGAGAGACCGAGAGAGAGAGAGAGAGAGAGAGAGAGAGAGAGAGAGAGAGAGAGAGAGACAGAAAAATCAAAGAAATGGAAAACAACAAGACGAACAGACATGAATGAGAATGCAAATTAGAAAAATGATAAAAGAAAAACTTTCATTAAACTAAGAATGAATGCAACTAACAATTCTCTGATATTGCATAATCCCACATAATAAATACAGAACGATTTGGCTTTTGATTTTTCATGAATTTTCATTTGCGTTTCAAGCAACAAAAAATCCAATATGGCGACACCTGATCTGTTATAGACATCAATCAGCGTGTTGTAAACTGTGAAATTATTTCATTCTACATTCTCACATTCGCACTTAAATGTTCATTGATATTTACTTTAGTCAGTATTTGGTAAAATTCACAGATAGTAGTAATTGATAGGTCAGAGTTATCTGCACCGAATCCCTATTTTGTGTATAGGGGTCAAGTTATCTGCCCCTAACCTTTTTTCTTTAGTTAGTCCCCGTAAATAAAGCAAACACCTCGTGTGTCTTAAAAAGTCGTCGTTATGTTTTGCCTTGTTGATTGATTTTAAAGTATCCTGCGTGGGATATATAAAGATGATTTGGTTTGGTTTGGTTTGTTTTGTTTTACGGCATATCAACCTCAGTGGGTCATTTAATGCCGATAAAGTTTTGAAATAAATCAATTCTTAATGGATAATACAATTTTTTTATAAATACATTTTTCTATTTAACCCATAGATGGGACCCTAACAGGTACTACCACTCCGGGTCAGAGTGGACCAGGGAGCAATGGTGATGAAGGGGTGCTCCACATTCCCCAAACCTCCAAAACTGGAACCTCACCATCAGATAGAGTTTAACGTCATTCCCAGGACATGTAGACCCGCAGCCACCGCCTTCTAGCACCCATATGATAAAAAGAGGTTGGGGCTTGCCATAAGGGCAATAGCGTTGGGAAAATCATATAGGTGCTAGGGCTTGACGTGACCAGCCAATTGATCGGAGGGGGCCTCTCCGACCGCCCGTCTAGCCCAATATAGGGCCAAAGTGGAGTATTGCATGTCATGAACTGCTCATCCACCTGGGCTCTATCCTTAAGCATCACGGGTCGCCACCCACGACCATTGGGGGAGTCTTACCCCTCTGCAGAGGTACAGTCGGTGCATTCTAACGCCCCAGCCGACAGGGCGGATATAAAGATGAGTACCTGCGCTTACTGGATATAAAAAAAGGTATGTCTTATTCTATGTAGAATTAGGTTCTTAAATTACCAAGTGTTGTCCACTCATAGTGACTAGGACTTATAGGTATATAACCGACATTAGGTTCCTATAATGCATTAGTGAATCCAGTGTTACACTAACACTGAATATGTGGTAAAGAAAAGATGAGACAAACTCATATGAACAATAAGTATGCATAACTTTTAATAAGCATTTATAACATACAAGACTTATCACATAACTAAATCAACGTGTCCCAAGAGATTAGATGTTGGCATTTTACCCATGAACTATCAGAGTGTAAGAAGAGGTACAAGAAATTGTGGAAAGAATTACTTTTATTTTCACGGTAAGGTGAAATAAAATACCATGCCAGGGTTAGAGATAAATGTCTCCATTCTGTTCAACGGAGAGAAATACAAAAAAAAAAAAAAGAAATTCTCACGTGATCAACGGACACATGACGTGGGAATCCACGTTCGCAATTCAAGGAAGACAATTATTTTTGTCTCTCTATAGCACCATCACCTCACAGATATTTAAAAAAAAAACACAAAGAAATTGTGTTATGGCAATTTCAAACAGCAAAGAAGGTGTTGAAAGTAACAGAAATAAAAGTAAACAAGTAGAACTATTAAGACTGTTGTTGTGAAGGAAAGGTACAAGGCAATTATAAGAGTTTATAATTGGGTTAACAGTTTATTCTGGGTTAGTAATAATAATGTGTTAGAGTATACATTTCTGTAAATGTCTTTAAGAGTTGTGTAAATGTCTTTAAGAGTTGCCAGAGGATTTCTCCTGGCGGGGATATATTTTTAGGTAATACAAGGAGTTTCAAGTAGTACACTTATCTTATTTGTATTGGTCTTAGTAATGTCTCTAAGTTGTCCGGTAAAGTCGCTGTGGTCTGTTGTCCGGTAAGGTCGCTGTGGTTCTGTTGTCCGGTAAGGTCGCTGTAGTTCTGTTCTTCTGCTAGTGTCAGCTAGTTCTGCTCCCTTTGCCTGTCGGGCCTGTTCTGCTCAATTTTAGGGGTCTGCCCCTGGCCTCTGATTCCAGGAACTAATAGGGGCAGATAACCCAATTTCCGATAAAAGAGATCAGATTTGTGTCAGAGTTGTCATACATTTTATTCGGGATAAATTCAGTTATTCTGTCTGATGTCCATTTTGCCTGGTTTGTATTGGATTTAAAGAAATTAAAGTAAATCAAGTGGTCCCTATGGTGTAATAGGGTATTGTAGCAAGCAGCATGCCGAAGGCTAAATCTCCTAAAGTAAGGTGTAGCAACCCTTTATTGGCCGTCTTGGGTGTTGGATAATGGGATGCCTACTATGCGAATGGGGAAGCAGAAAATTAGTAGTCGTGGGTTGAGTAATTCTGATGGCTACCTTGAGATGGAGATACGCATTCTGTTGCCTTAACAAAATTGGGAGGAGAAAAGAAAATGAGGAAGGCTGTGACCCTGCTTTTATAAGCGTCATCCCATGACCCCTAAGGGGTGGTCTGCTACTGCTACTGGCCGGTGAAACCGGAATTTTGACCCCTAAGGGGTGCTAGCCGGTGAAGCCGGAAGTTTGTCCCTTAATAAATTTCAACAGATTTGCCGGGAAAGAAGACACCCAATTTCCTAGACAGAATACGCGATCTAATATCATAGACGACTGGTGTTCTTAAACTTACTAAATATGTTAATTTTGTTGATATTCCCATAGAATAAGGTCTATATTG
The DNA here is from genome assembly GCA_023376005.1 of Doryteuthis pealeii. Classification (NCBI taxonomy): domain Eukaryota; kingdom Metazoa; phylum Mollusca; class Cephalopoda; order Myopsida; family Loliginidae; genus Doryteuthis; species Doryteuthis pealeii. The sequence continues at coordinate 35,459,272 of CM042156.1, forward strand.
TATTTCTTGGGGGCACAGATGGCAATTCACATGTTACACGATACACCCCTTGGAACGCCGTTTTGTTATATCATTTTATGCTCTATATTTCTAGGAGGGGGTGTTCATTTACAAGCCACTTCAATTATAACGCGATATGCCATCGTAGACCCCAAGGATTTGTTATATCTAAATATGTCTATATTAGATTCCTTCTATAAAATTATTCTTTCCTTATATATATATATATATATACTTACCAACCCCTCCGCACGAGCAGGATGTGACACAAGGTCAATTTCTTAAGCGGAGTTTAACAGGTTTGAATTCAGAGTTTTCCTTCTCCTAGACTGGTTGCCTAACCAAGGTTAAAGAGCCCTTGGGATCACGCCGTTAATTTCATTAATAGACACAGGCCTCGAAAGGCTCGTGTTATCGCGAGTTATTCATAGTTGAGTCACTACTAATCAAGTAGCTAGTCACACTGTTGGAGAACTGCGTGTTGACTCTATTATTTATATTCCTGTACAAAAAAGTAATAAATCTTTTCCGGATTTTCAATGTTGGTAATTGATTAATTCAGTCACAACACAGTTGAGTGATCCACCCTCTAGCCGTGTCTGCTCACGGCCTACTTATTATTATACTACTTATTACATACAATAATAAGTAGGCCGTGGTCTGCTGCATCTGGTAATCTTCAAGGAGTTTCCAAGTGAAACAAATCTTTTATCTGCGTTATTCGGACTCTTGTCCCCATCTTCATTGTTATGTGTACAACGTTTCGGCCGATATGCCCTCCGGCCTTCTTCAGGTATTTCTTGTCGGACTCGGGAACCTTCTCGGACTCGGGAACCCTCTTTTCGAACTCGTACAAATAACAATGAAGATGGGGATAATAGTCCGAATAACGCAGATAATACTAATCATCAAGCCTCATCTCAAACATTCAGAGAAATCTTTTATCTTTTCTGAGAAATATATTTTGTATCAGTTCAAGTGTCAGGCGAATTAATAATTAATGTTACTGGTTTTAGGGTCTCTCTCCTCTCTCTCTCTCTCTCTCTCTCTCTCTCTCTCTCCCGTTTGCTGTCGTTTACGCAGTGCACTAACAATATTGACTTTTCATTTATTGACGACTGAATAAGCTTTCTTTCAGGGGGGTAGATCAGTGGACTGAAAACCGAAAGGTTTGGATTTGTATATGGAAAGGCATAGACCGGTTGCCATACCAAAGTTAAAGAGCCTAGACTGCTCTACTATTTACCCATAGCTGAAGGGAGAATATTTGGATTCATATCTTTCCCAAGGGTATTAGCGCAATATAAAATGCAAACAGCCTTGTCCTGGGTTTGAATTCGTGTCGCCGTGTCCATTTCCTACGACATTATAACCATTATACAACAAGCACCTCCATAAGTTTTAGCAAAATACATTTTTTTAACTGAACTCATATTAAAAGATATTGCTGACTTTTTTAAACGTGAAATCTTATCGTTTAATCTATCCAGTCCTCTGCTTCTTTTGACTTTGTGCTGGAAATTTAAAAAAAAATTTGAAACTTAATACCTTCTTTTCCTCTCGGGAGTCCCATCGTGGTGTAATGGTTAGCAAGCTAGTCTCGGGGATCCATCATTACTAAATAGCGAATTGGATCCTCGCTGGATTTCTCATACTTGCAACCTTGTGTCACTTCCTACCCGTGGCAAACGGGTTGAGTAAATGGCTATTCTCAGTGTCATGAGGGCATCCCATCATTGTGTAATGGTTAGCAAGCTAGTCTATCAGATCCATTACTACTGAATAGTCAGTTCGGTCCTTGCTGGCTGTCCCATACTTGCGACCTTGTATCACATCCTACGTGTGGCGAACAGGTTGGGTAAACCTATTACTTAATTGTGAGTTCGATCCTCACTGAATGCCCCATACTTGAAACCTTGTGTCACATCCCACCCATGGCGTCCCATCGTGTTGTAATGGTTAGCAAGCTAGTCTCGCAGATCCATTACTTCTAAACAGCAAGTTCGATTATCACTGGATGCCCCATACTAGTGACCTTGTGTCACATCCTATCCTTGACGAATGGGTTGGGTAAGAAGGATGTCCCATCATGGTGTAATGGTTAGCAAGTTAGTCTTGTAAATCCATTACTACTGAATAGTGAGTTCGGCCCTTGGTGGATGCCCCATACTTGTGACCTTCTGTCACATACTATCCGTGGTAAATGGGTTGAGTTATTACCTACTCTTTGGGCGTCCCATCATTGTGTAATGGTTAGCAAGCTAGTCTCGGAGATCCATTATTACTAAATAGCGAGTTTGATCCTCACTGGATTTCTCATACTTGCGACCTTGTGTCACTTCCTACCCGTGACGAACGGGTTGGTATAAATACCCACCTTCTTTTTTATTTCTCTTTATGTCTTGTTACTGATTTATTTACCCCCACCTCCACGTTATACCCAATTGACAACAATTACTTGCGTTTCTATGGTAACAAGCGTAGTGACATTTAGTTTACTATAATATTGGAATTTTGTGACTAATCTAATTTTTTACGGTTTATTTATAGTTGGTATTAATATTGTCAACCAAGGTTAAGGATAAATTGTTAATATAAACTGCAGGAGATACATTTTCAATCGCCATGAAAAATGAAGTGAAGTCGATGAATTGTTGTCCTTGAATGTTCTATCATGATCTATATAGTAAAGTAAGTAAAGTCGTCGGGGCGGCCTAATGTCGGTATCAACCAGACAGCGAGGGAGTCTATCCCCTTTTCACTAGCGCTAGACCAAGGAGATTATTTTAGCATCTGAGGTGGAGCGCCACACCTACCATCAGCTCCTTACTTTACCGCACAGATCTCCGTGCTACTCATACGCTGAGTTGGCGGGGGCCGATATGGAACTAGGAACCTTGTGGTTTCTAGCCGAACACTCTACCGACTGAGCTAAACCGGCCCATCTTATTCCTTAATCTTCTGACCGTCATCATCTTGCAACACCCTCTGGTTAAAAATGAGACCGTCCAAATTGTCCAAGATGAGATGCAAAAATCCCCATTATCTAAAAATTCGACAGATAAGCAATCTTTCGAATTTTTATTTCTTACTAGCAGCGGCTACCCGGCGTCTGCTGGGTAGAGGGGATTTTTTTTTAAAGTTAGTCCTGCAGATCCATTATTACTGAATCGTGAGTTGAATCCTCGTGGAATGCTCCATTTAAATCCCTATGTAAAAAAAAAAAAAAAAAAAAAAAAAAAAATAGTCCTTGCATTGATCCAGCTACTCTGAAAATAAATGTTAATGTCAACTATTTAAAATATGAAATGAAAAAAATCCATGCTGTTATCATTTAAATTTTATTTTTTAATTATCTTCACGAATATAAATCAAATCTCTATTATTTTTGCTCAAAAGAAATTCAAGGCCAACAAATCATCGCCTGGTGATATTTGATGTGTATATATATATATTTACTTTGTCGTTAATTGTTTTATTTTCAAAGTTTCCCCCGGACATACATATACACACAACTGCTCTTTATATATGTATAGCTGAGTGTCGTCAACTCAGCTAAATAATGGACCATTCCGTTTTTATTACAAAAAAAGAAAGGTAAGAAAAAGGACATGCAACACAGAAAAATATAATAAGAAAGAAAGAAAGAAAGAAAGAGAGAGAGAGAGAGAGAGAGAGAGAGAGAGAGAGAGAGAGAGAGAGAGAGAGAGAGAGAGAGAGAGAGAGAGAGAGAGAGAGAGAGAGGGAAAGATAGAGAGAGCGGATGGGCACGCGGTAACTAAAAACGCTAATCTGTTTCAATCAATGAAAAGATGAAAAGAAGGAAAGAAAGAAAAAATGAGAAATATGAGTTAAATCAAGATTATTATACTTTTTATATATTGAACTATTCGGCAATAGCTCTTAAGTAAACATATAAAACGTCGTAATAATTAAATTATCATACTGTAGCATATCCACAGGTCCTGCTAGTCTTTACTATTCATCGCCAAGGCTGCTGTGCTTTGTTTCCCTAGAATGACACCTCTAGTAAGTTACGATTTTTAAAAAAGCAACTAAAAAATAAGATAAAAGAAAATGTAAGTCAAAATTAGATTTGCCTGCTTATATGTTATACCTACCTGTATATAATATGTTTAAATCTGGTGTAATTACAGCAAAACAAATGATATGTTACCTTTTGAAGTTGTCTGAAGGCCACGTGTGTCTGTGTTTCGGTATCCGACATCCCAACTCGTCGGCCTTCCCCCAAACTACGACTTTCTTTATGATGAATGATTTTGAAACTAAATTCTTGGAAATAATTTATCACAAAACAACCTTGACTTAATTAATACAAAGGATCTTAATTATACAGTTTAGACACGTTTTATTTATAATTTTTTACAAGTTTATATAATAAATTTGTGTGACTGACAACACAAAGAAGGACATTGCCGTTAACAAATAAAAAAAAACTTTAAAAGAACGTGACCTGGGAGGTAATCTAAGAAAAGAAAAAAAAAAAACTTGCAACATTAGACGGAGATTTTACATGATTTTAGTAATTGCAGTTGGTTGGTGTTAGGAAGACCTAACAAAAATAGAACTGCTCCCCTTTGATCAGTAGGGGACTAACGGAAACCCGAATGTGGGGGTTTCCGCTATGTTACTTTTGGATTGGGTTTGGTTGTGAATGGACGCAGCTTACCACGGTCACAGCACGGTTGAACTAGTTAAGTCACTTAAGGATAGAAGCATTATGTTGTGATGTTAGTTCAACAGTAAAAAAAGAAGTCAAGTCGAGGTAGGGTAAAAAGAGACAAGTGTATTTACAATAAGGTACAAGAACGGCTAGCTTGCCGCTAAACAGTAACAGTACGGTAACAGTACACCCTTTTCACTCTGTGTCTCACTATTTATAGTGAGAACCGGTGTATATTCTCCACTGTAGGAACGGCCGGTACAACACATTATCTACCCCGTGTTAAATAAAACCTTGTTAATTTTCCAACAACCTGGTCTTGCATTATCATTTCAATCCTCCATATTTTATCTGTATGTAAAAACATAACAGTTGGTTGGTTGAATTTACGGACATACATACACACATACATACATATACACAACTGCCCTTTATATATTTATAGATAAATAGATAGCTAATCTTCGTTTCTGGTCCATGTTTTGTTTTTATTCAAATGTTATAAAAAGACATATAAAAAGGCCTGGCGCCTCAACGTTAAGCAAGACACAGAGAGGAGAGTAGCCTAGACAGAAAGCCAGAAAGAGATAGAAAAGCCAGCAGCCCCAGAAAGCATCACAGTTTGTGTGCATTCAGTCAGCGCCTTCTAAGATATTTAGAGGGTCTTGATTCAGTGCACCAATGACTGTCACTCAAGAATTGGCCTGCAGAGTCACTTGCGCAGATACAGATAAAAAATTTTTTTTTTTTTATTTTGGACACTACGCCATCTTAAAACACATATCAATTTCATATACAAAAAAGGAATAAAGAACATAGAAATATTTTCTACTTTCATTTTCGCTTTCATTTTTCATTTTCCCAATTTCTCCCCAAAGAATTTTGACGCCTTCTTCATCTTTTCCCGCCTTTCAATATTTCGTTCATTATTTCTTGATATTCAACCAGGAAACATGTCTTTCTTTCGTCTCTATCCTTTTCCGCTTCTCAGTGTACGAAGTTGGAGAATGAAAAGTTCTCGGCCCGACCAACAAAGGAATGGTACAGAACAATTAAACGTACATGAAATGTACATGCATTTCCATTCGGAGGTTTAAAACAATTGGCACATCATTTTTCATGTTTCGTGAAACTTTCATGAAATAAAATAAAAATTTAAAAAACAAACAAACAAAAAAAACAACAAACAAACAAACATACGAATTAAATCAAGAGGCAATTCTCTTCTTAGATTGTTATATACCCTACCTATGACCATTAATGAGTATGTCCCAATCCACATATACCCTACCTATGAATATTAATGGGTATATCCCAATCCTCAAGCATCCTACCTATGAACATCAATGGGTATGCTCCAATCCTCATATACCCTACCTATGAACATTAATGGGTATATCCCAATTCTCATATAGCTTAGTAAATAACTATATACGTGTCTCCTCGTGTTACTACTTAAACCCAGTCGGTAATATTACAACGTTGCGGAGGGGGTGCGTACATACATACTCTCGCTTGCTTTCCTCAATTCCTTCCCATTTGATATTATTATGAAAGTCTCTCTGTCGGAATGCGTGTATGAACATTAATGGGTATGTCCCAATCCTCATAAATACAAGAGTAGTATTATGCTGACTGAGTAGTCTAATACCACTAGCAGTGTTATAAAGATTCATTCCATTTCATTTCCAACCTTCGTTTGGTTATTTCACATTTAGTAACCTTTGTTAGGTTTCAACATTTTGGCGACGATGATAAGATATTGACATTGTGCAGAGTAAATCTAAAAAGTAAATCTAAATATACCCTACTTATGAACATTAATGGGTATGCCCCAATCCTTATAAATACAGGAGCATTATACTGACTGAGTAATCTATATCACTAGCATCTATATCAAAACCATCCGAAAATTGGGATAATTTTAAGTAGGATAAAGCCATAGAGCGAAAGAGGCATTTTGGTGAAAGTGGCTGCACAAGGAAAGAATGAAAGATTTTATTTTTGAATGGATCGGTCGGCGAGTGAACCTAGCTAATTAGATCCATGTAGTGGTATGACCAGTTTTGTTACCCTTCCCCCAATTTAAAACTTCCGGCTATATGCCGAGTCGGGGGCACACTTGCTGTATCTCACTAAGATAAATAAAAAAAATTTGGAGTGAGTGCACGAGTGTGCTCACTTCAAATATATCACTAGCAGTAGATTACCTTTCTTCACGCCGCTGGCGAGTATTGTATTTTTTAATGTTATAAAAGATTCCATTTCATTTCCAACCTCCGTTTGGCTATTTCTCATTTTGTAACCTTTGTTAAGTTACAACATACACAGACCGAGAACTTTTCAGCACTTCTTCGTGTATAAAAAGCAGCTGTACGGCGATTTACCTCGTATCACACAAGCCATCCAAATAAGCTAGATACAGCTGGAGAAGCTAGGACGAACTCACAAGTGACGTTCTCCTGTGGACACCTACACTGGTATTGTGCCACATCTAAGCTAAGCTTAGTAAATAACAATATACGTGTCTCCCCGTGTTACTACTTAAACCCAGTCGGTAATACTACAACGTTGCGTGTATGATTTCACAATAAAATGTTAGAGGAATCAAAAAGATATTACACTCTGATCATATATATGAAATGTAACGGTCGTACATCCAAACAAACAGAATAGATTTATGGCACATCAGTCTTCATGGGTTATTTAATGCCAAAGTCATCCTTGTAGAAGAACAATAGTGGTACTATTTAACCCATAGTTGGGGAATGAAGGTATTAGTAAGATCCCCACTCAATAGGGGTGTTCTAGATATGACACTGTTTTGGAGATCTGGGCATTGCTTTCTTTTATTTAATGGCACATCATTCTTCATGGGTTATTTAATTCCAAAGCCATCATTGTAGAACTGTAGCAATACTATTTAACCCCTAGGATAAGAACGTACATTCCTTTCCCAAGTCCAAAAGTGAACGTAATAGTATGACTGGAGTTCGAACTCTCAACTACGATGTTGAAGTTCAACACGTTAGCCACTACGCCACAGCGATCTCCGCCCCCGAATTTATGCGAGTCGGCACTCGAATTCTAAAACAAGCAGAATAATAGTTGAGATTAACATTGTTGTAACATTAGATGAAGTGTTGGTTTATTGAGATGAGTGAAATTTTTAATTGCAGCAAAAAGTTTCGAGGTCAAATGTTAATTTGAAAATGAAGACCTTAAGGCAAAATCAAATATGTCTTCCCTTTTCGAATCAGTTTTAATTTTCAAGGATAAAAATCTCTTCTTTTTGAGATCAATTTGCAAAAGTTAATCAACCTTCTTTTTCTACTTCTTCCTTTTTTTTCCTTAACCCCCTTCTTTTCTTAACATCCTTCTCTTTTCATTTTTTTCCTCCTCTTTATCCATCGTTGTCTTTTCTCCCTTTGTTCTCTTATACTCTTCCCTTTCTACTTTACTAGCAGCGGCTACCCGGCGAAGCCCGGGTACATGATAAAACAAAAACATGGTTTAATAATCGTTTGCAGATCTATTACTACTGAATAGTGAGTTCGATCCTCGCAGGATGACCTATAAAAATCACCACATAAAAAAGATCTTATTTTTAATCCGGCCTGGTGGGAGGTAAGAGAATTTTTTTTCGTCAGAGTAGAGGAATGACATCACATAATGATATAGTAAGACGTTTTAATTCAATAATTAACTTTATTTTTTAAATAAAATATAAATGACGCGATTTGCAAAATTTCAAATTAATATTTAAAAAAAAAAAAAAAAAAAAAAATTAAATAAAGTAATCAAATGGTGGACCATATGATCTTTAGGCACCCCTTTTGTTTTGCTGATTCATAAGTACATTTTTTCATTTACACCGTCAGCATCCGGTTGTTTGTTAACAACGATTTTTAGAGTTTTTTTAAATTATAAAACTAACCCCTAACCCTAACCCCTAACAAACAACCGGATGTTGACGGTGTAAATTAAAAAATGTACTTATGAATCAGTAAAGCAAAAGGGGTGCCTAAAGGTCATATGGTCCCAAATGGTTTCTATAACGACGTCTCTTAACTCTCTTCAAAGATTTCTCAAATTCCTCTTATTTACCCACTTCTTGATTCCTGATTTTTGTCTTTTTCCCTCTTCACGTCTTCTTGTTTTCTTTCTCCTTCCCCCACCCACACTCTCACGGTTCTCTTCATTTTCTCCTTTATTTCTCCACTTTAATTCTTTTTTCTTTTCTTTTTCTACCGGCCCTCGCTAACTCAGCGTATGAGTAGCACAGGGATCTGTGCGGTAAAGTGAGGAGCTGACGGTAGGTATGGCGCTCCACCTCAGACACAAAAAACAATCTCCTTGATCTAGCGCTAGTGAAAAGGTGATAGACTCCATCGCTGATTGACCGATACCGACTTTAGGCCACCCCGACGACTTTACTTTTTACTTACTTATTTCTCTTTTTCTTTCTTTCTGCTTCATTTGATTTTCTTTTTCTTCTCTTTCTTTACTTTCTTCTCTTCACTTTTTATCCCCACCCATTTCTTTCTTTCTTTCTTACTGCCGTTCTTTCATTCGTTCTTTCTTTCTTTCTTTCTCTTCTTCTTTCTGTTTGTCTTTCTTTCATCCCCTTCATCACCATTACTCCCAGGTTCACCCTGACCCGAAGTGGTAGTACCTGTTAAGGTCACATCTATGGGTTAAATAAGTAAAAGTAAAAGTAAGTCGTCGTCATCGGGTGGCCTAAAGTCGGTATCAGCCAGACAGCGATGGAAGTTTATCCCCTTTTCACTAGCGCTAGACCAAGGAGATTGTTTTAGCATTTGAGGTGGAGGGCCACACCTACCACCAGCTCCTCACTTTACCGCACGTATCCCTGTGATGCTCATACGTTGGCAAGGGCCGGAATCGAACCAGGAACCATGGGGTTCCCAGCCGGACACTCTCCCGACTGAGTAGAAAAAATGAATTTTAACAATGTTAAAAAAATTAAGTTTGAAAAAAAGAATTTTCAATATTCATCAAGAATGAATAAACCCAAACGTCTTCGGCATAAAATAACCCGTCAATGGTTGACATGCTGTAAAAACCAACCAACCAACCAACCAACCAACCAACCGGTGATTTCTTTTCTTTCTCCTCTGTTTTAAACTTACCGCCATTTACTGATTTTTCCCGCCCTTCTGACATTTTTACTTCGCCATTTTGTTTTTACACTGAATCAGGATTAATTTAGCGTTAGGAAGACAAAATAAATAGATAAATATTTTTTTAAAAGGACGCAGAGCGGCAACGTCAAAGGAGAAACCTAATTCAATTAATTAATAGAAACGGTTTTGTAAATGAAATTTATTACAAATAATAACAGAGACGAGGAAAGAAAAAGATAAAAGAAGAAAAAAAATTAACGGCAATAAACGCAATAATATTTCGTTCTGTGAAAATACCAACTGTTTGCCAGAAAAATCAGATAATTAGTTTGCGTTGTCATCGTTCCCCCTTGAAAACTCCCTGGGATGACCCACCCCCACCTCTTACGATTGTGGGAAGGCTAATAATAATCATTTGTCGTTATCGTAAAACAACCTCATACTACTACTCAGGTTTTATGTCCCTCTTGTCAATTTTAGCATCAATTACAGTTACTGCTGCTGTTTCTGCTGCTGTTGCTGCTACCGGGGTACTGGCAGATATAGCTTTATGGTTAGAGCATCAGATTACAAACCAAATGGCTCTCATGTATTTTTCAAGCTGGTCTTTCACGTCGTTGAACATTCTCAGCTTGCAAAATACTTTTGTTGTTGTTGTTGATATGGTGGAATACTTAATCAACGGAGAAATGAAATATAAAACCGACCCCCCCCCCAACCACCGAAAAACAACTGAAGAAAACTGATTTGTCAACCAAGTATAAAAGTGAATGGATCGAGAAGGGTTAATAGATATGAAAAGAAAATAGTGAAAAGGAAGAGAAACAAGGAGACAATCTCATTGATTTTTTAGGAAACTTGATTATACGCTATCTTGAATGTGAAGTGGGGCGTCCAATCGTTGTGTAATGGTTAGCTAGCTAGTCTCGCAGATCCATTTTTATTACACATAAAGTTCAATCCTCGCTGGATGTCACATCCTACCCGTAGCAAACGGGTTGAGTAAATGTCTTGATGTGAAATTGTGTTTCACTTCCATAGGGCCAAACACACACACGCAGTCCCCCCCCCAGTCTCTCCTGACCAACCAAGAATTTTAACTCACTTCTCCCTACCACCTCCCTTTCCTAACAAGCACCGAACAACTTCCTCATCTTATCTCCCCCTACAAACTACAATCCTCTGATCTTTCCCCCTCTACTTTCCATGATAGATATCCTCTGATCAACCAAATCTTCACAAACTTTCCCTTCCCCTGAATTTCATCATCAACCCACTTTCTCTTCTATAAATACAAATGTACGTACCATGTTTTGAATAAATAGACTGATGAAGTTCATCGCTTAAAGCGGAACGAAATATTTCTCTCCTACTTCTACTTGTTTGAGTCATTATTTTTGTCCACTTTTCCTTTTACCTTATATTATATATATATATATATATATATATATATATATATATAATATATATATATGAATAATCCTTGGTAAACTGTGCAATACCAGAACTAAGAGCTTTGGATATTGAAAAAACAAATGAGGAAAATAATGATCTTATATGGTATGGTTGCATGGAGAACATTTAAAAAGGGAAAGAATTGTTTACATAATCTCTGTGCATGTGTAATAGAAAAATCTGAGGAAGAATTGAGACTGTTATGACCACAGCAGTGATTGAGACTGATAAGAATACTTAGAAAAATCCTGAAGAACCGAGGAGATATAATGTCACTCGAATTCCAGGAAAAACTGATGGGAAAAACTCACAAGCAGTAAAGTAATAAAAATGTTTGTGATAATTTTATGATAAAAGTCCTAATCGAAGCAAATTATTGGTATCGGTAAAATAATCCGACAGTCTTTGAAGAAGTAAATGGCGATGATAGCATCAATAATGACTCGGACAATAAATATAGTAGTAGTACTAATAATATAACGACTAAAAAAAGTTTATGAGTATGAAGTTAAACTAGTGAAGTTCCAATTCTGGAGCTCTGTGGAGTGTGGAGTACTCATTCATCACCATTACTCTCAGGTCCACTCTGACCGCAGTGGTAGTACATGTTGGGGTTTATAGGTTAAATACAAAAAATAGTTTTAAAAAGTGTTAAAAAATTGAGTTTAAAAAATTGAGTACCCATCAAGACTGAATAAAACATAGATACCACCAATTTTCCCTATAAAATTTACCCCCCCCCCCATATTTAACACAATGAAACTTGCATAAAAATTGATATTTTCTTGAAAATTTTTTCCATTCGAAAGAAGAAACATTAAACAAACTCCTGATGATTTTTTAAAAAAATTTTCAGCTTACAAAAATAATGAAAATTATGATTGAAAAACAACGTTTTCATTTTTGCGCCGTTAAATCAGCTGAAATTTAACGTAACCAAAAACAAGTTACGAGAAGAGGATTTTAAAAAAATTCTATGGAAAATCAATTATTTGTCCGATTTTCACGAAAATTTCCATAACTATTTACCTTTGGATGTAAATATGTCTGAAATAGTTTTTTCCTAAAATATATTAGGGGAAATATTTTTTACGAGGTCTATCCCCCCTATTTTATTTTATGAATATTTTTAAAAATGAACCGTCAAAAAACGTTTATACTTTTTTTTTCTATAAAGATAAGAGTCTGAATAACTATATCAAAAAGTTTGTATAATACTCAAGGCAGTAGTTTTTGTGAAAAAAAAAAGAACTCTAAAATAAAAAGTGCAAACAAATGTCATAATATTATTATTTGAAGACTTTTTTTTTACTTTTTTAATTGATATGTACATATGTATATTCTATTAAATTGTCAAGAAAAAAAAATTAAGAAATTAATTTTTAAGAGATTTTAAATCTTTTATGTGCTTAAATAATGTGTTGTTTTTTTTAATGTTTAAAAATATTTTTTGTGTGTACAAATCGAATTTTTTACGGATATTTAAATATAATATAACACTGAATTTTAGAATTCATGTGAACTAAAAATTTGTCCGATCCACGATATATTACTATTTTTAAGAGTATTTAAGAGTTTTTTTTTCATTGTTGAATAGTAATGTTTGGTTCTTATAATATACGGAAGTGCAAAACTGACAACATTTGTAATGCTTATTCTTTTCTTTGCTTTAGTTACACTATAAATTCAACTAAAAAATATTCCGGAGTTATTCTGAAACTACCACAAAAAAAATCTTTCAAAAATCGCTGAAAACCAATAATCGGTTATTGAATCTGCACAAGAAAACAATTATGTCGAATACAGTCACCCATACATTTAAATGTATAATTGTCAAAGAGAGATAATATGTAAAGTTAGAATCCCCGTTTCCACATAAAAATAACCCTTTTGTATGTAAAACGGACTATTTTATTTATTTATTTATTTATTTTTTAATTAACAGTGAGTAATTTTTCCCAATCGGATGATTTGATCTTTGATTTAACTGTTTTTCTTTGTAACAACTCTGTATGATCGTTACTTTTTTAGAGAGATTTTTTAAAAACCAAGTTAAAAAAATATTTACTTTCGTGTATTCAATATCGCCTAAACTGATCACGTGATCCGAAAATGGTTATCCCTAATAAAAACAAAACGTCTTCGGCATAAAATAATCCAACAATGGGTGACATACCGTAAAATCCAACCAACCAACCAAAAAGTATTACTAACACGAACAACAACAACAACAACAACAACAACAAAAATCAATTCTAATTAGGACAAAGCAAATGATGGCAACAATCTCAACAACACAAACAAAATTGTCTTCTTTCTTTCCCTGTTGTATCGTCGCGCGTCATGACCTCATCAAAATTCCTCGAATGACGCACCCACCATTTTTCTTTTTCACCCACTCTTATCCTGAACGACGAGATCGGGGGTAGGGGTGTCAGTGATGCTGCCGAGTCACCACAATCGACTCAGTGACATCCAAGAATATACAGATGGGGATGGGTGTGTGTGACCCGTGAATACGACGACAGCAATGTATCTCTCATCTCTCCGACTCAACTCACACAGATATTGGCGGCGGCAGGACACTCTTTTAAAAGTGGGGATGATGGTGGAGTAGAATGCAAGAATAGGAGAATTCAGGCGATTCACCCTCCTCCTAATTTCGGTTCTGCTACTGGAAGCGCCAATGTTTGGCTCTATGGCTTCCGAATAATCAATTCTTTAGAGAGCGTATACAGCTGGAAATTGGCCGGATAATCCCGACTGTATGACGTCGTCATGTATTGCAAACCCTTCTTATTACGTGACGTCGCCGCGTTCGACCCCCCCCCCAAAAAAAAGAAGAACGCTGCTTTGAAAACGCAGACGAACATAAAGTGTAACGATAACTTGTATAGATTTTTCTTTGGCTAAAAATCAATATCAGCCATTATTCTAGAGGCAAAACAATAAATGACCGAATCCCTAAACTGAGAAAAAAGATTTGAGAAACATTTAGTCCAAACCAGGAGAATTTTTATTTTTTTATTTTTTTTTAATTCTAAATTCAAAATTTTAACTTGTTAGAATTGGAAACAAATTTCTTAAAAAAATTTTCAACAAATAAAACTAGACATTAGCAATAATTTCGTCTGCTAGGAGTTTTAAAAGCGAATTAAAAATAATTAAATCTATTATTTAAGGTCAAACTTTGTCTAAATCGATAAGTAGTAACATACTGACCATCATTAAAAAAAAAGAAAAATATCATTACATATGCAGTTTATTTTTAAAAGATTTAAAACCATTTGTTTTGGTCAATTTCGACGCAATCCGCCATTCAGCCTCTTTTTCGATGGTTTTAAGTGCTTGTTTACAATTTTACTGTAACATTCGCGATTGCAAAAAAAATTACCAAAAATCAGGTAATTATCCGATTTTAATGAAATTTTCAATATTGATTTAACAATTAATGAATTTTATAATGCATCAGTTATTTTATTTCAAAACTTTAATTTAGTATTTTTGCTATGAAAAATTAATATATAAAATTCATTTAAAATGTGAAAAGCATGATGTTAAGTTTAAAATGTTATATTTTTAGATTCTAGAAATAGATATCTACTTAATGCAAACCTTATTTTTTTAGATGAAAGTAATAAGTTTTGAAGAAAAACTCTATTGAAAATGTACCCCTCCCCTTTTTAAGCAGAAAAAACATCGATGTATAATTTTTTCTTTTATAAAATAATAGCCAATTAAATAATTATCGAAATGAGTAAAAAAGAAATCTCCAAAAAAATAAATTATTTATTATTTTTTTGCATTTTATTTTTCGATTTTTGGTACTTATTTTCTCATAAAACAACAACTGTAAAAATTTTTTTGTTTCTATTCATAACTTCGGTCTTTTATCTCATTATTTATACTGTAATTAGTATCGAAAATTACCAACTCGCAAAACATTTTACGCCCCCAACATAAGGGGGGTCAAAATTAAGTGACTTGAAAAAAATGAGAAAGTTTTGAAATAAAATAAATAATGCGTTATAAAGATCGTTTATTGATACATAAACACTGAAAATTTCATTAAAATCCGATAATTCCTGATTTTTGGTTAAATTTTTTTTTGGGCTAAAGTCATTTTGTCAAAAACGCATTTTAGGCTCATTTTGCCAGTAGCTAAATAAAACTAACAATTTTAGAGAATGATTGAATTTAGATCACAAGAACGTTAACTATCTAAAAAAAAAAATGTTATTGAGTGTTCAAGTCAGCTTTTGGCGTTCAGTGGAGATCACATGACAGCTAACTACGTTCATACACCACCAGCACCTTCCTTAGTATTCTAGTTGATTTCTAACAATGGTCAGTGACACAAGCTTGCAAGCCACCATTTTACGGTAGGCGTACGATACTGCCTAGCTCAATCTGGGACAAGGGTGCAATAGTCACGTGTCAAGTGAGGGTCGAACTTATTCACTTGTTGGCGAGGCAAGTTTGCTGACTAATCACCATTCTGTGTCATTTACAAATTCTTTTCGCTTTCTTTTAAAAGAAAATCTCTATACTGGGATCAGTATCGCAACTCACCCGGAAGTTGGGAAATGAAGCACGAATTAACAACAACAACAACAACAACAACAACAATAACAATAATAATAATAATAATATAATAATAATAATAATACATAGACCTTGCTAGAGAATTGAAAAAATTGTGGAATAAGAGGGTGAAAGTGAAACCAATTGTAGCTGGTGCACTAGGAACGGTCCCCAAAAGCTTGGAAAAAAGACTGGAGGAACTGGAAATCAGAGGAAGAATTGAGACCATCCAGACAATTGAATTGCTATCGGCTAGAATAGTCAGAAGAATCCTGAAGACCTGAATAGACTTGTTGTCATTCAGACTCCAGTGAAAGGCCATCAGCTAACGATGGTGTGAAAGACTCACAGGAGTGAACATAATAATAATAATATGAAGGTGAAGATCGTTCCAATTGTAATTGGTGCTCTAGGAAGGTTCCCTAGGGGTTTAGAAAAAAGTCTAGATGAACTGGAAATCAGAGGAAGAATCGAGAACATCCAGACTACAGCATTGTTGAGATTGGCTCGAATACTCAGAAGAATCCTGGAGACCCGAGGAGACTTGCTGTCACTCAGACTCCAGTGAATGACCATCAGCTAATGCTGATGTGAAAACTCAAAAGGAGTAAATAATAATAATAATAATAATAATAATAATAATAATAATAATAATAATAATAATAATTGTAGTTGTTGCCCTTGGCACGGTCCATAAGGTTTTGGAGGACGAATTGGAGGAATTGGAAATCGTAGGAGGAATCGAGACTATCGAGACAACAGCATTGTTAAGATCGGCTAGAATACTCAGAAGGGTCCTGGAGACCCGAGGAGGCTTGCTATCACTCTTTTTACTCTGAATAAAATCTAATCGGAAATCTTTATATTACACAATTTAAATTGAACTCATTCTGTTTTTAATACTTTTTTTCCGTAGGTTCAATAAAATCACCATTAATCCTAATTTTTCTGTAAAGTTTAAAGCCGTTTTTTTTAGAGGATTTATTGCCCATCTAAGCGATCTTGAATAAATCACTTGATCTCTTTGTTTATATTGGCGCCTTTCCTGATTGATTTTGCGCCATATTTGCGACAATCTCGTCCATATCATAAGGCGGTCATGTGACCTCCTCTGCTACAAAAATGGCCGACACAATAGTCTCCTATATTTATCACTTTTCTGTATAAAAATATCAAAACAGAATTAGATTTTATATTTATTTATTTATTTATTTATAATAAAAACTATATAAGTAGGATATATCAAATCAAAATACATTAGCAAAGTTTATATTCCGCCGACATAAAATAGAAGATAAGATTCTTTGCAAATGGCGTAAAGATTGTATCCGTGATTATTTTATTGATCATAAAGAAGGAAAATTTTCTGTCCCCACTTCTTATTTCTAATTTGAAATAGTTATGTATTAACACGCCTCATATACATTGCGTCATTGATTAAAAGTTTGGCTTTCTTGTGCTTGATCGGACGCCATTAACCTTTTCAAAACTGGCTTATATTCTCGCGTTGTCATAAAGTTGAAATGATGTCAAATTCGAGAAAGGGATTAATGGGCGTTCCTGTTGACATGGATATCCAAAAGAATGTCTTTGAGAGTCTCCTGCATCTTCTTTCAAGCCAGGGAAACTGTAAAGATAACAAAATATTTTTTAGTATTATTTGGATTATTCGGACTATTGTCCTCATCTCCATTGTTATCTCTACAACGTTTCGGCCGATGTGCTCTCCGGCCTTCTTCAGGTATTTCTTGTCGGACTCGGGAACCTTCTCGGACTCGGGAACCATCTCGGACTCGGGAACCTTCTTGTCGTAATCGGCAGCCATCACGGAACTTTGAACCTAACCCTTTATTCAGTCCACGGGGATATCCTGTTCTCATTCCACTAACCATAGCTGGGGTACAGGTATTAAGCTGTGTTAATTATTATTCTATGTTACTGCTGCTCCTGACCAGGATTGAGCCTGCAGTCTAAAGATAACTGTCACTTAGAAATGTCTTAACTTAACTCCTTTATCCACTAGGCTATGTGTCCAATTTTTTTAATGCCTAACTCCATTTACAATCATTTTTTCCGCTTTCTTTTTACCTTCGTCAGAAAAAACACTTTTCCATTCGTTCGTTATAATTAGCTTCACTAGTTGGCAGCCTTCCGTCTACAAGAGACGATGGAGTAGTGTCAAAGTTTTTTTTCTCTTTTTTTGAACTACATAGCCGGGCGGGTTTGTTTGGAGGATAAGCTGTTGCCCATGTAGCAATCCCCCTCTCCACACTGCCGCTGTGATCCAAAGGAAAGGTAAGGTACCAATGCGGTTTGGTAATGGTAGTGTCGCAGGAGTTGACGGGTAGCACTGGATTCCAGCATCACACCACCGTAGAGACTCTAGCTCCTGATTTGTTTTCGGGGTTTACTCCCTTAGCCTTTCCTTGACAGGTTTTGGGTTGGACTTTCCTTGACTTTGTTGGGTTGTCGTCCAAGGCTAAAGAGCCTCTTTTAATCCATTTTGGGGATCCATGCGAGTAGCAAGTACCAAGAGCCTGCTACTATTGGTGTCCCTGTGAAATGCAATGAGATTAGGGATACGGTATATTTGCCTTTGTGTATCAGCAACATTACCTTCATTTAAGCGCTAAACTTTCATTAACTTCGCCACACAACCGATTGTGAAGAACGATTTGGTAAAAATACAAACCTCTTGTGGCTAGGGTTTCTAAATTAACTTTAAACACACGAAAACGACATATATTCATTTACTAACCCATCTCTTACTTGTCACGGTTCTCCTATTTGATGCTAGGGGACAATAAAGGCAATTACCTCCCGTGTCTGCTATTAGCCAGTATGTTGCGTGGTCGGCTGCATTATAAAAATAATTTTATTGAGTGGTTGATTGATTAATTCTAACTGCGTTTAGGGTCATGTTATGCCTAGAGGTTAGGGAATCGTGTTAATTGTACGTTCATATTTACATTTGTGTAGTTGTTGCTTAAGATTTTTTTTTTGCAGACGACTGTATCGAATACGAGTAATTTTATACATATCTATTTGGCCTATAAATGGGACCCTAACGGATACTACCACTCCGGGTCAGAGTGGACCTGGGAATAATGGCAAGGAAAGGATATTCCACACTCTCCAGAACTCAGGAACTGGAACCTAACCATCAGATGCAGTTTAGTATCATACCTAGGCCCCTCCCCCTTTGGAGCGGTATTACCCCCTGTATGAGATATAGGGTAATTTATGAGGAAGTGCGTCCCGATCTCCTGTCTCAGAAATTGCTACCCGGTGACTTTTAAAATAACGTCCCCAGCTATGTCGTCTCTATTTGTTCATATCTATCTATATTATTTTGTTTGTTTATCTATCTATGTATCTCAGTCTATTCCAAACTATATATCCATCTTCATATCTAAACAAGAATTACGACAAATTTCTATAATAAACAAGATTACGACAAATTCTATAAATGAACAGAATTACGACAATTTTCTATAAATGAACAAGAATTACGACAAATTACGATAAATAAATAAGAATTACGACAAAAAAAGAGAAGCCCCCCCCCTCTAAAATACATTTAACGCCCTAAGTTGGTTGTTTTCTTTCAAGAAACACTGCCGAGACGACATAGCTGAGGACGTTATTTTAATAGTCACGGGTAGCAATTTCTGAGGCAGGAGACCGGGACGCACTTCCTCATAAATTACAGAGATATTGTCAGCGTATTCTAAACCCTGCCGACAGGGAGATATAACGTTTTATTGTAGAAAGGGTTTACTGCAAATTGAATTTTGCCTATCACAGGTAATCAGATTTCGAAAGGTAAATATCTCAAGATATTCAAGTGTTTATTTCAAGAGATTTATTTGGAGGCGTGTAGTGTAATGGTTAGAGTCGTATGAAATTGATTCGTCGACTCGAGTTCAAATCCTGGACGAGATTGTTTGCATTTCACATAGCGCTAATACTCTTGGGAAATGTATGCATTCAACTATTCTCCTATCAGCTATGGTTAAATAGTAGAGTAGACTTGGATCTTTAACCTTGGTAACCCGTCTAGGAGAAGGAAAACTCTGAATTCAAACCTGTTAAACACCGCTGAGGAAATTGACCTTGTGTCACATTCTGTTCGTGCGCATCTGAATCTACCTAAAGTGATGTAAGATACAAATGAAATAGATATGTTAAATTTAATATATAAAGCTATGTTTATATGTCACGGAATAATCTTTTGAGAGTAAGCAATGCGTGCCTAGTTTCCCCACAGTTATCTATCTATCTATCTATCTATCTATCTATCTACCTATCTATCTATCTATCTAGTCCATTGACACGCTCTAAACAGTTTATGTAAATAGACCACAACTTATTCTTTCTATATAACATGTTCGCAAATACGCTAATACTCTTGGGAAAGGTATAAATCCGATCTATTTCCCTCCAGTTATGAGTACATTGTAAGACAAACTGGGTTCTTTGACCTTCGTTAGGCAACCAGTGTAGGATAAGAAAAATCCTGAATTCAAACCGTTAAACTCTACTTAAGAAATTGACCATGAGTAACATCCTGCTTGTGTGAAGGGACTAGTAGATATATAGGTAACATGTTTACTGTTCTTTTTTTTCTTCTTCTTTTTCATTCGATGTCAAGTTAAAGGTTGATCTACTGAAAATGGAATACCCCAATGGGATAATTATTTTGTTTAATTTTCTCATTGAGAAAATTAAACAAAAGTCTATACATATATAAAAACAGTTAATATGTATGTATGTATGTATGAAGGAAACTACGAAAATAAAGCAATGACAAAGTAAATATATATAAAGTAAGCAAAGTCGACGGGGCGGCCTAAAGTCGATATCAGCCAGTCAACGAGGGAGTCTATCCCCTTTTCAATAACGCTAGACCAAGGAGATTGTTTTAGCATCTATGGTGGAGCGCCACACCTACCATCAGCTCCTTACTTTACCGCACAGATCCCTGTGCTACTCATACGCTGAGTTGACGAGGACCGGTATCGAACTAGGAACCTTGTGGTTTCTAGCCGAACGCTCTACCGACTGAGCTAACCCGGTCCATAATAAATATATATACACACTGGATATTATCAGTTTTTACTTTTTGTGCAAAAATTATGAAGATTTGATTTATAATTACGAAGATAACTAAAAATTAAAACATACATCTTATTATAATGGAGATATAATGGAGATATATAGGCTGTGTGTTTTTCTGTCTGTAACCGAAACTATATTACTACTCAAGTCACAATTCTCTTAGTTATTTATGTCACATTCTCCATGATTTTATTTTTTATTTAAACCTCAATTATTAATAAAATTGTTTCACATTATTAATACTGTTGACCATACCTACATGCAATTGTATTTATATATACAACAAAATAGCAGTTTACAGTGTGAACAGGAAGACTAATTTGCATATTAATATTAAAAATTTGATTTTAATAAATATTTGCTTGGTATTATTGATTTTTAATTGTTTGGTTTTATTTTAATGAATATGAGTAAAAAATCTCGTAGATAAATCTTAAAAGAAATCGATTCACAAGAAGAAATAACTGCAATTTTATTCTTTACTTCCTATTTTAGATAAATAGTGTTACGCATGCACACTCGTTAGGGACGACTAGCGTACTTACGCAACAAAGAATAATAAAAAAAAACATGGAAAATGTCCCAGATGTGAAAATAAATAATACAAAAGTGATGGGATTCAAAACTTTTCTCACTGCTCCAGTGAAAAGGATGGGAGACCAGTGAACGACAACAATGCTGAATGACGAAGAGCGAACAGGATTTCAAATAAACACATAAACATTTATTTACATTTAAATACTGTTAAGTATTTGGCCGCCATCCTTGGCCAGTTGTAAAAGAACTTAAAGTAAATAAGTAAGTAAGTCAATAAGTCCTGTTGTATTGTTTCCTTTAGTAAGTGAATAAGTCCCGCGATATAATACTACGTTCCGACGTCCAAGAAGATCCAAGTGGCAATGAGCTAAGATTAGAATCAGGCCATTATAAATACAACAACAGCAGCAGCAGCACTGCCAGTGATTGGATTAGAGTTGCCTTCCCTGGTCACGTGGTAGTCAGCGAGTCTATATTTAGAAGTGACCATTTAGTACACACCTTATATACAACAAAAATTCCAACAAATACAAATTACCATTAAAAGATAAATACATAGATACAAATATATATGTAATAAGAGGGGTAAAGTGAATGTATGATTCATGTTATCAAATGAGTTGACGAGCAATTGAACATATCAACCATATTAACAATATACAAAATACGTGACAAATAATAAGGATTTACAGTTTTTGTTTTTAACTCACTGCGACGTTGCAAACCGCAACAATGTCCTCTCTGTTAAAATTATTATTTCTCTTTTTAACGATGATTTGTTCCTTTCTTCCAAATGAATTAACTATTCTTTAACGATAAATGTCTTTACTTCTTTCGTTCTCCTGTTCTTCGATACACTTCTCAAATTTACGGAGCGGTCGCCGTCCGTCCTTGTTTCTCGGGATGATTTCATCAATTGTGTGTTAGCCTCGCGTTTTCGCGCGAAAATCCTTTCTCAGTCGTTGTCCTAGCAACATCTTGGGGCAAGTGTACTTTAGGATCGTGGAGTCACAGTTGAAATATGTATGTATATTTCTTCCATCACCTGAGGTGGAGGAAGGAGGGTACAACTGTTTTTTTAGACATATGGGTAGTAGTAACCATATTAACATTCTTTTACAAAATACAAAACCAACTGAATCTTATTTTTGCTCGCCCACGCATTCCTTGGGTTTTTTACAAATAGAGTTTTCTTTTAATTCCAATATATATACTAGTTGATATACCAGTGATACGTCACAATAGTTAAATTAAGAAAATTTAGCAATGAAAGACGGAAATGAGGGAAGATTAAGTTTCAGTTTTTCGAATATACCACCCCCTCTGTTCCAAATCTTTTATTTCTATTCTTATTTAGTTTCATTAATCTTTCTAATTTAATATAATATTTTATTACATTAAAACTTAAATACTTGCACCCGAAGGTGCATATATTTGCTAATAATAAAAACGGATCTGTGAGACTAACTTGCTAACTATTATACCAGGGTTTTTTTTGTCCTCTCTCAGCTGATGCTGGATAGCCATTTCTAGTCTACAATAAAGGGGGCATTGCTTTCTTGCTGGATTCCGTGTTAAAGTCTCGTGAATTCTCATGTTGTCTCGGGAAGTGACATTTTCGAACACGGTGCATTTGACACTCATTAAATAAAGGGAAAGATCTCTTTGTTTGTCGCTGACAGTTTTCATGGAACTTCATCCGATCCTCCAATGTAATACAACCAGTTTGCCATTGTTATCAGTTTGTCTACTTTTCTTTTGTAGGAATGACATTGCGATGACATAACAATTAGCCTGTGTACAATTGGTCGGAGGGGGGGGGGCTGTACAAGTCCCAACTCATAAAATAAACCGTAGATTAAATATTTACCTATTTCCCACCAGGATCAAGGATCGGCAGTCAAACCAAGGTGGAGAAAAAATCCAACTAAAAACCAGATTTCAAATGATTTTTAAAAACAAACAGTCTCTGCCCACCTGAAAGACTGGTACAATACAATCTTCCTAATTTTCATTCGTAGTACCAGGTTTGCACTGAATTACGGTAAAGTTAGTAAATATCCATTTCGTTTGTGCATAAGTTCCAGCGCTCTTTTTCTTTTTAAACTAGAAGCTGGATACACAGTTGAAAATCGATATTTTTTGTAAAGTATTGCATACGCTTAATATAATTAACATGATTAGGACCTTCTGGGTTATTATTATTGTTCACACATTTTGTGTTTTTCACATCAGCGTTAGTTGATGGTATTTCACTGGAGTCTGAGTGACAACAAGTCTCCTCAGATCTCCAGGACTCTTTTGAGTATTCTGGCAGATTACAACAGTGCAGTATTCTGGGTGGTCTCAATTCTTCCTCTGATTTCCAGATTTTCTAATCTTTTTCAAGCTTTCTGGGACCGTTCCAAGTGCACCAACTACAATTGGTATCACTTTGACTTTCATATTCCATAACTTTTTCAGTCCTCTGGCAAGGTCCAGGTATTTGTCCATTTTTTCGTCTTCCTTCATCTTCACCCTGTGATCTGCTTGAACTGCAAAATCCACCAGTTGCCAAGTTCTTTCTTTTTTGTTAATCAACACTAGGCCTGGTCTTCTTGCTGGGATAAGGTGATCCGTTTTTATCTCAAATAATTATCTCAATTATTATTATTATTATTATTATTATTATTATTATTATTTTTACTCATTTTGATTTTTTAAACACCAATTCTAATTGATGGTTTTTCACTGGAGTCTGAGTGAGAGCAAGTCTTCCAAGATCTTCAAGGCTCTCCTAAGTATCCTAATTGATTTTAGTAGTCCTGTGGTCTGGAGAGTTTCAATTCTTCCTCTAATATCCAGTTAATCCAGTTCTTTTCCAGATTCTTAGGGATTATTCTATAGAATTGATATATCCGGGTTAAGGGATATATTATGAAGTTGTAGTAAGGTATATTCTCGTAGGTAAATAGAAGCTGGTGCGTCGAGTAGCAGTAGTACGTCTTCCGAGCAGTCGGCGTGGTAGTCTTGCTAATAGGCTAGTAGTAGGCGCTTGTACCACCACAGTGTCGAGTATTTATGGAGGACACTATCCAATCAGTGAGGGGATACCTAGGCATTTACATATTCATTACATCAAGAATAAACACCTATATTTTATAACCAATGAAAAGAAAAACGTAAAAAGACGTGTCAACCATAACTCCAATCCAAATTCAAAAACTTCCACAATTTTGGACAAATGAGATTTAAAAATTAATCAAGCAATCTCTATAATCTGATTGGATAAGGCAAGTCAGGTGGGGTGTTTACAAATACACCCGCGCGTTGAATTTCCAGGAGGGTCGTAAATTATTACCGCCAAAAAAGAAAAAGATAAATTCGGAGTCGGTCAGCACATATAGATAAACTGGCTACGAAATAACAAGTCAGTTGGCCTTTACCACCAGAGTGGGGCCTTACCCAAAGCGTGAACCTTTTCCTCGGCATTTATAGATGAACCTTTGCCACGGCATGTAGCAAATGGACTTTTGATGAACAGCGACTTCACAACCAGACCCGACGCGATAGCTGCTGATAAGATCTAAGGTACGCGACCAAACAGAGAATGCAGCCACGACTAGAAGCAACGGTAGTTTGACGCAAGAAATATTGATAACATTAAAAATGCGAAACTCAACTTCCGACCCGGTGATACTCCAACGACGAGATATTTATCTTAGGAATTATTAATGCCTTTCCTACATTATGAAGCCCCCGACACGATCCGACCATTCGACCCAACCTGCTGACGTTACAACTTTTACGGACCACGGAATCAATTTGTGTTTTTTACTATATACCACGTGTTTGTTGTTCCTTCATTTTTGTCTAGACTTCGCCCTTTTCGCCATTTAAAATATTGTTTGAGTGACCGGAATTCGTTTTCACCGGGCCTCAACAGTTCCAAGGTCTCCAAATATAATTGGTATCACTGTCACCTTCATGTCCCACAATTTTTTCAATTCTCTGACAAAACTCAGGTATTTGTCCAGTTTCCGAATCCCTTCATCTTCACTGTGTGGTTAGCTGGTACGGTAAAACCTACTAAATGACTTTCTTTTCTTCTTGTTAATTAAATCTGGGCTCAATGTCTCAAAGAATCGTTATGCGAAACTGAAAACTTCTTTTGTAGAAGGATGAACAGGTGGGGCGAGAAATTCAATGTCGGACTTGGCTTTTTGCTAAGTTTACCTAGGTAAGGATTGCAGTGACGAGGCAGGATTGAAGCAACATAACTTCGAATTTCTCTCCCCAGAAATATCAAATGATTTGGGCCATATGACCTTTAGATACCCCTTTTTGATCTCAATTAAGAAAGGACATGTTTTTCATTTACACCGTCAATATCCTGTTGTTTTAAACGATTTTTAAATTATTTTTTACATTTTTAAACTAACCCCTAACCCTAACCCCTCACCTTTACCCTAATCCTAACCCCTAACCAACAACCGGATATTGACGGTGTAAATGAAAAACATGTCATTTCTTAATCAAGATAAAAAAGGGGTGCCTGAAAGGTAATATGGTCCAATGATTTTATCCTAAAATCAACCAAGGCTTATTAGATATTTCCACCTTAATATGTCCGGCTGAAAAAGGGGTTGCGTATCATGATGTCCGAAAAAAAAATGGCTCCGGTAGAATTGGAAAAAATGTTGCGGCAAAAATACTTTAAAAAAACCCTTTAAAATTGGATAATCATTGCATCGTATTTTAATTACATTTTTGGGAGTTATTCATAAATTTAAATTATTTTTTAACGTTTTTTTTTCACATTTGTAGAAATATTTTTTAAAGCCTCAGCCTAAAGCCTAAATAGTTTTAAAATCAACTTATAAAATTTGAATTAAAAATTGAAATGAAAATAACTGTATTAAAAATTAATTTTTCAGCTTTTACTTTTGGGAACACATTGTAGATTTCTATGAGGAGGCACTGAAACGTTCTCAGACAGACCAAGAAGAGAATTACCTCTGACTTCTGACCCATAAATCATGCTATTCAGCATATAAATAATCCTGCAGCTCAACACACTTGAACCATCGATTATCAAGTTTGTTTTTAAATCTTCCCCAAAATTTAATAAATCGTTTGCAAGAGTGTAACGACTTTTTAGCTGGACCAATAAACTTTCAGCACCCCCACCCCCTCGTTTGGTATAAATGTTTCCCACAGAAAAAAATTATAATGGCAAGTGGATATCCTGAAATATATTTCTCTTTAATCACCATCTATACATATAAAGGGCAGTTGGTGTGCATGTATGTATGTCCAGATGAAACTAAGAAAATAAAACAATTAATAACAAAGTAAATATATATACATATTAAATATAACCGGTTCTTGCTTTTTGTGCAAAAATTATGAAGATTTGATTTATATTCAAAGATATTTAAAAAATTAAAATATACATAGAAATAGCATTGAAATTCTTCTTAAAAATGTCCAGCATTTGTAAATCTCAAAAGTAAACAATAAACCAGGTTTTTTGTCCCCACGCTACCTAGTTGACGCTGGGTAGCCACTTATAGTTCAATAATAAAGCAACAAAAAATGATATATCTTTTCGTGATCTAGTTTGAAATTCAAAATTTCTAGTGAACAACCTTATCGTACATGTGGGAAACTAATTACTGTCGTTTTTAGTTTTGAGAAAACATAGTCAATCGTTCGTGGAGCATCAGCGATCTGACAAATACCAAGAGATTTTTTCAAACTGTCTTTGTATCGCTTCTTTGATGCCCCTCTGTCACGATGGCCAGTAGAGAGTTCGTTGGACAGTGTGATCCTTCATCCTGGTGACGTTTCCTGTCCAGCGTAACTGGAGCTTTAGTAGCATAGCTTTGAAGCTGGTGATTTTCGCCTGTTTAAGGATGTATGGTTCAAAGTCATAATTGAACATACAACTCCGACACATTTCTGAGACAAAACATTTTATATAATACAGCACATGAATAAACAAGATACATAAACAATGGAAGATAGAATAGTGTACATAAACATACATACATAAAAGTCACTGACAAGATAATATAAAGTACGCATAATATAAAGGTACATACATGAGACTAAGAATAGTCCATGCTGTATAAATCACTTACAGTGACCAGTAGCCGGCGTTGAGGGCCGAAGCCCTAACGAGAAGGGAATGACAATTGTCTAACCCATGTGGGTACCTTCGAGGAGAGGTAGAAAAGAGGAAGAGAAGTTTAAACCAGGCGCTTAAATACCAGAGGTCCCCTAGTGGGAACAAACGGCAACACCGCGGGAAGTCAATCCCCTACAAGGACTTCAATATTTGTGACAAAGTTACTCCAGTGGATACGGAGGTAGCGATAGTGGAATTATCCGAGGAGTCGTAGGTGGTAACGATAAGTGACCCACGACTCTGAGTCATATAGGAGGGTGGCAAGCACTATGGCTATACACACTCTTCTTCAGGTGTCTGTTGTACCACACGCATTTATATAGTTTGCCAAAATCACTGTTTACCTTTGCCAGTCAGTTGTTTATTTCGTTATCAATTCTGGCATCTGATGTGATGATGTACCCCAGGTAAGTGAACTGATGGACTGCCTTCAATTCACTCACGCCAATGGGGATGTCAGGTGGGTGGTATTCTTCCTGAGGTGGAGGCTGATAGACAACTTCCGGCTTCTTCATGTTGACTTCTAGCCCAAAGAG
>CM042156.1:35490007-35535708 GCA_023376005.1 Doryteuthis pealeii
TATTTACTAAGCTTAGGCCACGAAGTTGAATGGGGTGTGGAGGAAGATTGATTTGGTCGCTTAATATTTAATAGCATATCAACCTTCGTGGGTTATTTATTTCCAAAGCCATTCTTGTAGATGAACAGTATATATGTCTATATTTATATACTGTCACCGCATTCCCTCATCTTTAACTGCATCAATATGAGATCTGTTTGGAGAAATGTTACATAATATCGTGGGTAGTCTACGAATTATGTATGTAAGTGTAGCTAGATTTTTGAATTGAAGTTCGTTGAAGATTCAAAATCGGAGGTAGTTAAATGGAAAGTTACCGTTAGTCGTTATAGTTCTTTGGCAGGTAATGAAAAGGCATGTGAAAAGAAATTAAGCAGCTTTCGGCAGTTAGTCAACGGGAGCAGACGTTAAGATGCCGACTTCTCATATCGCGGTTAGAAATCCCTTGGGGCTGTAGGTTCTTAATAAGTCTTGTTTAATTATTCAACAAGGAATTAGCACAGACTTTCCAGCCCAACAGAAGAAGAAATAAATCAGCCCAACAGAGGAAAGAACAAGCAAAGAACAAGTAAGAACAAGTAAGAACCCAATCCATCTCATCCTCTCATCTGTCTACTCTCTCCCATTTATATACCCGATGTGTAAAGGTGTATTGTGGCGAGAGAAATCACGCAAATGGTAGCTCAAAGCGTATACGGCTATGTCTGGCATGTAAAATGCGATCGGAGGGGGGTGTAATTGACGATTAGGGAGATTGAACTCACATCCTCCTGATCGTGAGCCGTGGCTTGACATCGGATTACCTCGTTGGCGCGCATGTAAATTACTACACAGTGCGATTGACCCGGATGTGGGATTTTAGTATGATTATTTAAGACCTGTCTAAACACACCGGGTAGTTGCGTTCCAGTCTTGCTGACGAGGGCAGTGACGTAAGACAAGGAATAAGAGGCGAGAGAGCATTTGGTGCAGGACTGCTAGAAAAGATTGTCGCAGGCGATAAGGACTTGACCAGGAGAAGCTGTTTGACATCCCTCCCTGTTTGACATCCCTGCTTGATACCACGACGGATGCTGAATGGGTCTGAGGTGGACCCATCAAACTGGATGGTGCCTTGCATGTCGGTGTAAAAGGACTGAAGAATGCGGAGGAGTTTTGGGTGCAGCCTATTTGTTAAATCAACTGGAAGAGACCACTCCTGTTTACAAGATGTGGCACAAGGCCAGAAGTATGGGGCGCCTAATAAAAATCGAACTCATTAATGGTCTGCGAATCTAGCCTGCTAACCATTACACCACGTGAGGTGTCCTCATCACTTTATCATATATATATATATTTACCAACCCCTCCGCACGAGCAGGATGTGACACAAGGTCAATTTCTTAAGCGGAGTTTAACAGGTTTGAATTCAGAGTTTTCCTTCTCCTAGACCGGTTGCCTAACCAAGGTTAAAGAGCCCAGTCTGCCCTACTATTTATCCATAGATGGAGGGAGAGTAGAATTCACTTTATCATATAAGATGCTCAGTTGCGCATATATCTTTATTTAGATTGTAACATTAAGAAAATTTAAACTTCAGTTTCAATACTTTTTGATTACACGTTTGCTTATAGTTGAATATTATAGAATTATAAAGAATAAAACAATTATTAGCGCCAATTCCAATATCGTTGCTGTATTTCAGCGAAGGAGTGAGACGGGGAGCGATTATCTGGGACAGATGTGACGGCCAAGTCGTTATGGAGGAAGACCTGGTGTATTAAGAATCAATTTAATAATTCTGTTAGCATGTTGACCCATATAATAAAAGCATACGTGTGTGGATATGGGGGTGGGGCACTGGTTGCATTTAGTCTCTTAGTCTATTTCTTCTCACCCCCGTTACCGAGACGCTCCCCCGCAAATCACGAGGATAAAGACAAGTAGGTATATATATATATATATATATATATATATATATATATATATATATATAATGGTTAGCAGGCTAGATTCGCAGACCATTCGATTTTCATTAGGCGCCCAATACTTCTGGCCTTGTGCCACATCTTGTAAACAGGAGTGGTTTCTTCCAGTTGATTTAACGAATATGCTGCCCTATATATATATATATATATA
This sequence comes from Doryteuthis pealeii, assembly GCA_023376005.1. Taxonomy (NCBI): domain Eukaryota; kingdom Metazoa; phylum Mollusca; class Cephalopoda; order Myopsida; family Loliginidae; genus Doryteuthis; species Doryteuthis pealeii. The sequence goes on from CM042156.1 coordinate 35,492,126, forward strand.
TATTCCTTTTTTGACTTTATATTCTCATGTTTTATCGACTATACTTGACATTCCAAGGTATTATCTTCCTTTTCTTCAGCCAGGACAGATAAACAAAATAAAAAAAAAGCATTCTCTTTGTTAAGAAATATTTCTAAGAAAACTAGTTTCATTATTTACCACCAAATATTCAATTATCGATAAACTGACACACATCAGTCCCACACAAAGGCAAATGGAGAAAATATTAGAATAGGAAGATTGTGATGCGCCAATCTTCCAAGCGAAGATCAAAATCTTAAAATCACCATTTGAATTTCTAATTTTTAACAATTGTAACTGTTTACTGACTATATTGTAATAAAGTATAAAGTTTTGAAAAAATAACACTATTAAGTTAAAGATTGACTTACAGATAGCCGACGCTAAAGCGTTTCGGTTTTAATAAAACCATCAACGGGGCTTAACATAGTTAATAATTACTATGTTAAGCCCCGTTGATGGTTTATTAAAACTGAAACGCTTTAGCGTCGGCTATCTGTAAGTCAATCTTTGCTTTTTCAAAACCTTATACTTTATTACGCTGTCGGATTTTATATCCATTTTTTCTTCTGGTGACTATATTGTGCAATTGGTGTGTATATACGAAATTCAACTCAACATTTGAACAGAATACGCAAACTGGATGTAGCACAAACCTTTGCTGTTGCCCTTTAGGGTCAGTACAATTTTTTAACCAACGTTGTTCAAAGAAGAACTTTGAAAAAGAAGAAGGCGGTAGAAAGTGTTAGGACAAATAATCTTTTCTGATCGTCATTCATTGAACATTTGGTAAAGCGTCTTATCATGGTGTAAGGCGTCCCATCGTGGTGTAAGGCGTCCCATCATAGTATTGTTGGGTCAATAAAATGGTAATTTCGGGCGGACATGAGTCCAATAAGGTTGTCTTCCATTTCTGCGGTTGTTCGCCGGTAGGTGGCTCGGGCATTTAGGCAGCAGCCCGGGAATTTTTTGACAGTGGGAGGGGGGCTTTGCTCTCCAACCAACTATCAGTTAGTGACCTCTTTAGGACGTAAGTCCTACGTCCTATTTCCTTTATAACGCGTTTATGTATCTGTTTTGTATATGTATTCCTGTCTTGAATGCATTTCTCCGTGTGCTCACGGAATAAAGTCTGTTATTATCATATAATTTTTTTGTCGGAGTATTTCATGTACACACATATACCCACGTTGGAAGGTTACTCTGAGCCTTCCAACTTACTATAAGAACTTTTAAATCCTATAGTGTAATGGTTAGGAAGCTAGTCTCATAGATCCGTTACTAGTGAAGAACGAGTTCGATCCTCGTTGGATGCCCATAACTTTTGACCTGTGTCAGATCCCACCCGTAGAGTGAATAATTTATTTTTTCATTGAACATTTGTTTATGACCTTATTCACACAATTATATATATATATATATATATATATATATATATATATATATATATATATATATAAAGGTTTTACATATCTATTTATTTGATGACAAAGGAACAGTCACAACCATTTTGGTTTCATGCGTGTGTAATTGCAAACAAGCTTCAGGTGACGTTGTTTCAAATGCCTATATATATATATATATATATATCTAGCATCCCAACATCCTGAAACTTGTCACAATCACGATTTAACTCTTTCATGTAAACCTACTGCACTAAACTGGTTTAAGTTAATGTTAAACGTTGAGCAGTAAACTAATTTGCCTAAAAGAAATAACCTTAAAAAGGATTTAAAGTTATTCTTTCAAATGGCAGAAATATCTAATCTCATTAAACTGTTAGGAAGATTTAGGCAAATGTCTGCGTACTTTTGTCAGAATTTCTTAGATAAGAATTTCTCATTATTATACGCAGATTTACTCCTTGTATTTCATGTCATTAGAATCACAGTGTTAGTTATTGAAGCTTCGACCTTTTTCATATGTCATCGCACGAGTAGGATGTGACACAAGGTCAATTTCTAAAGCGAAGTTTAACAGGTTTAGATTCGGAATTTTTTTCTCTCTCCTAGATTTGTTGCCATACCAGTTAAAGAGTCCAGTCTGTCCTTCTATTTACCATAGCTGGAGGGTGAATAGTTGGATTCATACATTTCCCAAGCGTATTATTAGCGCTATGTGAAATGCAACCAAACTCGTCCAGGATTTGAATTCGTCTCGTCGTTTCCATTTCCTATGATGATAACCATTACATCGCTCACTTCCAATAGATGTCTGTTATAATCAGTTATCGGTGCTTTTCACAGAATTCCTTAAAAAACGCTAGGCGGTGATAGCTGAAAAACGTAGATGCGATATGTTACTCCCTGCAGTCTTTTTTCGACAAGTAAATGTAAATATTTCAACCCCCTCTCTTTAAAATATGGGGGGGGGGCTAAATATTTACATTTACTTGTCGATAAAAATATAGCTTACTTTTAACACCTTCAAACCACTAAAAAAAGAAATAATTTGTCGATAAAAACGCCTTCAATCCGCTAAAAAAATATCTTTGTTCTTTCGGCATTTTCTTTTTTTTTTCCACAATCAATTACAAATAAAAAAAATAAAAACTTTTTTTTTGTATTTTTTTTTTATTTTAATATATTTATTTCCAACAATCAATTACAAATAAAAAAATAAAATATTTTGATATTCTTTTTTTTTATTTTAACTAAAAACCAACGACTACGAATGAAGTCCCTGGCTGTTGTTTTTAGTTAAAATAAAAAAGAATATCTAAACATTTTAAATTTTGAGATATTTCGGACCGAACTCTTTATTCAATCCACAGGGCGAGATTTTTCGATATTATTTGCGTATCTATTTAAATTGCGATTTTAAATTTGTAACAAGAAAATCAGAGTTTGTTTTTTTTAAGGAAAAGATTGTATTGTTATCATTAATCGAAATAATTATATATTTGCATTATTTGAATAAAGGGTGTGGAAGCTATACAGTGTATAGTTTACTCGATTTGATCCTAAAATTTTGATTTACTGCGGACCAACATTGTTTACCAGATGAGCCATGCCCTACCTACTGACTTGAAATTTTTTTTATATTCTTTGTTCGCAATGGCGGGAGCAGCAGTAGTATAAGAAGTTATCTTGGATTTATTACGCAAAACATTTGCCTGCCCAACCGACTTTCTAACGTCCACGTCACTTCACCTGTTGATACACGTGTTTTATTCGATTAGCAGGAGGTGGTGGTAGCGGTGGCGGTGGTGGTGGTAACGGAGAGAGGGGTCGGACGGTTAAACTTCCTTCTTTCTGCAAGCAAATAAATACCAAGTAAACACATCACGTTCAGTTTTACACTTCCACGTGTGGGCGTGGCTGGAAAAGTTGTTGTCGGTTGCGGTTCATGGCCTTTTTTTTTTTTTTTTGCTTCTTTTTTTTTTTTTTTTCAGCGTCAAATTTTGGAAGAAATGATTATAAACAATTCGGGTTCGAATTGGGTATCAGTCTTTTTTTCTTTTTTTCTTGTAGAATACTTTAGTTATTTTGCTAAAAGATATATTTCATCTTCGTTGTATGTGAGACGCGAAAATTTTTCTATGAAAAATAGAATAAATAAAATAAATTATCTGAAAAATAGTACATTTAGTGTTTGGTGGTACGAATACGTTGGAAATTAATTGTTATACTCATAATCAAGTAATAATTAATGTGAAGAAGAAGAAGAAGAAGAAGAAGAAGAAGAGGCAAGAAGAAGAAGAAGAAGAAGAAGAAGAAGAAGGACTGCTACCGGTGTAGCCGAAAGCGAGTCCCTTTCTAAATTTCAATAATAGGGGTGTTTAGGTATAAGTAGGGCCTGCTTAGCTCAGTCGGTAGAGCGTTCGGCTAGGAATCACAAGGTTCCTGGTTCGATACCGACCCTCGCCAACTCAGCGTATGAGTAGCACAGGGATCTGTGCGGTAAAGTGAGGAGCTGATGGTAGGTGTGACGCTCCACCCCAGACGTTAAAATAATCTCCTTGGTCTAACGCTAGTGAAAGGGGGATAGACTCCCTCGATGTATGGCTGATGTCAACATTAGGCCGCCCCGACGACTTACTAGTGCTTTTGCCCTAAAGCCTATCCAAACCCAACAATTAGATATTTCTCTGATTTTTTTTAGATGAGGCCCGATGATTAGTATTATCCGCATTATTCGGACTATTGTCCTCATCTTCATTGTTATCTGTACAACGTTTCGGCCGATGTGCCCTCCGGCAGGTCCAAAGTTCCGTGATGGCTCCCGATTACAACAAGAAGGTTCCCGATTATGACAAGAAGGTTCCCGAGTTCGAAAAGAAGGTTCCAGAGTCCGAGAAGGTTCCGAGAGAACGACAAAAATACCTGAAGAAGGCCGGAGATAACAAACTACAGATAACAATGAAGATGAGGACAATAGTCGAATAATGCAGAAGATATCAACAATTAGAGTATGAATTGTTGGGCGATTCTTTTTTTTTTGGGGGGGGGGTTAAAAAGAAGAATGTACATTTTGTCTGGTGGTAAATAAGGTATCTGACAACTATGACTAATTTGAAATTATTTTCATAACTCTTTACACATTTCTGCCATCAATTGCAGATAACAGTATCAGGTAGTAAGTAGAACAATGGGTCAGTGGAGCAAAGAGAATTGAGAATTTAGGGACTTTAATGGCGCGGGATATTAATAAAAGGACGTGTCTGATACGATTACAGCTGAATAATAAACAATCATATTACATTAATTTTTCATAGTCCATTCGATAACCGTTTACATTAGAAATCGATCCTCCCCCTCCTAGCACCCAACAGCCAAAACTAATCGATGTTCTAGTATCCATTTTTCCCAAACCAAAAAAAAAAAAAAAAAAAAAACAAACTTCCACGTAAATAGCATCGATACCTTGATCGACACCGTCAGATTTTTTTGTTTCGCTATCTGAAAATAAAATTACCGAACTGCCATGAATATTCTTTATTAAAAAAATATTTCACCACATACACACGCACGCACACAGACACACAGACACAGACACACACACACACACACACACACACACACACACATCATGAAAGCCACTGTCCGTTGTTTTCTGACGCACAAAACATGTCATACAAATATCTAACAAGTGTCTCGTGACAAGTGAAATACGAATGACTAAAAAATGACATTAGATATATTACTCACAAAAGTATATATATATATATATATATATATATATATATATATATATATATGTGTGTGTGTGTGTGTGTGTGTGTGTGTGTGTGTTTGTGTGTGCCGAAAACCCCCAGAATGCTACCTCTCCTCAAGCTTAGAAATGTTAAGTAAAATCCATCATTTTACTCTCCTCCCACTCAGTAGACCATCTTATCGTTTAACCCCACTCAAATCAAACATTTCCATTTTTAACCCCCCCCCCCCAAAAAAAAAACATAGCTATATAAAAAATATTCCGAAAAATCAGTACTACCCATGTTTTACTCTGGATCTGAAGATGTTGTAAAAAGTTAAGCTCATTGGCGTTGAAATTACAGGCACGTGTTTGTAATGATTATCGTCTTATGAAATGGATACGATCAACCGAGTTCAAATCCTGAACGGGGCTGCTTGCATTTCACATAGCGCTAATATCCTTGGAAGTGGTATGCATCCAACTATTTTCACTCCGGCTATGAATAAGTAGTAGGGCAGACTGAACTCTTTAACCTTGGTTGGACACCTCGTCTAAGAGAAGGAAAACCTGTTAAACTCCACTTAAAGATATTGAGACCATATGACCTTTAGGCACCCCTTTTGCGATCTCGATTCATAAGTACATTTTTCATTTACACCGTCAACATCCGGTTGTTCGTTAACAGACGATTTTTAGTTTTTTAAAATATAAAACTAACCCTAACCCTAACCCTAACCCTAACCCCTAACCCTAATCTCTAACAAACAACCGGATGTTGACGGTGTAAATGAAAAAAATGTACTTATGAATCGAGATCGCAAAAGGGTGCTTAAAGGTCATATGGTCCAGAAATTGGTCTTGTCTCACCTCCTACTCGTGTGTAGGAGGTTAATATAAATATATAAAACAGTTGTATCTTTAATAGCTACTAACACTCGTTAAAACGATCGACTAAGAATGTTCTGGGTGTAAACTAAATAGACCATAACCGATTCTCGGGATAAAATGTCAAAGATGAAATAAATAAAACGAATTTTGTAAGAGTATCACCGAAGAAGGTGTGGGATATTTGTGTTTGTAAAATCTCGGTGAGGGATTATGGAACATTATAGCTAACAATTCATTGCCAACAATTCAGAGTCATAGAAATAATCGCACCAAATAATTCATCCGCAATCTTGTTTAACGATATAAATAACAGTTAGAAATTAATTGTACAAAAGGAATTAGGTTAGTTACAAATGTCCTACATTTCAATAAACTACTCTTGTTACCATAAAAAAAATCAGTTGGTTGATTTTATGGCATGTCAACCTTTGTTGGGTTATTTAATGCCAAAGCCGATCTTTTTTGACAAGCAAACACATGGCATCAAGTAACTAATAATAATAATAATAATAATAATAATAATAATTCAAGAAAATTAAATTTTGACCATACAACAAAATGGAATATGCATAAACCAGAATCTGTTCTTGAGAATGAAACGCATAAAATTCTCTGGGACTTTTAGATAAAGACGGACCACCCTATTCCAGCAAAGAAACCAGACCTAGTGTTGATTTAAAAAAAAAAAAAAAGAGAAAGTGTCAACTGGTGGACTTTGCGGTTCCAGCAGATCACAGGGTGAAGTTGAAAGAAAACGAAAAGATGGTCCTTGCAAGAGAATTGAAAATGCTGTGGAATATAAGGGTGAAAGTGATAACAATTGTAATTGGTGCGCTTGAACGGTCCCAAAAAACTTGGAAAAAGACTGGAGGACCTGGAAATCAGTGGAAGAATTGAGACCATACAGACTACTGCATTGCTGCAGTCGGCTAGAATACTCAGAAGAGTCCTGGAGAGCTGAGGAGACTTGTTGTCACTCAGACTCCAGTGAAATACCATCAGCTAACGCTGATGTGAAACATTCAAAAGGAGTGAAAATAATGTGTAAACAATTATATCTTCAAGTAACTATTCTTAATACAAATAATTTTACTACAATTGTATGGTAATATAAGATTCTCCTGACATGAAGCTCAACATATTTTTTGTTTTGTTTTGGATTCCTGTAATAAATCTATTTACCAGCGCAAGTAACTTATCTTGTCAAAAAATGACATTTTCTGCATCGATCCAAAAAAGAAAGAAAGATAGATGTTTAAAGATTGAATGATGTTTGTAGTGACCATCCTGATTTTTTGAAGATTGTAGGTCAAATGACAAAAGTAATTTTTACTAACATATAGGATCAATACAGAAAGTTCCAGTAGCCAATCCGCCCTGTCGGCTGGGGCGTTAGAATGCACCGACTTCACCTCTGCAGAGGGGTAAGACTCCACCAAATGGGGTCACCTGTTGGCCGTGGGTAGTGACCCGTGATACTTAAGAATAGAACCCAGGTGGTTGAGCAGTCCATGACTTGCAATACTCCACTTTTACCCTTTCTTGGGCTAGACGGGCGGTCGGAGAGACCACCTCCGATCAATCGGCTGCTCATGTCAAGCCCTAGCACCTATATGATTACCCCACACCATATTGCCCTTATGGCAAACCCCAACCCTTTTTATCATATGGATGCTAGAAGGCGGTGGCTGAGGGTCTACATGTCCTGGGAATGACGTTAAACTCTATCTGATGGTGAGGTTCCAGTTTTGGAGGTTTGGGGAATGTGGAGCACCCCTTCATCACCATTGCTCCCTGGTCCACTCTGATCCGGAATGGTAGTACCTGTTATGGTCCCATCTATGGGTTAAATAGAAAAATGTATTATTATTAAATAGAAAAATTGAGTATCCATTAAGAATTACTTTATTTCAAAACTTTATCCGCATTAAATAACCCACTGAGGTTGATATGCAGTAAAACAAAACAAAACAAAACCAAACCAAATCCAGTATTGGAAATTGGGTTATCTGCCCTCTACCGGAAGTCCGGACAATAGGGGTCAGAGTCCGCACCCGTGAGAGAAACACGACAACTCCGACAGGCAGACATCATAGAAGCAGCGACCTTACCGGACAACTTCGGGACATTGCTGAGACAGATACTACACAGTTAAGTTTCTTAAACCTCTACATACTTACATATATCCCGCCGAGAGAAATTCTCTGACAACCTCTTACAGACATTTACACAATTTGTATACTCACACATTTAATACCAAAACTAATAAATTGTTAACCCAATTATATACTCTTTAATTGCCTTGTCTCCATTCCTTTACGACAGAGATACTATTTCACCCCAGTATTTCTGTTACCAGTGGCCAATAAAAATAAACATCATAAATATATCCCATCTTATCAAAAGCGCCAAAAAGGTTTTTGCAAGCCTTTATCTTGAGCCTTTCAAGATCCTTAAATACAAAGCATTCAGCTTGGATTAAGTGCAGTGACAATGGTCATTAAGGTTTTTCTTCATAGCTTAATTGCTCTCACGAACATCTACACAACTCAGGACCTTTTCAATACAACTTGATGCGCCAATTCCATATTTTGACTACTCAACAACACACAACTGATACACATGTATACGAAATGAGGCTTCATTTGTCCTCCGATAAGTGGTAACCTCCATAAAAAATGGATAACCAAAAGAAAATATATTTACACCCTCATGAAACTTGGTGACTTCGATCTGACTCTACAAACTGATGACCTGCGGATGACCTCTAATAAATTTTCCTAAGTCCACGTGGAACACATTTTCTTAACTTCTGAATTTTTCCAAAGTTTTGTAAACGACCTATTGTAGTTGGTAGGTTGCATAAATTGTAAAATGAGAACAATTCAAAGACAATTCTAAGATTCCACGGTGCTCTTCCAATACGGGATCTACCGAATGGTTTCTAATCCAATATGTGATCTACCGAGTTGTTTACATTCCAATATGTGACCTACCCATTAACTACCCATTATTTTCCAATTAGACTAACCCTAACCCTAACCCTAACCTTGTCTTCTTTTTTCCTAGTAGATCACATGCCATGAATAGTAGATCAATAGTAGATCACAAACCTTCGGTAGATCACATATTGGAAGAGCACCGATTCCTCAAACCTTGTATGAAAGTTGTTTTCGCATTTCGTGCCATTAAACACAAAGACTATTTTAATAAATTCCGCCAAAGAATTTTACGTATTTGGTCTTGATGTTTCATTTTGTGCCATTAACCACAAGACCATTTTCCTTTATAGTTTCCATCAAGTTGAGCACATTTTTGTTTTGCTCTTTTTCATCGAAAATACCAATGGTTCCGGGGTGTTGGGTCAGTAAAATGGTTATTCCTGTATATAGAGTGGGTGAGGGAGAGGCTCTGTGATTGGATATACCAATCACGTGATAGCCCAGAGTTTTGGCGCAATATCCAAAAAGTGGTCAGACAGATTCCACCCGCGGTACCACGAGGCAACGAATTCAGGGGCTCAAGGAAACCACCCTAAGAAATCTTCTCCAACGCGCCGGTAAGTCCCTTAAACTCAACTTTATATACAGGAAGGACTTTATATTGTTGTTTGTTGTTTTATGTCTAGCCAATAAATAGTTTGAATTAAAGGAAATATTAATTCCTTTCTTGTTGTTGTTAGTCTTAGAACTGAATGTTATACTAACACAATAGGGGTATTTTTCAATTATTTGATCCATCTTTTTCTGGAACACACCCTGAGTCACCACCAACCGAAAATGGCATCCCCATGAAGCAGTATCTACAAAATGGGCTGTCGAAGCATTTAGCCCTGTCTAGGTCAAAGCATCAGTATCCCTTTTTGGCTTCAAGATTTTTGCGTCATTTTGTAACTGACAGTATGTGTGCAATTGCTTTTAGGGTTGGAACACTCTTGTAATTGCTCAATTTAAATATTTCGGGTGAAGGCAAATTCTCGTTTGTTCATTGACCATTTTACAAATCAAAATTATAAAAATTTTACAAAGCGAAACATCCAAATTGCATTACAAATGCAGAATAGCACGCAAGAGATGATATCATTAGAATCGCATTTTGCGTATAAAGTCGTCGTGGTGGTCTAAAGTCGGTATCAACCAATCAGCAAGGGAGTCTATCTCCTTTTCACTAGCGCTAGATCAAGGAGATTGTTTTTGCATCTGAGGTGGAGCGCCACACCTACCGCCAGCTCCTCACTTTACCGCACAGATCCTTGTGCTACTCCTACGCTGAGTTGGCGAGGAGCCGGTATCGAACTAGGAACCTTGCGGTTTCTGTCCGAACGCTCTACCGACTGAGCAAACCCAGACCCTAACTTGTTTATTGTCCATAAGTAAGTGGTCGAAATCTCTCCAAGTAGCCTAACCATAATCCTAACACTAACCCAAACCCTAACCCTAACACTAACTCTAACCCTTACCCTAGCTTTAACCCAAGTGTCTCAAAGGTTTCGGATATTCAATACGTGAAGTGTAATGCTTTTTATACGTAATCTAATGATATTATCTTGCGTGCTATATACCCAAATTTCCACAAAGTCTTATTCCTCGTGATACAATAAAGATCCTATCGATGATGCCATAGTAAGTTATGATGTTACCAAGTAAGCTATTCTGTTTCAAGTCTGTCGTTGTAACTTTTCTTTTTGTGTATCGTCCAATATCACTAAACTTATTGCATCTTACATTCACCGATAATCCAGTTAATCCTTCTAATAGATAAGCTAGTTATCATGCAAATATCTTCGAAAAAACTCAAGAACTTTCTATTTTTCCATCGAGAATACACAAGCACCTGTACAAACAAGATTGATATCTACATTTTATAATCGGTTGGAAGGTTGCTAATTCGAGAGGGGTAAAACGATATACAAGGTGTGTCAAAAAAGTATCGAGATTGAAGCTGCATTTACCAAGATAGGAATGGACAATAAATGTAACGCTAATTTTTTCAGAATACAAGGTGTGTCAAAAAGTACAGATTTTAAACCTGTATTTACCAAGATATAAATGAAGAATAAATGGAACGTTAATTTTTTAGAAAAGGGTTTGGAAAGTTTGGAAATCAGAGGAAGGATTGAAACCATTCAGAACACTGCACTGCTGCAATCTGCCAGAATACCCAGAAGAGTCCTGGAGACCTGAGGAGACTTGCTGTCACTCAGACTCCAGTGAAAGACCATCAGCTAATGCTGATGTGAAAACTCAAAAGGAGTAAATAATAATAATGATAATTTGTTTGCTTATATATGGTATCAAGTATTCCTATCTAGTACAAATTATGTCCACATGATTATATGGTTTCAAGCATTTCTATTCAGTAGTAATGATTCTACCCATAGATTAAGCCCTAAAAGGTACTACCACTTCGGAGCAGAGTGGACCTGGGAGTAATGGCAATCAAGGAAGGACTCCTACTCCCCAGAGATCCATAACTAGAACTTCACCACCGGATGTGATTCACTGTCATATCTAGGACACACCCCTTTTGCAGGGAGGTCTTACCGCCACTGAAGAGGGTGCAATTGGGGTATTCTATGCCCGGTCGACAGGGCGAGTAATTGTTGGGCGCCCGTTAAGACTTGAAGATACAGAGTTAACGATACTATTTTACAAATCATCGGTCTGCGACAAGTGTAGAGTTAGTGTGTATGTGTGGTGTGTGTGTGTGTGTGTGTGTGTGTGTGTGTGTCTGCGTGTATGTGTGGTGTGTGTGTTACAATTTATATTGTCATAAATTGTTGACCGACCCTGTAGCCGAATAAGGGGCCATTGGCTTGAGATCAGGGAATGGAAAACTACCAGGACGGTTATACCCCCTGATCCCTGGAGAACACGTCACGAGAAACACGTGACTAGATTTAGATTTTAAATTCGACCGTACATTGAGGCAAGACAGACGTGGTCGAGTCTCATCCGCGCGGTGAATAAGAACATGGGCTAAATAAAAGCTTGATCAAGAAATAAGATGTCTTGGGAATTTAATTAATTACAATGGCTGAAGTTTGTCCGAAAGAAGCCCTTAGTTAGAAGAGACAGCAACTAGACAAAATGTCGGCCAAAGAAGAAGAGGAAACAGCCAGACAAAAAAGTAATGAAGTTAGCAAGAAGCAAGTAAGATCTCCTCACCAAGTAAGTCTCTAAACGCTGTCTCTGTCTCTGTCTCTCTCTCTCTATCACCAAGAAATCTCTGAAGTCACTCTCTCTTGTATATACCCAATGAGGGTATATAACATGTGGTGATTTACCAAACCGACACAAGGCCAATAATATGGGGCCCCAACTGAGAATTCTTTAGAATTGAAAGAAAGCTTAAGATGGCCACATAAATTATAATGAATCTCTACGCAATAAAGATAAAGTCGATAGGTTGTGTGGTTTTGAGAATATCATAAAAATAACTGAAGATGATTTGTTGATACTGTCAGATTTCGTAAGTGGCAACAAGACTTTAGAATACTACGAAATATATTAATTCGGAACATTCACAAATGAAAAAAAAACGAAGATTTATTCTACGGGTAGTATTTGACACAAGGTCATAAGTAAGAGGAGGGGGGCGTCCAGGGAGGATCGAACTTGCTTTTCAGTAGTAACATGCACCAATGAATAGACTGGGTTGTTATTTCATCAGGAATTAGAATATCCACACGGAAGATAATTGACAAAAAAAAAAGAAAAAAAAAGAAAAAAAAAAAGAAGACAATTTCGTTGATGTATGATGTGATTATTTATTGTTCAGTGACTTTTGATGTAGAGTGGTGATATTTTTTATCTTATTTTTTGATGGTCTCCATGGAGATAAGACTTTTCTCCTTTCTCAGAGAGAGAGAGAGAGAGAGAGAGAGAGAAGAGAGAGAGAGAGAGAGAGAGAGAGAGAGAGGGGGGGAAGAGGTAAAGATATTTACATGTAAAAAAAATTTCAAAGATGGAGCGAACGTGTTGAAAGAAGAGACGTAATATGAGAAAGGCGGGTGCATACTGAAGTTAACCAGTTAATGCATTTAAGATTCCAATGTGATACTTATATGCCTGCCTATGTATTTATCAACTGAAACTAAAAAGCCGAGGGCATATATATATATATATATATATAGCGTAAGGCAGAGCCAGTCAGTCAATAACCTCTCGATTAAACACGATAATAGATGTCTTATAAATAAATAAAATATATAAAAGATTGAAAAAAAAATTTCCATTATACTTTAAGTTGTCGCCATCTTTTATGAATTTATTCATTAATTTGCATATAACACATCACTGTCCGTTGGAAAGATTCTCAAGAAATAAAATGAAAGCCGAGACATTAACTTACACTATCCAAATTCGTGTTGTGTTATAGTGAAGTGTTTGAATATGAGTGTAGATCTATCTATCTATCTATCTATCTATCTATCTATCTATCTATCTATCTATCTATCTCCCCTCTCTCTCTCTTTTATATATATATATATATATATATATATATATATATATATATATATATATATGTATCTTTTTTTATGAACTCATTGCACATTCGGTTTTCCGGTTAACGCCGGGAGTCCAGCGAGCTTCGGCCGCTGGCTTGTCAAGAGTTTAATGATAGCGTCGATCTCAGGGGGCTATCCCCCCTCTTGTGGGGGAATGCCGAAGGGATCGACGCAATTTTTGTTCTTTCCCACCCATGAGGCTTTGTGCCCAGTCCATACAAGTGGGGTATACGACAAATATACTCTCTCTCTCTCTCTCTCTCTCTCTCTCTCTCTCTATATATATATATATATATATATATATATATATATATATATATATAATATGGGTGCGATATTTCCATGCAATATCATTGGTAGAGAATTTAATAATTTAATATGCTGTAATGGTTAGCGAGCTACATTAGCAGATTATTGATAGTGAGTTCGATTCTCACCAGGCAACCCATACTTCTGGCCTTGTGCCACATCTAAGCTAAGTTTGGTGAGTAACTATATTTAAGTTAAGGTTGCGTGACACACACACACACTCCTCCCCTCTCTCTCCTCTCTCTCTCTCTCTCTCTCTCTCTATATATATATATATATATATTATATATATATATATCCCTGTCTGTCTCTCTTTCTCTCTCTATATATATATACATATATATGTGTGTGTGTGTGTGTGTGTGTGTGTGTGTGTGTGCGGCGCGCGTGTGTGTGTAAAGATTGTAATGAATTCAACTAGAGAAAAAATATTTTAGAAGGAAAAAATCCGCAAGTGGTTTCAATTTGGTATTTGCTTCTTTCAATTTATTTCGATTTTAAAATAGGCGAAACATGTTTCGGGTTTCTTTGAGACCCTTTTCAAGCTAACAAAATTGTGGGCTGTGTTGATACTTTTATTCTAATATAGAGTCATTTCCAGGATAGTGGTTGGGAGACGGGTAATAAATCCTACTAGTTAACTCTTGTTAATTCCATGTTCACTGTCTGACGCTCGGTGTTCGTTTTACGATTTTGGTTTGGTTTGTTTTGTTTTACGGCATATCAACCTCAGTGGGTCATTTAATGCCGATAAAGTTTTGAAATAAATCAATTCTTAAATGGATAATACAATTTTTTTTATAAATACATTTTTCTATTTAACCCATAGATGGGACCCTAACAGGTACTACCACTCCGGGTCAGAGTGGACCAGGGAGCAATGGTGATGAATGGGGTGCTTCACATTCCCCAAACCTCCAAAACTGGAACCTCACCATCAGATAGAGTTTAACGTCATTCCCAGGACATGTAGACCCGCAGCCACCGCCTTCTAGCACCCATGTGATAAAAAGGGTTGGGGCTTGCCATAAGGGCAATAGGGTTGGGAAAATCATATAGGTGCTAGGGCTTGACGTGACCAGCCGATTGATCGGAGGTGGTCTCTCCGACCGCCCGTCTAGCCCAAGATAGGGCCAAAGTGGAGTATTGCATGTCATGAACTGCTCATCCACCTGGGTTCTATCCTTAAGCATCACGGGTCGCCACCCACGGCCAACAGTCGGTGCATTCTAACGCCCCAGCCGACAGGGCGGGTTTTACGATTTTCTTTTATCTTTCCTCGTCTTATACATACATGTATGCATGTGTTTTTGTTTTTATTATGTTTGTATGTCTATATGTTGTGTTTGTGTGCATATATATATATATGTTGTGGGTGTGTGGAGTGCGTGTATAAGAAGATCCAATCAATGTATGCATTCCTTTACATTTTAGTAACTAGTGTGTGTGTGTGCACACACTTACACATGTATGTACACTTATATACCCCCACACCCGTACACAGATAAGGAGCTTGTATCAGTTAAATGTAGCGTTAGCCGGCGTGACAAAGTCGTTGCTGTGTGACCAATGTACGTGCTTTCAGCTTTGGAGAGGCAGTCTCCAACTGGACATGTAAATGTATACACAAGACTGGTCTCGTTAAGGCGGCTAGTTTTAGATGATTAGTTTAACGTTGTTGTTGGGTCACATTTAACTGATACAAGCTCCATCCTGCAACACATAGAATCACATTCATGTCCCCTCTAATTACCGGAACATTCTAACTGAAAACACGCATATACTGCACAAAGAAAAAAAAAACAAAGAAAAACTTCAAATATTCTAAGTCCTATACATTAAACCAAAAAAGAAAAAAAACAACACCTCAAACAAGATCAACTTTGAAACCAGTGAATATATTCTCAAATGCCTATAATTTCCCGCCAATTCTCCTCCCACCATTCGCCCATAACGTTCTTATAAACTTGTGAGCCCCTCTTCCTACTTATTCCTACTACTACTGTTTGTCTAAAATTAAACAATAGAAACATCTCACCAGTTCACAACTGATGATGGCACTAAGTAGTGCAGAAAGTACTCATATAAGAATCATTAGTTGTTTCATCCACGAATTCCACTCTGATATGAAAAATAAAAAAAGAAGATGTGCCAGGCAATTAGAAAGAATAGAAAGAAACTCGTCAGACAAGAATTGTCCGTCGAGTTCAACAAAACACAGACACACAGACACACAGATACACACACACACACACACACACACACACACACACACACATATATATATATATATATATATATATATATATACGTTAATGTATGAGTATTGGCTTACCGGTGGGTACGAGTACGATCGTTGGAAGCGCACAGTATCAAGGGGTTAAGACTGAGAAAAAACAAATACAAAGGGCTCAATACAATGTAGAAGACCGTTTCAACGGACATGCATGGTACTAACTAATATTAATCGAAAACTCGATTAATTCAGCGGATGTAACCCTGATGATTCAGACGATGAAACTCGAGTAGGTTACTTTTATCCATTATATATATATATATATATATATATATATATATATGGTGGGTCAAAAGTAAGGTTACAGTTACTTCATTATCTGTTTCACTTTCACAATCACGTCTTAGATATAAATTATTTTAAACATTCTGATCCCTTTGGACAAATACGAAGATTGTTGCAAGATTGAAGGTGGACATTTTGAGAGATTAAATGTTCAATATAAAATGTCTTATATGTAAATATATGTAAATAAATGTCTAAATTTCTAATAAAGGTAAAATGTTTAAGTGTTAACTGTAACCCTACTTTTGGCTCCCCTCCCCCCTCTCTCTCCTCTCTCTCTCTCTCTCTCTCTATATATATATATAATATATATATATATATATATACATCCCTCCGCATGATCAGGATGTTACACATGGTCTATTTCTTAAACAGAGTTTAACAAGTTTGAATTCAGAGCTTTTCTTCTACTGGTTGCCTAACCAAGGTTAAAGAAACCACTGTGTCCTACTATTTATTCATATCTGGAGGGAGAATAGTTGGATACACACTTTTCTCAATGATGATAGCGCTATGTGAAATGCAAACAGCCTCGTAAGTAATTGTTGTACCGGCCGTTCCTACAGTGGAGAATATACACCGGTTCTCACTATAAATAGTGAGACACCGAGTGAAAAGGTTGTACTGTTACCGTTTAGCGGCAAGCTAGCCGTTCTTGTACCTTATTGTAAATACACTTGTCTCATTTTACCCTACCTCGACTTCTTTTTTTACTGTTGAATTAACATCACAACAGTAATATAGACAACTTAAAAGAAAGAAAAAAAAACAGCAGCTTCTAAAATGGAAGTAGCGTAAATCCTCGAGTATAGTCCACCCTTGAGTATAATACGCAGGGTATTTTTAGGGGACTGTTCCTCTGAAAAAAAATGCGTCTGAATAAACATTGCCGGACAGCAAATAGAGACTCGGACATTGCTTAGAAAATATTTTTCATTTTTAACCTTGTATATAGTACGCACAAGGGATTTTGACCTTTAAATTTTGGGAAAAAAGTGCGGATTATACTCGAGGATTTACGGTATGCAATTTTGATTATTCATTCGACACGGTCGTGGAAGACCGCAGTTGATAATTTAAAAGGACACATTTACCCTTAAAGCTGCGTGTTCCCCACCAGTCGACTAATCCAAGTGAAACCTAAACCTTTCTAGATTCATGCATGGTACAGTGAACTGGGTCTCAATTCAACCGCTTAACACCACGCCCTCTCACTTTCGCTGAAATACCGTAACAGTATTAGACATTTGAAGAAACAATTAAGTTATTTTTTGATTCCATGAATTTAAACTCGTTACTTAAAAAGCAAACATGTGTACATCAGATTATGAAGACCAGAATGTAACAGTTAAATATAATTGAATGCAGTCACAACCGAAAGATGTCAGTAATAATCCCTCGAGATTTTCGAGACTATCAGTTCTAAAGAAAATATTTCCACATTATATATGATACCATCTGTATGTACTAATTAAAACGTGGAAATTCCACGGATTCACCTAATGTATATATTACAATTTTATTTGTAAATATAGCCTGAAATGGAAAGAAATTTATCCGATTTTAGCCATATTTCAAAGATTGTTTCATATATATATATATATATATATATATATATATATATTACGTTTAAAATCGAATGGCTTAAAATTACCGACCATAGTTTCTCGTAGTAGCGCGAATCTCCAGGGTATTTTTCGTCCTACCATCGGTCTGTATTTTATAACTGGGTTGTACCCATTTTCAATACAATGGGTATGCTACATACCATCCTTCACCCCTAAGTAATACCGCAACATACTAGGCAGAGCATATGCTTGTTTTTATGGCGACATCTATTAGTTAACTCTGATCGTGAGTTCAATATCCTCTCTGGGTCACTGAATTCTGTTATTTTTTAGTTTTTCTTAGATATATATATATATATATATATATATATATATATATATATATATATATATATGGTGATTGCCGCTTCTTGCCAGAATAAGATCATTTCTACAAGTAGTCCAGATGTGAGCAGTTGTGAGCACGCAGATGGCCCACGGATCCAGCTTGTTTTTATGTACCCTATCACACACACACATATATATATAGTCATCCATATACACCATGTTTAAACGTATTACGTCTTCTCAGTATGGCTAGACTTAGCAGGCTACCACCAGCCTGGATCTAAATCCAACTAATTTATCATAAGATTTCTTAACCCCTGGGCTAAAAGCACACCTACGAACGAGAACGGTAATTTAAGTAGCGCATACATACATGTGTTATGTATATATGAAAAGGCCGTCAGAAAAAGCTCCATCCATTTTTATAGGAGAGCCTTGCCGTTATATATATATATATATATATATATATATATATATATATATATATATATATATATATATATATATATGCTCTGTGATCTAACAATAAGAGTACACGTTGAGCTCTGCAAACTGCGACACGTTTAAAAATAAAAATTCCTATGTCGTAAGGAAGATTTCTTCTCCAGATTTTTGGATTATATATATATATATATATATATATATATATATATATATATATATATATATAATATACTTGGCAATACTGGGTTTTTAAAATGAAATAAAAAAAACTTGTCGGTATTCCTTGAAAAATCCTAACATTATATTCTAAGAGATTGAGTGAGTGCGTGTATCTTGAATGGAAGATTCTTCTGGTCGACCCGTTTATCACGATTGTTTTTCCTTCCAATCTTACCTTCGCGCTAAAATAGATATGTTAAGCACGGATAATTTTTCCGTAATTTTCAGAGCCAAGCTTTTTACTTCGGGCGTATGAAGTAATTAACCTGGCTATTTCATACTCATCCATGCATACTTTCTTCTCTCTCTCCCCCCCCCTCTCTCTCTCTCCAAGAAGCTAATCAATGTTTCCCCATTTCTTTCCCCTGAGACTTTTCTGACATAATGATTCTGTTTGTTTTCCTGTTTCGAATTTGATATTTGGACGTGTGCCTGGTGCGAGTGCTATCAACGCCAAAAATAAGAAACAGCCAATTTCTGCATATATTTTGAAGATGTGAATAGACATCGAAACATTTACATAATACAGTAATTTTACGGTTTGTTTAGTAACTAACTCTCTGACTTAATTCGGTACAAGATAGAATATTGGTAGAAAGATTGGTTTTAAGACAATCTTCCAATCTAGAAGGACTTATCTCTGTTGTAGTCTGATGAGTAACCTATTGTTGGTATCAGCCGAACAACGAAGGAATCTATCCCCTTTTTGTTTGCGTTAGACTGTTTTGCTGAGGTGGAGTACCACACCTACCGTCAGCACCCCGATGTTTTACCGCACACACCCAAGCTGTGCTACTCATGCTTTGAGTTGGCGAGGGCCGTTATCGAATCCAGGACCTTGCGATTCCTAAGCGAATGCGCTACCGACTGAGCTAAACCGTCCCTGTAAAAATTGAATATTAGTAGTCTTGACTTTTACCTGGGCTCGAACACTCATCTCAGGAACAGATTGGAAATATGGTTATTTCCTATAAGTCTAACATGATCAAAGGGGAACCACTCTTGACTGATAAATTATTTATTTTCCCATTAAACTAACCTTAAACCCTAACCCTAACCCTAAACCCTAACCCCGTCTTCTTTTTTCCTAGTAGATCAATAAATAAATAAATACTTTATCAGTCAAGAGTGGTTCCCCTTTGATCATGTTAGACCTATAGGAAATAACCGGAAATATGTATAACCCTTTCAAGCATAAGGTAGGTTACAGCTTTTGTTTGTCAAGCCTTTCCCGTTAGTGTGCGGTAAAAATTGAAATCCTAAATTTGGCCATATATCGTCGAATTTTAAATTAAACAATAAATTTACTGATTTT
The DNA here is from genome assembly GCA_023376005.1 of Doryteuthis pealeii. Classification (NCBI taxonomy): domain Eukaryota; kingdom Metazoa; phylum Mollusca; class Cephalopoda; order Myopsida; family Loliginidae; genus Doryteuthis; species Doryteuthis pealeii. The sequence goes on from CM042156.1 coordinate 35,512,447, forward strand.
ATTGAGAAAATATCATTTTTACAGTTCTAACATCAATTTACACTGATAATCATTCAAAAAGCAAGGACAAACTCATAAGTGACGTTCTACTGTGGAAGCCAGCACATGGGCACGCCAGTGTGGGCCGGCCAGCAAAGATCAGCTTTGTACGGAAAGTGGATGCTGCGCAGAGGACTTCCCGAGAACAATCAGTGATAGGGACGGTTGGAGATGATGATGATGAAAGGTTTTGAAGTTGATTTTTTTTTAAAAAAAGGAAAATCTTTTTTCTTTTTTTTTTCTTTTTTTTTTTTTGTGGTGTGGGGGCTGAAAAATGTTACACTGTGCGTTATCGAAAATTATCTTATGCGACAGCGAAAGTGTTAATCTTAGTGTTTCTTGTCAAATCTGTACTAGTCTGAATTTACTTTCATCGTCCGGTTTATCTGAAGGTGGTCATGCCTTTTTGAAAACAATCTGCTCTCACGAACTGATAAACAGGTTAATGGTTCATCTTATAAGACTCACGTGACCAAAAATAAAAAAAATATATATATATATATATAGGACCAACCAACCTAAGTGATCTTGAACGATAGCTCAGTTAGTAGATTGGAGGATTGTAGTTAAGAACCAAGAACCAAGTGACTGACCTAAAATTACCACCGACTCTTGAGCGCTTCACTTCATTAGTTCTGCCCAAATAAAATAAAAGAGAAAAGAAAACCACGTTTTCTTTTTCGTCGTATTTATGTGTGTGTTTTTTGCTTCTTAAAATCTTCGACGCCACCAAAATCTGTTTTTAGCAAATTTCGAATCGTGAGAATCATTCCAGGTCAAATTTTCTTATCTGCAAATTCTTTATCGAATGAATCACCTTAGAATTTGCCAAGTTTTGCTTAGTTTATAACACGAATTTGCGTATAGTATCTGCAGTTCCAAAGTGGTCACCCATTTAAATATTGACTGGGCTCATCGCGGCTTAACTTCGGTGACCTAGTGGGTACAGATGTCTTAAGCCCGAATTGATCGTAGGTAGTAAAAATTCACATCAGTCAGTTCTGTACGGATACTGGGTGCCATACGGAAGACCTGCCTAGAGCGATGATCGATAGGAACAGGTAGCGAGATAGTCATGGGAATCCGTGCTGTCAGCACGACCTGACTATTGATGATAATGATGATATATATATATATATATATATATATATATATATAATATATATATATATATATATATATATATATATATATATATTAAGTAATCCACAGACACGTGTTTCGAGGATTCACCTTTCAGTGTGGCTATACCGTAACAGCTACCCCTGGCCGGGTTTGAGACCGAATGAACTTTCGTTCGCCAAGCCTTTAACCCGTACGGCCAGAGGCAGCTGTCAAATATAGAATATTTAATCGCTACATTTCTAAGCGGAAATGAATTCACTAGAGTCCTCAAACATTTGTAAACAAAGCGAGGGTTAGCTAGACGCCAGAATATATATATATATATATATATATATAATATATATATATATATATATATATATATACTAAGAAAGGCAAGAAGCAGGAGATATCCTCCACAAACAGTCACAGATGCAGACTATGCTGATGACCTCGCACTTCTTGCAGATACACCGGCACAGGCTGAGACACTACTGCATAGCCTGGAGGAGGCAGCAAAAAGCATCGGCCTGCATGTGAACTCTGCTAAAACAGAGTTCATGAGCTTCAGAAAGAAAGAAGACATCTCCACGTTAGACGGTAAGCCCCTTAAGCCAGTAGAACAATTCACGTACCTGGGTAGTAATATCTCATCCACAGATAACGATATTAACACACGAATAGGAAAGGCATGGATGGCCACAAACAAATTGTCTGTCATATGGAAGTCTGATCTCACTGACAAGCTAAAGCGACATCTCTTCCAGGCTGTAGTCATATCAGTACTGCTGTATGGCTGCACTACCTGGACCCTAACGAGGCGCCTCGAGAATAAGCTAGATGGGAGCTGCACAAGAATGCTGCGAGCAGTTCTGAACAAGTCGTGGAAACAGCATCCCACAAGGAAGCAGCTGTATGGTCACCTGCCCCCTATCTCACAGACCATCCGAGTGAGACGGACTAGGCATGCAGGGCACTGCTGGAGAAGCAAGGATGAACTCATAAGTGATGTTCTCCTGTGGAAGCCAACACATGGACATGCCAGTGTGGGCCGTACAGCAAGGACCTACATCGACCAGCTATGTAAAGATGCTGGCTGCAGCGAAGAAGAACTCCCTGTGGCGATGAATGATAGGGAAGGTTGGCGAGAGATTGTCATGGATATCCGTGCTGCCTGCACGACATGATGATGATGATGATGATATATATATATATATATATATATATATATATATATATATATATTTGGGAGAATATGTGCTTAATTGAAGTCATACCTAATTTTGAAAATTAATTAGTTGATAATTAATGAATTAGGCGGGCATATCTGTTCAAATGTAAGGTTAAAAAAATCGAGAAAAAGTCAATCTATGTATGTACATTTCGGCATATTATGTCTCATCAGCAGAGTTATAGCCAGGAAACTCTGCTGATGAGGCATAATATGCCGAAATGTACATACAGAGATTGACTTTTTCTCGATTTTTTAACCTTACATTTGAACAGATATGCCCACTTAATTCATCAATTATCAACTAATTAATTTTCAAAATTAGGTATGAATTCAATTAAGCACATATTCTCCCAAAAATTGTCGGCTATAGCCATATCAAACACATTGTTTACTTTCATATATATATATATATATATATATATTAAAAAAAGGAATATACAAAAACTAAGCTTAGCTTAGAGCTGGTGTATACCTACGAATATGGATTACCTAGAAGCATTATACCATGACGAAATGATGTGATGCGCTTTTTTGATTCCAAGTGAAAATCGAACTTTCTACTAAATGATCTCCGAAGTGTCAGCTCCAGGCCACAACGAGGCTCATATGGCTGGAGTGAACAAATTATTCAAACTTTTTGTCGTCGTTAAACTTATTTACTCATTAATGACTATCATTATGACACACGAAACGAGTATCAATACTTCTAAGTTCAGTACATCTAGTGAGTTTGGAGATTATTGATAAGACCAATATATAAACTATACATTCTGCCATAATTTAAGAACTCACTATCATGAGTATTCTGGTCTCTGGGTCTAGTAGTAGAGTTTCGAAAATAAAATGGCATACATAACAGACCTGGATCGAAAGAATACCAAATTTTTCAGCTCCATTAAAGAAAAAAAAATGATCTCCTTGTCATAGGGTTCAAGATTTCTGCCTCACAAATTTGAGAGTTCAAAGTTTGTCAAATTTGCCTTTGGGTTTTCGGTAATTTATGAGGAAGTGCGTCCCGGTCTCCTGCCTCAGAAATTGCTACCCGGTGACTATTAGAATAACGTCCCCAGCTATGTCGGTGTTACTTGAAAGAAAACAACCAACTTAGGGCGTTAAATGTATTTTAGAGGGGGGGCTTCTCTTTTTTGGCGTAATTCTTACTTATTTATCGTAATTTGTCGTAATTCTTGTTCATTTATAGAAATTTGTCGTAATTCTTGTTTATTTATCGTAATTTGTCGTAATTCTTGTTTAGATATGAAGATGGATATATAGTTTGGAATAGACTGAGATAGATAGATAAACAAAACAATATAGATAGATTTTTGTCGTAATTCTTGTTTATTTAAACTAAAAACGAGACATTAAACAAACATGAATAAAAGAAAATCTGAGACGACATAGCTGGGGACGTTATTTTAATAGTCACCGGGTAGCAATTTCTGAGGCAGGAGACCGGGACGCACTTCCTCATAAATTACCGGGTTTTCTTTATAAAGCTTTTTTTTCTTCTGTCCACCCACTCTTCTTGTGTGTTCGCTTAGAACAACTCAAAACATGTTACAGAAATGGACGTTCGATGTATCCCGAAGCAGATTATTACGCTCATTAATATCTTGTTTATTTTATCTAAAATAAATGAATAATTATAAAGATAAAACACATGTTTTTATTTTATTTTATTTTTTTTGTTTTTTTTTTTGATTACACTGGGAAACACAATTTTTGTTGATTTGGATCTGACACTTGTTTTCGACTATTTTTTGACCACTGAATCCAAAAATGACATCAGTTTTTCTACATCACGTCCACTTTTTGAGCTACCCTCAATTTTTCTCAAAAAACGTTAAAATACAGCTTCTAACAAATCTTTACTTATTTTATGGAAGGTTTTAAAAAGTAAAAAGTAAAGTCGTCGGGGCTACTTAATGTCGGTATCAGCCAGACAGCGAGGGAGTCTATCTCCTATTCACTAGCGCTAGACCAAGGAGATTATTTTTTAGCGTCTGAGGTGGAGCGCCACACTTACCATCAGCTCAAAATAAGTTGACTAGTTATATTACTTAAAACAAATGATACAATTGTGCTTATTTGGAGAGTAAGCAGTAGAGAAAAAACTTGACGTGATAGAAGAAAACTGGCTGCAGTTTTGACACCAGCATGCCAATATTAGTCTAAATCAAAGGAAAAAAAGTCAACAGAAATTATCTCCAAAATTGTTCCCCAGCGTTATCATTATGATGTTGATTTCTATATTCAACGCTGTGTGTTTTGAATTAAGAAATAATCATATGGATATGATAAATGAGGACGCTGGAGACATGATGAATGTCGTCGAGGAAAATGACATCGGTGATCTGGGTTCAAATTATGGAAGAGTCTGTTTGCGTTTCACTTCGCGCTAATACCCTGAATCATTTTCTTCTCCCCTGCTCCGGGTAAATAGAACAAAACTAGTTATACTACCTGGCTTTGGTAGGGCAACAGATCTAAGAGAAGGAAAACTCTGAATTCAAACCCCTTACCAGTATTTGTTGAATTTATGTTGAAGGATAAGGCACATTACTCTTGGTGTCTTGCTGAGCCTGAAAAATACATGAGTTCTGCAATGAAATGAGAAAAGACTGATTGGAGAGAAAAGAAACATAATCGTGTTTTTTTTCTATAAAAAGAAAAATACACTGATTCAATGCTTAAGTTACGGTCATATCACGCTGAAAACACTGGTTCTTGTCTCATCACCATACTTAAAACCTTGTGTCACATCATATCATGTGACGAACGGGTTGGGTAAATACAAAATGCTTCAATGCTTAGCCGTGGCTAGAATCACAAGAACAAGTGTATAATTGATTCAATTTAGACCCAACGAACAGGAATATTGGTAGAAGCTAATTTTTGACATCAATAATTGTAGCCGTTTTCCTGGCAGTCAATCGATAAATAACAAATTGATTTTTGTTCACCCTCCTCCCTAGGATCCTAAAAACTGGAATATGGCGGGAAACCCAATCTGAAATAATACGAGTTGAGTTTAGTTTGGTTTTATTGTTACTGTTGAGGCTGTCGTTGTGTTATTGTTGTGAAGTTTTTAAGAGTCAAAAATAAGACAAATGACTGGTAACAATGGATACAAATGTATTTAACAAAAAGGAGTAGAAATTACAGCAAAGAAAGTGGAGATTGCGTTCGACCATACAGTTACGAGCTGACTCGCATTGCTTCGTGTTAAGCCACAATTGTTCCAACTACTTATAGTAGTCGTCGGCGCATTCCATTTATGTCCATAGGTTATAACACCTATAACAGTTATGATGGGCGAACATGTAACCTATTAACGTTTTGCATTCATGAGACCCGATTTAATTTAATAGAATCGAATACAAAGGAAATATATTACGAAAAAGAAATTTATTCTGGATAATCGGCATATCATAGGAAATTCATAAATGAAGATAACTGTAGCCAGTTTGAGGTTAAATCCTACTTAACGGACATAAATTCCACCATCGTATGTCACCCAGCCGAAATAAAATTTAAAAAATACTAAAAATCAAGAAATTAACCGAATTTAATGAAATTTTCAGTGTTGATATATTAATGAATAAACAATATAATGCACTAGTTATCTTATTTGAAAACTCTTTTTTCAAGTCAGTTAACTTTGAACCACGTATCTTTGAGGCGTAACACAGATTTACAAACATACGTGGTTCAAAGTTAAATGAACTGAACAAATGTAAAAAATTTCAAATAAAATAACTGGTGCATTATATCTTTTATTCATTAATATATCAACACCGAAAATGTCATTAAATTCAGTTAACTCCTTGATTTATAGTATTTTTCTTTCGGCGGGCTGACATACGATGGTGGAATTTATGTACGTTAAGTAGGATTTAACCGGTGTGTCTCCCTTTGGTTAGAACCTCCATGTACTGAAAGTAGTCATATGTAAGCAAGGATATGTCTAGGAAACTTGGTACCGGAAGTGGTTCATAGAATGGGCACAGTCTTTTGGTAGGATAGTATTGGCAGTTTAGTAACGAAGGTGGGTAGCGGAAGGAAGTTGTCAGATAAGCTGAGACAGAGCCAACTTTGTAGCGGTCACTGAGGGCAGAGCGAGTTGCCAGGGAAACGAGAGACACACACACACAGCTGACTGAAATTGGACTGAAGAAACTGCCCCGAATTGTCCAGAAAAGTGACCTTTCCGATCCCGGGGGATTTTTCGTTTTAGCCGGTGTGGATATCCAGCTGGCGAACTCTGGACCTGTTCATTTGTGTTTCTGTTAGTCTTGTATTCAATAAAGGTAGGGGGTTCTCAATTCCTCCTATTAAATTCTCGGCACTTTTCTTTACGTTGCCTAACCCGTGAAAATAATTAAAGAAGACAGTCGAGAGGATGGCGTTAACTACACATGAGAGAAAATTACTTGAATACACGCGCTACAGTAAATATTTTTTGTGCAATACTAAAAATAATTGTAATTTTGTATTGTTGAAAAAATCATCTGTTTTTATTTCTTTAATATGAATCAACGGTAACTAGGTTCAGTTGAACTGTAGCGTTACAAAATTCTCTCTCTCTCTCTCTCTCTCTCTCTCATATATATATATATATATATATATATATATATATAAGTACAATTAAACAAAAGGCACATCTCCTGTTTAACAATTTTATTTTTTATCTTTTCTAATTTTCTGGCCAACTTTTTAATGTTTGGGTGGAATTGGTGGATAAGTCCACCAAAGTTCAGTTCCCGAGTACTTGTTATACTTAATTCTACTTGTATAAATGAAAGAATGCTGCCCAAAGAATGCTGCCCAAATACACACACACACACACACACACACACACACACACACATATATATATATATATATATATATATATATATATATATATATATAGAGAGAGAGAGAGAGAGAGAGAGAGAGAGAGAGGGAGATAGGACAGTGGAAATTGTTGGCTGTTGTAGGAAAGGTAATTATTTACTTCGCCTACCTTAGTTTGGCACAAGACCTGAAGTATGGGCCATCCGGTGAGAATCAACTCTCTAGCAATGATCTGCTAGCCTAACTCGCTAACCATCACACTGCACACCTTCAAGATCCCCACAGCAAGCAATTATTATCTCTAAAAAAAACAATGTTTACATAATTATCTAATTAAATCTGAACAACTTACTACAAAGAAAACTTTATTAGTTGCATTAATTATTAATTAAAAGGATTAATTATTACAAAAGGATTATTGTCGTCTATACAAAGTAACAATTACAATGATAACATAAGTCGGTTTGCAGCTGCTTCATGATGGAAGACAATATGTTAGTAGCTTTATATTATGTCAGTCATTTTGATTGTGCAAAGAAAATTCATCTTATTGAACATTTACCACGTGTCGGAGAATAGGCTGAAAATTAAACGCTATTACTTATGTATGCATGTGCATGCGTTTTCGTGCACGGTTTTCTATTCATATTCATTAAGTACCGCCAAAATAAACCACGTGATCAGTTTAGGCCATATTGAAGGAAGAAACGTAAATATTTTAAACCCTTTTTTTTAAATCTCACAAAAAAACAAATAACGAACATAGAGTTGTTACAAAGAAAAACAGTTAATTCAACGATCAAATTATCCGACTGGGGAAAAATTACTCACCGTTATCTTGAAAAATAAGTAAAACAGTGCATTTTTTTTCTCGGCACGGTCGGTTTCTTTATTGATATTTTTAGCAGAATTCTGTATTCATGGTTCTTTTACTAAAAAAAACTCTGGCATTGAAACTTATAAAAATCTTCTGATATAATTATTCAGACTGTAAAATCGTTTTTATCGGTTCATTTTTTCATATTTCATAAAATAAAATAGGGGGAGGGTATACCTCGTAAAAAAATTCCCCTGATATATGTTTAGGAAAAAAACTATTTCAGACATATTTTCATTAAAAGGTAAGTAATTATGGAAACTTTCGTGAAAATCGGACCATTAATTGATTTTTAATAGAATTTTTTTAAAAAGCCACTAGTCATAACTTGTTTTTGGCTACGTTAAATTTCAATTGATTTAACGGTGCAAAAATGAAAAAATTGTTTTTCGTTTATAATTTTTACTATTTCCATAAGCTGAATTTTTTTAATTTAAATCATCAGTAGTTTTTATAATGCTTCTTCTTTTGAATGAATAACAAATTTTCAAGATAATATTAACCTTTATGCAAGTTTCATTGGGTTAAATATAGAGGGGTATATTTCACAGGGAAAATCTGATATTCATTCACTGTTTTGTTTTTTTTAAATATTTTGGTGTTAATTGGAAGATGAAGTCAGTTTTTAGAACTCTGTGAATGAACATTTCAAGTAAGCATACTTTATATTCTTACCATATGATTAATACTCTATATTCATATCAGTTTCTATCATTAGAATCAAAGTCTCTTAAAATATAATGTCGAATATTTTCCTTAGTATTGTTGATAATAGAAACCTTTATCTGAGACTGATTGGTCACTCCCAGCTGCGATTTAAGGATGTCTACAAGTGCTTTAACATCACCCCTTCCAGCTGGGAAAATTTGGCTCAGGACCGCCCTCGGTGACAACGGGCTCTCCGTAGCGGGCTATTCCTGTCTGAAGTCACCTTGACGCAACACCATAAAGCCAAGTGGTCTAGCAAAAAGCGACGACAATAGAGTACCGGCACACCAACATCTTCAGCGCCAGCCTTCACACACGACATCTGTGATCGGGACTGTTTTTCGAACTTTGGCCTTCACAGTCACAGGAGGCGCTGTAACTTGAGGGGCACGAGAAATATATAGTCTTCCGAGACTGCAATACCGATGATAATTCTTGATAAAACAAGAGTGAGTCAAAAGTTTTGCAATATTTTGGTAACGTGCAGCACAATTTGGCACTTCCGTATCGTATTGCCGAGGTCGTGAAGGTGACGAACCACATTGGAATGTGAAATGCCGAGCTTGCCAGATGCTCTCCGAGTGCTACTCGCCAGAGTTTCCTCTATTGTGTAGAGCACGGCCCCAGAACCCACGTTTGTTTTTTTTGCTTACCTGGCCTTGCCTGATTGTCGAGGTTCTTGCAACTCGAGTGAAATTTCTTCAACCACCTGGTTCTGTACAGTAATCGACTGCACCTTTACCTTTCACACCTTTCCAACATTTTTGGTTGCTCCCGCGGTGTTATGATCCAGTTCGAACTCGTAAAGCATATGTTCCTAAATTAGGCAACGCAGCATGTTCATCTCCCCACACGTTGAGAAGCAATGCACAACGTGACAGCGCACCAACTACCACGATACTACCAACCACAGCGGATACCTTCCACGGGTTTTGAACTGCCTCGGTCACGTGGATTACGCGCCTCGAAAAAAAAAAGCACGTGACCAAAATATTACAAAACTTTTTGACTCACCCTGGTAACTGAGTTGAGCTTAGTATGGAACCACGTCAAAATGGTTGGTGATAAAAGGAAGACGATTATATTACAAGCCTGCTTGATTGCTTTGAAAATCAGTATTTAAAAGCCTAGCTTGTACTTGAACACGAAATAATATCACCCATAATATCAATAGGAAATACGTAACCACTTTATTATAATTATAATATAAGTATACTTATCAATTATAAATACTATTATTAATAATTTAAATAATAAGTAACTGGTTACTTATTTATATTTAGTTTTGAATTCTTACCGGTTTGATTGATGCCACAGTTTACAGTTTCTCTCTCTCTCTCTCTCTCTCTCTCTCTATCTATCTATCTATCTATCTATCTATCTTTTACTCTTGTTTTTACTCTTTCTCTAATTTTACTTTCTCTCATGTTTCCCTCTTTTTCGCCCTTAATTTGCTTCTCTCTTTCTCTTGTTGATTTTTTCTTTCTCTTTTTGATTTGTTTTCTCTCTCTCTCTCTCTCTCTCTCTCTCTCTCTCTCTCTCTCTCTCTCTCTCTCTCTCTCTCTAGTTTGCTGAGGTTTAAACAAAAACTTAGTCAGATTAATATTTTTAATCTCCTGTCTCGTGTCTAATGAGTTACAATCCCCAAATAATGGCGGTTGTAGTTTAAGATGTTAATTACAAATTAACTGAATAAATGGATTAAATCTTTTAATACATTTCTCTTTTCAATTATATTCGACGCATGAATTTTCAACGAAACACAAATAGTTTCTCCAAATTCAAGATTGTTCACCTTTCAATTACTCAAACCCTAAAGAAAAGGTGAATGCGTAAAGTCAATTCTTAATTTCAGATTTTATCATCTTATTTTTCTTGCCAAATCAGATAATTTCCAATGACTAAGATAATTCACAAATTTCTCTTTTTTCTTTCTCTCCTTTTCTTATAAATTTGGAAACCGAGTAACTCTTTCAGAGGTTCAGCGTTAAAGAAAAAACTCATTCATTACTTATTTTAGAACTAGAAGCGGCCACCCGCCATCGCCAGGGTAGAGTGGGGATTTTTTAAAAGTTAGTCCCGCAGATCAATTGTGAGTTGGATCCTCGTCGGATGCCCCATTAAAATCCCCATGTAAAAAAAAAACCTTGCATTGATCCAGTCACTCTGAAAAAAAAATGTTAATGTCTACTATTCAAAATATTAAATGCAAAAAAAAAAAAATTCCATTCGGTTATCATTTAAATTTTATTTTTTAATCCTTTTCACAAATATAAATCAAATCTTTATGATTTTTGATAAAAAAACAAACCCTGGTGATATTTAATGTGTATATATATTTACTTTGTCGTTAATTGTTTTATTTTCGAAGTTTCCTCCGGACATACAGATTCACACATCTGCTCTTTATATATGTATAGATAAGAGGCAAAATTTCCAAAATAGATTTTTTAAATTCCCTTTTGCTTTTAATTTTCTCATATTCACTGACATTTTATTATTCATAAAGACATAGAAAGAAAAAAAACTAAAATACATTTTTGAGAAATAGATAAAAAATATACAAAAAAGTTCAAATGAATTCGTAAAAATGAAAGCAATCCAATCTTAAATACACAGCTAGACTGTTTCAACAATATATGCTTAAATACATTAAAAAACTTCTTTTCCTGATCTGACCTGCTGAAATGGGGTGCGTCTTATATGGCTCGTGCGTCTTATATGCCGTCAAAAACGGTAATTACTGAGAAGATGATAGAAAGAGAAGAACATAGATGAAAAAAACAAAAACTAAAATACATTTTGGAGAAATAGCTAAAAAATAAAAATAAAAAATAAAAAAATTAACACATTTATTATATTTGGCATTTGTTTGAATTATTCGGACTATTGTCCTCATCTTTATTGCTATATAGACAACATTTCAGCCGATGTGCCCTCCGGCCTTCTTCGGGTGTTTCTTGTTGAACTCGGGAACCTTCGGGCATATCGACTGAAATAATATATATATATATATATATATATATATATATATATATATATATATAACCATGAGCGATATTTTTATAACAAATAACGATATTTTTATTGGAGCAATACATTTAGAATATTTTGACAGAGAATAGAATAATTTCTAGTTCAATTTATAACCGAATAATAATTATGTGGGGTCTCCGTTCGCACTGAAAATTATTTTTCAATCTTCCAAATTCTGGATATGGCGGACATAACTATGAAATGTTAATTAGAATCATTCATCTTTCCTAAAAAAAACAAAAAAACATTAATACTATAAGGAACGTCTGTTATTCCAGGAACCCAACCGATTACGACTCGTCTAGAATGTCTATAGAATAATAGTAATATATTATTATTATTATTATTATTATTATTATTATATATAACTTGATTTTGTTTGTTCGTTTATGACAGTTTATTATTAGGGTTTGTCTTATATTGCGTTTTTGATAAAAACGTAAAAGACAGACGCGTCAAAAAATACGACAACCCCCCACCCCTAAAAAAACAGGAATGAAATAAAATATATCGGATTGTCTGTCAGAAACTGCTTTATGGAAGCACAAAGAAAAAAAAAGACTAAAAATCAACAGGAAAAAAGGCTGTCTGCTCAAGTCTGTTCTTAGACTCAGATATAATTCAATACTGGATGTTCGAATAAAGGTATCATGTCTTTTAGCATTGGAGGTACGTGGTGTATTGGTTATCGTGGTAAGAAATTGACATAGTGACCTGAGTTCAAATCCTGGAGGAGGCTCTTTGCATTTCACATGGTGCTAATACTCTTAGGAAATATATTCACCCAACAATTTTCTTTCCAGCTATGTGTAAATAGTCCAGCGGACTGGGTTATTTAACCTTTAGGCAACCAGTCTGGGAGAAGGAAAATTCTGAATTAAAACCTGTTAAACCCCTCTTTAGAAATTGACCATGTGCCATATCCAACTCGTGCAGAGGGTTTAGTATATATATATATATATATATATATATATATATATATATATTATATATATAGCATGGAATGATGTGTGTGGAAGTTGGTAGGAGACATACACTGTGATCAACAGATCACAGTGTATGTCCATTATATAAGACTAGAAGCGGCTACCCAGCATCGCCTGAGTAGGGGGGTGGGGTGGAAATACCCGGTGTATTGATTTGTTTACTTTAGAGATTTACAAATGCTGGACATTTTTAAGTAGAATTTCAATGTTATTTTTATATATATTTTAATCTTTAAATATCTTCGAATCTAAATCAAATCTTCATAATTTTTTGCACAAAAAGCAAGAACTGGTGATATTTAATGTGTATATATTTTTACTTCGTCGTTAATTGTTTTATTTCCGTAGTTTCATCCGGGCATACATTCGTACATGTTGTTGTTGGCTGTCAATGTAAAGGCAATGTGGTTTGCTCAATTGTGAGTTGTGAAAGTTGGTAGCTGAGTGGCTCTGTTTCTTCCGATGGATTAAAACAGACCACGGGGCTTCACCTCGTCGATATAGCAAAGTGGGCAGTGATCTGAGTATGTTACTGTTTACATATCCAATGCGCGAATGTTTGAGAAGACCTCCGGCTCCGACAACCGCTTTACAGATTTCAGTCAGAAATCTGTTTTATATCAAATATTTATGATTTAATTACAATAGCCAAATCAACCCTGTCGGCGAGGCTTTTGACTACACCGACTGCACCTCTGCAGAGGGGTAAGACCACCCTCCAAACGAGGCCACATGTTCGCCGTGGGTGCGACCCGTAATGTTTAAGGACGGAAATCCTGGTGATGAGCAGCCCATGATATGCAAACTGGCCCTTACTTAGGCTAGACAGGCAGTCGGTAGACCCTCCGATCAATCGGCTGGTCATATCAAACTCTAGCACCTATATGATTATCCCAACCCTATTGTTTTTATGCAAGCTCCAACCCTTTTTATCATATGGTTTCTAGAAGAGTGTGGCTGTTGGTTTTCGTGTCCTGTGTATGACGTTAAACTATCTGATGGTGTGTTCCAGTTCTGGAGGTCTGGGAATGTGGAGCAACCGCTTCATCACCATTGCTCCTAGGTTCACTCTGACCTGGAGTGTTAGTACATGTTAGGGTCCCATCTATGGATTAAATCGAACAAAATGTCTCTAGAAAAATAGGTTAAAAATTGAGTTTAAAAAATTGTGTTTACCTATGAAGAATAATAAAACAAACGTTTTCAGCATAAAAATGATCCATGCCGTAAAATCCATCCACCCCCAACCAACCAACCAGCAATAGCTAAATGTCTGCAATTTGATGGAAATACCTTAGAACGTTTGAAATTTCTCAATGTACAAAAAAAAGTGGTTTTTGGTATTCTACCCGATAAATGAAAAAAAAAAAAAAAAAAGCAAGATCTGTCTTGTTCGCTACGCTTGAAATACATGAAAAGCAAAACTATTTTAACTATCAAGCAGTCACACAGCAGGTCTCCCCTTTCATTCGTTTTATGTAGTCAACTTTAATCCTTTTTTTCTTTTATTTTTTTTTGCATCTATTTTCTCCTTTTTCTTTCTCTTCTATCATCTTCTCATAATTACTATTACGCATATAAGACGCACGGGCATATAAAGACGCACCCCCATTTCAGCAAAAAAAGTTTTTAGTGTATTTAAGCATATATTGTTGAAAACAGTCTAGCTGTGTATTTCAGATTGGATTGCTTTCATTTTTACGAGTTCATTTTTAAAGCAACGGTAATGATACAATAATACCAGCAATAAAATAAGGATGCATGGAGTTTAGGGTAGGTAAAAATACTGAGCGTAAGATGGGTTAGTGAGCATCATAGAGAAGAAGATTAGCCTAGGCCTACAGGAGGTCTCAAACTTCACCAACGATTTATAAGACGCAGGGCAATTTTTTAAACCAAAATTTTCGGAAATAAAAGTGTCCTATATGATGTCAAATACGGTAATCTTCGAAGATTTAGTCACCAAAAAAAAATCTTTCAGATCCATCCAATATCTGAAAGATTTTCTTTATTCGCTGTTACACCAGTTTATAGGTCGGAGGGCTTGATGAATGGTTTAAAATCGTTGAAATGGGCTCGTCGACCCGAGTTCAAATCTTGGATTGAAGTTGTTTACATTTCACATAGCGCTGATACCCTTGGGAAAGGTATGAATTCAACTACTCTCCCTCCAGCTATGGTAAAAAGTAGAGCGGATTGGACTCTTTAACCATGGCTAGGTAACCAGTCTAGGAGGAAAAAAATTAAAAACTGTTAAACCCAGTTTAAGAAATTGACCCTCTGTCACTTCCTGCTCGTGCGGAGGGATTGGTAAATATATACCCCAGTTCAGAGAGTGAAAAGTTTGACTTTCTCAGAAAACTAAATTACAGGAAATATAAATGTGACATTAATTGTAGCTATAATTTTATATCACGCTTAGAATATTCTTGAAGATTTTTTTTAATAAGAAAGATGATATCTATTGAGAATCGCTAGATATTATTAGTATAAAAGTTCATATAAATATCTTTTTTGAAAAACAAATGAAAATAATAGTAAAAATGATATCTTTATAGAAAAAAGTTAAAATCTTTTTTGTCGGTTCATTTTTTCATATTTCATAAATAAAATGGGTGGGCTAGACCTCGTAAAAAAATGTTTTCTCTAATAATTTCAATTGATTTAACGATTGCAAAATTGAAAACATTGTTTTCGTTTATAATTTTCACAATTTCCATAACCTGAATTTTTAAAAAAATCATCATGAGTTTTATTAATGTTCTTCTTTTGAATGAATAACAAATTTCAAGATAATATTAACCGTTATGTAAGTTTCATTGTGTTAAATATAGGGAGGAATAAATTTCACAGAGAAAATTGTTACCTAATATTCATTCACAGTTATAAAAAAAAAAAACCTTTTGGTGTTAATTGGAAGATGAAGTCAGTTGGTTTGGTTGGTTTGGTTTGGTTTGTTTTACAGCATATCAACGTCAGTGGGTCATTTAATGCCGACAAAGTGTGGAAATAAATTCATTCTTAATGCATAATACAATTTTGTTTATCAACTCATGGTTTTCTATTTAACCCATAGATGGGACCCTAACAGTATACCACTTAAACCTTATTTTCGTTATAATTTTCATTATTTCCATAAGCTGAAATTTTTAAAAAAATCATCATGAGTTTTTTAATGTTCAAGATAAATGATATTTATGCAAGTTTCCTTGTGTTTAAAATATAAGGGGGTAAAATTTCACTGGGAAAATTAGTGCTACATTGATCTCTATTGAGAAATCGCTAGATATTATTAGTTATAAAAAGTCATATGAATACCTTTCTTGAAAAACAAATGAAAATAATAGTAATAATGTTAATATTTTCAAATTATATAAAATATTTTATGACTTTTCAAATCAGTAATATCGTTTCGCTATCGCAGTGAATCAATTGACAGCAAAATATATGCAGAACACTCCCTCAGTATCGTCGTAGTTTCTAATAATCCTTTTGAAAAGATTCAGTTCTTCCTTGGATTTTTAGTTGGATCGTTGGAAATGCTACAATTTAAAAGAATTTTATTTTTTCATTTTAGTACTTCACAATTATAATAATTATAGTTATTTTGAACTTGAATATTAGTGAATATGAGAAGAAGAAAAAAGCAAATTCATAAATTGTTCCCCTCATTGGTGCAATTGTTGTACGCTTTAAACGTAGTTTCCCACTGCCACTACCACTACTCCCAACTCTTTTAATAATTGTGGACACTTTTCTATGGTTCATTCACTGAAAGTTTTCTTTTTTCATTCAATCCAATTTTTTATTTGATGACATCACTTTCCTTTTCTTCTTCTCTTTCTCTTTCTTTTTCCGCCCCTCCCTCCCCCATCAATTCTATTAAACAAAAGTGAATTGTTTTGAATGGAAAACAAAATGTTTTTTTTTTATTCTTATTTTATTTTTCATTTATTCATTTTCAATTCCAGATCGTAAAGCATTTAAATTGTATTGTCAATCAAGACGAGATTTTGTAACAAGGAAAATTACTTATTGCACATTATTATATATATCATATTATTATATATATTATTATTATTATTATTATTATCAAATATTTTGAGAGTTTTTCCCACTAACTTAGCTGATGGTATTTCACTGGAGTTTGAATATGACAACAAGTCTCCTCGGGTCTCCATGACTCTTCTGAGTATTCTAGGCCGATTGCAACAATGCAGAGTTTGGGTGATCTCAATTTCTTCTCTCTGATTTCCAGATTCTCCACTTTTTCCAAGCTTTTGGGGACCGTCCAAGTGCACCAACTTACAATGATATCACTGTGACCACTCATATTCCACAGCTTTTTCAATTCCTGGTAAGTCCAGGTATTTATCTATCGTTTCGTTAAATCCTCTCTATCATCTGTTCGTGTGTAATGTCTGTGCATAGTCACAATTTCCTTTGCTTTGGTCCATTTGTCAGAGTTAGACTTTGTCCATTTTAAGAGGGTTCCAGATATTCTTTACAATTACAGTCATAGGTGTTATTCCCCTGAGGAAGATTCTTGCTGCCTGAGCTTGAGCTTCTGGAAGTTTTTCTTGTTCTTCGGAGTATCTTTTTCTGCTGTTTATTTGATTAGCGCTTTGATGGTGTCCATATTCCAGTATTCCATAGTATTTGAAATTCTCTTTTTCTCCAAGTATTCTGATGCTTTCCCTGATTTGATAATTCGTTTCTTCGTTGTTTCTCTTGTTCATCACATCCCAATTTCCATTCCTATATCCTGGCGTATATTCTTATATTCTGTTCTATGTTACCCCTCTTTTTCACTTTTTGACCCAAAATCTTAACATCATCCATTCTACACATCTTCGGGCCGCATATGACCTTAGGCACCCTTTTTCGATCTCTTCGTGAGAAACTTTCCATTACACCGCAAAATCCCGGTTGTTTTTAGGGTTTAGGGTAGGGTCAGAGTTAGGAGTTAGGTTAGTTAGGGTTAGGGGTTAGGGTTAGGTTAGTAAAAAAACAACTCTCAAAAATCGTCTGTTAACAATTAACCGCGATTTTGAGATGTAAATGGAAAAATGTCCCCACTACTCGAAGATCGGCAAAAGGATATATTCCCAATTCTTAATTCTGAATCCAGATTCAGCCAGTTGTAGTTACAGGTTCTGGGCCACTGTTCAAGCCTCTACAGACGTTTAGTCGTCACCGTCATCTTCATGTTTCACAACTTTTTCAGCCTATTTGGCAAGGTGTCAGGTATTGTATTTAGTATGTGTATCGTGAGCAGCAAAACCAAGATATAGGGAGTTACTTAGTCTAAAGACGATGGGTAGGAAACGTAATCCACTAGAATTGTGCAAGAAATTACAAACTTTGACTATACTATCAAAGTAATCCTTAAACTTGTTCCTCGTAAATTCCTACCATAAAATAAACTGAATCTTCATTTTATGTCGTGTTTTGCAATGTTTTATTTTCTTGCACCGTTATTTACAATACTGAAATATTTCTTTATTTTAACAAACATTGTGATTGCAACATTAATATATTTCTATTTAAAAACATTATTGCAAACATTATATATGTTCTTATTTAAAAACATTATTGCAAACATATTTAAAACATTTTAATTGCAAAAACACGACATAAAAATGAGGGTTCAGTTTATTTTATTAGTAGGAAATTTGACGAGGCAACAAGTTGGAAAATTATCCTATCAAATAGAATATGCCACAAAAACCAGAATCATCATAGAAATGAGAGGCATGAAATTCTCTGGGATTTTGAGATACAAACAATCACCTAATTCGCCAGATGACCATACCTAGTATCAATAACAAGAAAAAAAGAACTGTTCATCATGGTGGATTTTTGTTGTATGCCATCATTGGCCATTGCAGTCTCGAAAGACTATATAGTTTTTTTCCCCTGAAGAACGCCTCCGGTGACTGTTTGAAATCCGAGTTAAAAAGGGCCAGTCCTGAGCCAAATTTTCCCAGCCTGGAAGGGCGTCATTACCAAAGCACCCTGGATCATTCTTGTGCAGACATGTTTTATACCACGCGTATGCTTCTATTTTTAGTTATATTGTAGTAAGCGTTGAGTAACCCGTTATACCCGTTAGTACCCGTCGTTGTATACAGATATACTTATCTTCTATGGAATCTGATAGTAGTAAACTTACCAGTGTGCTGAAAATCTGTCTGTCTGTTGAGTCTAATATCTTCTATGTATCCCTGTTGATTCTGGTCTGCTCCGGGGTATTCTGTATTTCCCATCTTTGCTTTGTCTGTCTCTTGCAGTGGTAGATGCTCTTCTGTTATCTCGATCTATCAATCTGGACTGATCTGTCTTGTATCTTCTTCTGTCTTTGACTTCTAGGATCATTAGGACCTTCTGGAATATTCAAGACTTGATTTAACCAATTTGCTGTTGTCAGGATGGTTCCGATTCTTCATCTATTTCCAATTCCTCCGATTCTTTTTCCAAACAACTTTGGACCTTCCAAAGGATTTTATGCGGTTTTCATCTCAGGACCGATTCCTGGTTGATGTACATATTTACTATTTCCAATTATAGCCAAAAATAGATTTCTTCGCACATTTCACATTGAATCACCTTCCCACCCGGTCCATAACTAGTCTTGTCCTCTCTTTATCCTAGTTTGCGCATCGTTTATTTGATTAATAGTTTCGTCTTTGTCCTCCACAATCTGACAACTTGCTATTCTGTTCCTCCTTCTTTATCTCCAGTACGTATATAATCTCTTCTCTATCATCGTTCCGAGTTGAAGCTTATTTGGTGAATAGTTATCAATCTCTCCTACTTCCTATTCCCTCTTGGAAATCCATTGTTTCCAGAGTTACACCTTATTGTCCCATTGTTATAACGATACGAACAAAATCAGCGCGGCAATAGCTCATAACCGAGCGACAGTTTGACACGCCGGTTACCAGATGTAAGTCTAGCGCTTATCCTTACATATGCATTGTCTGACTCAGGTGCTACCTTCACGTGCCGACTTTACTATCTCCCGCTCAGAATGCCCTGACGGAGATATAAGTATGCCTGACAGCCATGATAAGAGCTCTCTTCATCGACTTCTTGGAAGCCTGTTCTTGTTTCTTCGAACACATTTAGTATGCCTCACTTTTCCTATATTCGTTTGCTTAAATATGTCTGTAGGTTCACTTTTAGGCATCGGTAGACAAGCCTCAACCCGACATATATGCCGACAACGACCTCTCAGTATAGTTTACTCTTTTTGTCTGAACTGTGTTTTTTTGTTCTTACATATTCTATTTTATAAGAACATATGACGATCGAAAATACGAATTAAAAACCTATCGAGCCCTAACTCTTGCAACGAGGCAGCTCCAATTGCTCCGCTTACAAGACGTGTATTCAGACCACATGTGCGATAGCCATGAGGGAATTTATCGACAATTAGAATTCCAGTCCAAACCTGTCCACAGGTGTCGAGTTCTCGAGCGATTTTTACCCAAACAGTCTCTTGCCAGCCCCTCCAGAAAAACAACCATTTCTCTACCTGAACACCTAACTTTCACACGGCTCGTCAGGGGCGCGAAACTAATCTGTAGTCATCATTAGGCGAGCGTCAACACAGCGAGGTTTAAAAAGTGTCAATCAAACATTTCCCTTGATCGCCGTTTTTCCGCCACTCCTCTCAAAAACAGTTAGTTATAAAATTCAGCTGACACCTATCGTAACATAATAGGCTACCCTGATCAATTATGGAACATTTTGTCGTTTCCGGTGTGAACACCTGATAATTGAAATAACTTAAAAGAAAAAGAAAAGATAGGACAAATATTAATAGGAACTTGTTAGAGCTGGAAGAAAAAAGTAGTGGAACACGAGGAGGACTGTGATGCCAATTGTAGTTGGTATGCACTTGAAAACGGTCCTCCAGAGTGTCGGAAAAAAGTGCGCTCAACATGATCGACAGAGGCGTGATTCGCAAATCAGGAGAAGAATTGAGCACCATACTAATCCACAGCCATTGTTAAGATCGGCTAGAAATTGCTCCTCATCAAAGATCCTGGGGATCTGAAGAGACTTGCTGTCCCAACTGCAGACGTCCTGTGGCGTACGACGAACCACCAGCTTAACATCGAGTTCATGCTCGAAAAAACCAATAAAACTCTCCGCGAAAAAGAAGTACAATACAATCATTGAGCCTCAGATCAACTAGTGCGTGAGATTCAGTCGAGACTGTTATTAATCGACCTACATCTTGATCCTCTTCATCTAGACAAGTATCACCATCCCAAATGTTCTCCAAACGAAAAATACTCACGTGACAACTCATGTCATTTTGATTTCCTGCGGAAAGAAGAATATTTACGTTCCTGTGCAAGTTTCTTTCTTTCTTTCTTTTTTTTCTTTCTTTCTTTATTTTTCCAATATCGTGTTAGTTCTTATATTCGTTTCACAGCATCCATTATTATTTTCTTTTATTCTTCTTATTGTCATTAAATTATATAACTGTGTGAAGAGTATTTTGTCGAATTTGCTAGTTATTATTTTTGTCTCTTGTAAGTTTTTATATTTTTTATTATTAACCAGTTTGTCATCAGATTAGAACATAACAATCGCAACATGAACCAAAAAGAACCGACAAGAATTCTATTGCGGGTATAGACCGACCGTCATTTCTGCGCCGATGCAGTTCATGAGGGGCTTATAAATCATTAGTCTCCAATCATGTTTTTTAATCAATATTTTCCTGCTGCGTTTCTCTCTCGGGATTGTTACTTGTTAAAATGCAGGCAAAAAAAAACAAAGAAGGAATAAAAAAAAAAAAAAAAAATCGAAAAAGAAGAAAACGAAAGGGGAAATCTTATTACACGAAAGAAGAAGACAAGAAGAAGAAGAGAAGCATAGAAGAAGAGAAAACAACAACCAACAACAACCAACCTACCCAAACAGCAATGGTAGAGCTGGGGGGTTTATCTGTAAATAATACTGGAGTTAGGAAAGGATGAACTTGAAAAAATTTGAATAGTCTCGTGACCTGGCCCAACTTTCTATTATGGACAGTGGTGCGGTCGTTGTTTCGTTTACTTATTTATTGTCCATATCCTTAATCGTTTTGACAGTCGTAACAAATGCTTTAGCTTCCAAATTCAATCACAACTTCCCACGATACTTAATTTTTGACACCAACCTTGTATATCGTTTTACTCCCCTCTGACGGTAAAATTGGCGTTCCCGGCTTTCCAATTCCCCCCTCTCTTCCCTCATGCAATTCCCCTTTCCACATCCCAAACAACCCTTATTCCCCCTTCTTTTTCTTTCTCGTGTATTATGTAAATCTACTTCAAAGGAAAGTCTTCCCAATCATTACCTTGATATCTCTCTTTATAATCTTTCTTGTCCTTTGTTGAAACAACCAGAAGGTTTCCTTCCTCTGTTTCCGTTTTCTTTCCTTTCTATTTCTGTCTCTTTTTTTTTGATTCTTCTTCGTGATTCTCGTACGTTGGTATAACTTGATAATCCTTATATCACAAGTTCTTGAGGTTATTTTCGAAGATATTGCGTATATAACTAGCTATCTATTAGAAGGATTAACTGGAGGTTATACTAATATCAAATATACTTCGCCTTTTCTCTCTGGGCATTTGAACAAGGCGCTTAACCCCCAGTGTGTCCGAAGCTACAGGCGTCCGTTCTGGACAAAAAAATAAACTTCCCAAACCCCAATTGTTGTGGTGAATGGTAAGAGTATTCAAGCGCATATTATTAACCCACCCGTTTAGAATCAACCAAACTTAGTTTGCCTAAACACTGCTCCATTGGCCCAGCATAAACTGGTTTTATTATTAAAATTTAGCTAAAAACTCTTTCTAATTCTTCCATTTTCCTAGGGAAATGAGGTGTGATATTTGTCCCGAACAACTGAATCACAACAGTCAAAAAAAGAAAGAGGTTTATAACAAAACGACCAGACTCTGAAACAGAATATGAATAGGATCTTTTATCTAAATATAAATGTGAGTGCCCATTCCTTTTCAAGTAGGCAAAAAAAACAATAAGGAAAATCCTGGTTTTTAACTTGAGAAACAATACAAGAAACCAACATTTCTGATATGAGAAATCCTTTTACTAATAAGTACAGTACAATCACTCAATCAGACTATATTTCGATAATTTATCTTAAGTTTAGCTGTATGACCCAGCCACCAAAGAGCGTACTTATAATTTAAGTTAGCGGAAACTTCCCTGTCATGAAAATTCTGCTTTATTATGCCGCCGTGTTAGTCAGGTCATGTCAGGGAAGGTAAGACTTGCTGGTGTCGGAGTAATTTGGGAATCTTCTTTACTGATAGAATTTAGCTAGAGTATGAAATGAAGTCTATGTATAATATGTTTAATTTCTCAAAACTGGGATTAATACTTGATAAAAATGAAACTCTTAAGGG